>JAUTXW010001728.1:0-220000 GCA_030620095.1 Kuschelorhynchus macadamiae
TATATATATATATATATATATATATATATATATATATATATATATATATATATATATATATATATATATATATATATATATATATATATATATATATATATATATATATATATATATATATATATATATATATATATATATATATATATATATATATATATATATATATATATATATATATATATATATATATATATATATATATATATATATATATATATATATATATATATATATATATATATATATATATATATATATATATATATATATATATATATATATATATATATATATATATATATATATATATATATATATATATATATATATATATATATATATATATATATATATATATATATATATATATATATATATATATATATATATATATATATATATATATATATATATATATATATATATATATATATATATATATATATATATATATATATATATATATATATATATATATATATATATATATATATATATATATATATATATATATATATATATATATATATATATATATATATATATATATATATATATATATATATATATATATATATATATATATATATATATATATATATATATATATATATATATATATATATATATATATATATATATATATATATATATATATATATATATATATATATATATATATATATATATATATATATATATATATATATATATATATATATATATATATATATATATATATATATATATATATATATATATATATATATATATATATATATATATATATATATATATATATATATATATATATATATATATATATATATATATATATATATATATATTATATATATATATATATATATATATATATATATATATATATATATATATATATATCCGTTCACTACTATATATATATATATATATATATATATATATATATATATATATATATATATATATATATATATATATATATATATATATATATTATATCTATATATCTATATATATATATATATATATATATATATATATATATATATATATATATATATATATATATATTGTTAGCATAGCTAAAAAAACATTTACCCAATTGACTTCAAATTTAGTCAAAAATTAAATGTGGGGATGACCTGGTAACATTTTGGTAAAAATCCAGTATGGCAATACAAAATGGCTACCTAGTGAAATGTCAAAAAAATTATTACTAAAAACTACTTAATCAATTTTTCTCAAATTGTGAACAAAAATAAACTATTATGTAGGAATCATCTGGTAAAATTTTGGTAAGAATCCAAGTAGGCGGAACAATATGGCGGCTTAGTAAAATATTTAAAAATTCAGTCTGAAAAACAACTTAATAGACTGAATTCAGATTGTGTGCCACAAATAATTGTGAGCCACAAATAATTGTGATATATATATGAACTAGTAAGACTGTGGTACTAATTCAAGATGGCGGATCTAAATGGCGGCTAGATAAGATATTTGTAGTCATGAAAAAATCGTCCTCTCAGGTTTCACATATCCTCGCGGTCCCGAGATGCCAAAAAATATTTTTTATCAATTACGTCGGTCTGCCTGTCAGTTTGTCTGTCTGCCTGTCATTTCACGGCCTAGCTTAAAAACTACTCACTCGATTGACATAAAATTTTGGTCAAAACTTAAGGGTCATATGGGGATGGTAGCATTTTGATAAAAATTCAATATGGCAAAACAAGATGGCAGCCTAGTGAAATGTTAAAAATTATTACTACTTACTCATTTTATCTCAATTTTTGCACAAAAATCAAGTATTATCTAGAAATCAACAAAATTTTGTTACGAATCCAAGATGGCGGAGTAAAATTGCTGCTTAGTAAAATATTTAAAAATCCAGCCTGAAACACTACTTAATGGACTGATTTTTTTTTAAATTCTGTGCCATAAATCATTGTGGTATACAGATGAACTAGTAAAACTGTGGTACTAATTCAAGATAGCGGAACAAAATGACGGCAAAATATAATATTTGTAATTGTTAAAAAATCACCTCAGATTTTACGTATCTTCACGTTTTTAGCGTCCCTAGATGCCAAAACTTTGTTGTAACTTTGTTGTTGCATAGACAGGACACATAGAATTTATATCCCGCATGAAACTCATTTTATCAGTCTTTTGTTACTCTGTTGGTTCGCAAATATTTCCTAACCCCAAATAATACACCTCTCCAACATAGCAACAAGAAAATCGTTAACAAAAACCATTTAGAAACTTAATATCTGGGAACTATCTGCGAACTAACAGAGTAGGTAAAGACTGATAAAATGGGTTTCCTGCAGGATATAAAATCGATAAATGTATCCTGAGGATGCAACAATAAAGTTCTGATACGTCAAAAATAAAAAAAAGGACTATTGTTTTTTTTACTGGATCCTAATCCCAAATAATACACTACTCTAACATAACACGAGGCTCGTTAACGAAAACCATTTAGAAACTTAATATCTGGAAAATATCTGCAGACCAGCGTAGTAGGTAAAGACTGATAATATGGGTTTCATACCGGATATAGAATCTATATGTGTCCTGAGGATGCAACAATAAAGTTGCGAAACGTCGACAATTTAAAAAAAGACATTTGTTTTTATTTTGCTGGATCCTAATCCCAAATAATACAGTACTCTAACAAAACGATAAGATGATCGTTATCGAAAACCATTTAGAAACTTAATATCTGGGAAATATCTACGAACCAACGGAGCAGGTAAAGACTCATAATATAGATGTCACGGACTCACCTTGGATATAGAATCTATGTGTCCTGAGGATACAACAAAGAAGTGGGGAAACGTCAAAAATTTAAAAAAAGACTTATTTTTTTTTTCCGGATCTTAACCCCAAATAATACACCACTCTAACGATTTTTTTTAACATTGTGCCGCCATATCGGGTATGTAGTCTTTCAGCTATGCCTGACAGGCAGTCAGACTGTCAGACGGACTGACGGAATTGATAAAACATAATTTTTGGCATCTAGAGACGCTAAAACCTGAAATATGTAAAAATCTGAGGGGATGATTTTTACACGATTACAAACATTTTATTTGGCCGCCATTTTGTTCGTACCACAATTTTACTAGTTGAACCCTATACCACAATTAGCAATGGCACATATTTAAAATCAATCCATTAAGTAATTTTTCAGACTGAATTTTTATATATTTTTTTAAACAGTCGTTTTGTCCCGTCATCTTGGATTCGTACCAAAATTTTACCAGTTGATTCCAACATAATAAATTGGATAAGTAGTTTGTTTAATAATAATTTTTTAACATTTTACTAGACTGCCATTTTGTTTCGCTTTATTGGATTTTTACCAAAATGTTACCAGGTCATCCCCATATGAGCTTTAATTTTTGACCAAAATTTGAAGGCTATCGGGTAAGTATGCCGCGAACAGACAGACAGACCGACATAATTGAGAAAACGTATTTTTTGGCATCTCGATTACAATATTTCCCTTTGACGAGGAAAGTAAAAAGCGAACTCGTGACCCTACATACAGCCAGAACAGCAAATACGTGAGGCTGAAATATCCGCAAGCCGCACCGTCCCGTAAGCTGACGACATGCATTCCCCTTCTCTATGCAACATGCAAATTTTTAGCCAAAATTCAAATAATTTTCAAATAATACTTTATTGCGGTTTTGCAAGTATGTTTGCCCAATACATGTATTATTACTTGTATACTTACGGTTAAAGTTTAATTCACGGGATCAATCATCCAAAGAGATTTTTTACATTTAAGGACGAGATTAAGATAAGATTAAGGGCCTATAAATAAGTAGAATATAATTTTGTTCTGTTTCTTAAAAGCTAAAGCTTACAACAGAAAAAAGGTAACTGTCAGTATGTCACGAGGTAACTGAGGTAGAAAGGGGGTCCAAAAATGTAAACCCCAACCCCGTATATTTGCTAATAATGTCAACGAAAACTGGACACCCTGTAGAATGTAGTTATTATAAAATTTTGAAGCCCAGTTTACTAGGTAATATAATATACGTTTGGCAAACATATTTGGAAATTAACCATTAAATCCCTATTCTAATGTGTTTTGAAAATATCTAATTTTGGATTTTGATTAAAAATTTGCATATTCCACTTAAAGTGTCCATCAGTTTATATTCCACTCAACCTGATTACCTCTTTATATCCCTTTCGTCGCGGGTACTCGCTAGTATTAATTTATTATCTTGAAAAAGTATTATTATTTATTATACTTGTTTTTGACTTAACATTTTTGAGGCTTCTAAAAAGCACCAATTTTTCAATATTTAATTCACATTAATTTGTTTTATTTAATACATGTATTTTATATTTAAAAAATAGAAATAAAGTATTTCACAAACATCAGCAGGCTTCTAATTTGTGTAGGTTTGTTCAATTGAGTTAGTTATTTGAATTAAATATACTTGTCTGGCCACAATTAATTTAATAAAATATTATGACATTAGATGAAAAATTAAAATACCATGAGTTGGTATGACAGCCAAAAATTTATTGGAGCACTTTGAAACATTTAGTTTGAGATCATTAATAAATCCGATTTAATCGTTAATAAATATTAGGTAAATAAATATGTGTACAACTCGACTTACGTTTTGAAAATCCATTAGGCCTGTAAAAGTATATTTATTTAGGCCCGGTAAAACACCACACGCTTTCAGCTTTTTCTATTTGAAATCTGAGTAATGTAATAAGGGTAAATATAATAATGCAGCGTTATTATATTTTAATAATAATAGGTCAGCACTATGCTTCAAGCCATTAATATCGTAAGTTGTTCTCCACCAGATGCTGTTTTAAGACTTAGTCGAGCTAGCTAAAAAAACTTGTTTGGTTTATTTTTATTTTATTTTTTATCGATTTATATGATGATGGTCTTCGATTCGAATAACATACAAAACTTGATCTTCTGGCGCCAATTGAGTCAAACATTGTGCTAATTTTGTTAAAAAATATTCCCGAAAGGCAGTCGTTTTCTAGTTGCTAATTCCTTGTTCTAGGACTACAATAAATCCATAACTGTACTAGGACTATAATGAATCCATTAAAGTACTCAGCCTAAAAAAATTTGTCATTTTGACACTAAAAACGACGATCAAATTGATGTCATTATGACACGCCAGAAGATAATCTATATTTACGATACACGTGAGTTAACAGCGCACTCGTTTTGCAACTTCTACGCGCGTATCTTAATGAGGTTAACTCACATGTATTGTGCAACATTTTATCTACGTCTGACGCACGACTGTTAAAATACACACATATTTTTATTAAAGAAATTTTGGAAAAAGTTTAAAGCAAAACACCTTTCTATTAGCTGTTACCTATTTGCACTTTAGTCCTGCCACTCTGCGTTACCCCGGGCAATGTCAATTTAAGTAACATCTTATTGACAGTTTTAATTTCGTTAGTCAAAATGAGTGATTCAGAAAGAAGCATTCCTTCGGATACTGAGAAGGAAGCATCCAGGGCAATTAACGGGTTGCTTCCCGAAAGATCCAGGCCAAAATATGAGTATATTTTCAGGTTTCAAAAATGGTGCAGAGAGAAGAATGTGCAGAACTATGGGAATAAAAAGGTACTTATTGTATACTTCGGGGAGTTATCTCTACTAACTATAGGACTTCATCTCTCTGGGTGTTTTATTCTATGATAAGAACAATGATATCTATTAAACTCAATATTGATATCAGCAAATTTAGAAATTTAGTCGCCCTCCTCAATTTTACAATATCCCTTCTAGAAGCGGTTGACCAAAAATACTTATTTTTGAAAGTAGCTTTGATTATTGGGCTTGCAGGAGCTTGCAGGCGAGAGGAGTTAACAAATTTGTTGTTGAAAAATATCAAGGAAGAAGGGCGATGTTTTCATTTTTTTTTACCGACAACTAAAACGAAAATAAACAGGGAACTCTATGTAACATCTGGAAATATTCAAGAGATAGACATGGTTCAACTAGTTCGAAAATACATTAATTTTCGCCCATGTAACATCGGGCATGGTAAGTTTTTCATCCAATTTCGAAATGGTGTGTGTATGAAGCAACCGGTTGGCATTAATTCTTTTGGATTATTGCCAAAACTTCCGAAGATCATCTAAGTCACTATTGGCAGATTCAGGAGCTGACATTCTACCAGTAAAGCGTCATGGTGGCTGGCGATCCAACGCGGTTGCGGAAAGGTACATTGAAAATTCTGCAGAAAATAAAGGAAAAATAGCATCCAAAATTCTGAGTGAAACGTGAGAAACTTTGGATGAGACCCGAAAAAAAAATGAAACAGAGCCATCACACAACCAGTTTAAATAATGAAAACAATGTATTGACTGCAAATTTAGCAAACGGGGCTGCTTTGTCAGGAATTTATTTGAAATATTGCAAAGATTGTACTATTAATATTTATAATAAATAATTTTTCATGTTTTATAGTTTTTTATAAAATAATTTATAAAAATCTTCTTCGCTTTTTCTATATTACAAATTTCAAATTAAAAAAGAATGAATGAGTGAAAATACGTGCGGTAATAAAAAGGAGGTGCTGTAATGAAGCTCTCGCAAAATGCGTGGGTTAAGAGCTTCTTAACTCACGGACGTAGATAAAGTATATTTTTTCCATAAGATATTTTTAGTCAGGTTAATAAAGTTATATTTTAGGCATTTCCAAAAAGGAACGGCCAACTGCCTGCGATTAGCTATCTTATTATACTGATCATGTTTAACGTAAACCAAATAGAATTGTCTAAAAATGAATTTTACACTTTAACTATATTTTCAAAATTTTTCCTTTTTATCTAAACCTGGACACCGATTTGCATATTTATTTTAAATTCTATAAATTTAATTGTTTTCATATTACAACTATTAATTTTTTAAAATTTATTTAACTTTCAATACGTTGGATTTCTAACGATGACATATTTTGCTCCAAAAATATATGTTTTGATGCCTTAAAAAAAGGAAAGCCAGTACTAGATAGTATTAGCCTTGTTTATAGATAGATAGTTGGTCAACCGTGGCCATCGAAAACTTCTGACACGTGGAGTCTATTATGGGAATCTCAGTTTATGAATGAACCTAGAAATTAGGTTCGGGGGCCGACGAGATTGAAATAGGTTTTCGTTGGTTTGAATAATTGATAACCAGTAACTATGTTTACATATTTTTCTTTTTAATGTCAGTTTTAAATATTGAGCACCGAATTTCGATTGCATTCATTCCCACACACAGAGATAGAATCTTTAATTCGAATAGATTAAAAACAAATATTAATAAGATGAGGAAAAGAAATTGTAACGTGTTCTCTTATAACTTGTTCTATTATATCGATACAAGTAAAATTTAGCTTAGTTTGGAGTACCTATCCAGAAAAAAATAAAGTGAATAACTCATGTTCATGCTGTTCGCAGCATAGCTAAAAAATTACTTCTCGATTTCCATCAAATTTTAGTAAGAAATTAATGGTTATATTAATGACCTAGTAACATTTTGGTAAAAATCCATTATGGAGAAACAAAATGGCGACCCAGTGAAATGTTACAAAAATTATTATTAAAAACCATTTCTTCATTTATCTCAAATTTTGCACAAACATCAAATATTATGTTGGAATCAACTCGTAACATTTCGGTACGAATTCAAGATGGCGGAACAAAATGGCGCCTTAATAAAATATTTAAAAATTCAGCCTGGAAAAACTGCTTTCATGCTGATTTCAAATTGTGTGCCATAACTAATCGTGGTATAGGGATCAACTAGTAAAACTGTGTTACTAATTCAAGATGGCACTCAGATTTTACGTATCTTCACGTTTTAGCGTCTCTAGATGCCAAAAAACATGTTTTAACAATTCCGTCGATCTGTCTGTCGGTTCACGGCTTAGCTTAAAAACTACTTACCCGGTTGACTTCAAATTTTGACCAAAAGCTAAGGGTCATATGGGGATGACTTGATAATATTTGTAAAAATCCAATATGGCAGAATAATGTAAAAAAAAAATGCTAGAGTGGTGTATTATTTGGGGTTAGGCTCGGTTGGCGTTTCGCAGCACCTTTATTGTTGCATATTCAGGACACACATATAGATTCTATAGCCTGCATGAAACCTACATTAACAGTATTTACCTACTCCGTTGGTCCGCAGATATTTTCCAGATATTAGGTTTCTAAATTGTTTTCGTTAAGGATCCTCTTGTTATGTTAGAATGAGGTTTATTTGGGATTAAGATACAGTGAAAAGAACAAAAGCCTTTTTAATTTGTCGGCTTTCGCAACTTTATTGTTGCATCTTTAGGACACATAGATTTTATGTCCTGCATGAAACCCCATATCAGACTTTACCTACTCCACTGGTCCGCAGATTTTTCCCAGATATTACTTTCTAAATGGTTTTGTTAACGATCTTGTTTTTATGTTAGAGTGGGTTTGGGGTTAGGATCCAGTAAATTTTAAATTGTCGACGTTTCGCAACTTTTTTGTTGCGACCTCAGGACACATAGATTTTATACCCTACCTGAAACCCATATTATCAGTCTTTACGTTCTCCGTTGGTCCGCAGATATTTCCCATATATTAAGTTTCTAAATGGTTTTCGTTAAAGATCCTCTTGTTTTTCTGTTAGAGTTGTGTATTATTTGAGGTTAGGAAATATCTGCGGACCAACGGAGTACGTAAAGACTGATAATTCGGTTTTCATGCAGGATATATAATCTATATAAATGTCACGAGAATCCAACAATAAAGTTGAGAAACGTCGACAATTTAAAAAATGACTTTTGTTTTTTGTTACTGGACCCTAACCCAAAATAATACACCACTCTAACATAACAAGAGGATTGGTCTTTAAAAACCATTTAGAAATAAAAGAAATAAATACTAAAAAACCTAATTTGGATAATTACTTCAAATTTTGCACAAAAATCAAGTGTTACATAGGAATGAACTGGTAACATTTTGATATGGTTCCAAAATAATAAAACAAAATAGCGGCCATATAAAATATTTTAAAAAATCAGCCTGCAGATATTATTTATTAAATTAATTTCATTTTTTGTGCTAGAATTAAGTGTGATATAAAGATAAATTGGGAAAGTTCTGGTACGAATTTAAGATGGCGAAACAAAATGGCGGCGCAATAATATTTTTAAAAAAATCAACATAAAAAATCGTTCAACTGACTTTAAAATTTGCAGAAAAATTAAATGTGAAAATGGGATAAACTGGTATGAATTCAATATGACGTAATGAAATAGCGGTATGTCGACGTAAAAACTACGTATTGAATTTATTTTAAATTAGTGTCAGAAAAATTAACTGTGATAGAGGGATAAACTGGTACCTACGAATTCACTATGATCAAACAAAAGCTGCCAAACCCAGTAAAACCGGAAATAGTATTTAATGGTTTTTTTTTCATCAACAATTTTCCTTATATTGAGTAATATATGTGGGAAAAAATTCAAATTGATATGTTAAAAAAAAAGAAAAAAAATGCGCATTATTAGATGCCTCCTACGTCACCTGGTATGTTAAAAATATGTATTTTCAACACCCGATATCTCTAAAACAAATTATTTGTGACCCCTGTCAATACATATTTTTTTGTTATTTTTAGGCTAATAATGTTTATCAGCAGAGTGCGACATCACTTAATTACCACTCTGTATTACACTCTGTTCTTGTTTGAGCGAATTACTTACGAATTCTTTTAATTTAATCTAGTGACCAATAAATATAAAACACTCTATGCAATTTTAGCCCAATGTTAAAATGAAGTAAAAGCAAATCTACCAATCAACAATAATTTACACACTATGTATAATAATTTTACAGACCGAATTTTTGTGTTTAAAAACTTATAATTACTTATATTTTGTACAGTGAGTGTACATCAATCAATCAACTCATTTATATTTGTATTATTTCTCAGTACCCCAAAATTTCCCCTTTGTTCGGTCATAGCTTGAAATTTGCCCAATCGAACCATCAATCAACGCGGTAGAAATTAACCTTTATAAAAATTGAAATTTCATACTGAGTAGAAATATTATATTGAACATATAATATCTATAATGCCCGCTTAGATTTCCTGAATCAATAAAGATGACAGTTTTAAATGTTGTACATTATAATAACACTAAATGATCTTTTTTGGTGCACGCTTCTTCTGAATAATCTTTTTAATCCGAATCACCACAATTATAAGCACATTAAAAGTACGTACCTATTTTATATAGTGAGATTTTGTATTAAAAATATACTTTATTTAGTACAAACACGACATTTTTATACAACCAAAAGTTAAAGAAAAGACGTCAAAAGACTTTTTTTAGCCGCTTGTTTTTACGGGGTCGTCGTTTTTTAACACCTTATCCACGCGGAACGATCATATATTCTAGACATGGCCCTAAATTTCTGCGTAAAATTTTAGACCTCTGCCACGCCAGGTATTTTTTCCTGGCTACACCAGTGTTTTTTCTACTGATTTTTAAAGAGGGTTGCCAGCCCTCTTTAAAATTAAATTAGACATTTTTTAAAAGCACACGGATCATTGATATTTTTAGAAATTTTGCTATACAGCTCTATACATTAATAAGTAACAGCAATTTTCAAATTTTGAATTTACACAATGAAATGTACCGACTACCTAATTACTTAATTAAATAGGTATCTCCCAAAATAAGATTCAGAATTATCTCGTAATCTTGATATTGGTTAAATCTATTTCACTACAAACAACAAAATCAACTTTGTAACTGAAAGGAATAATACGATTAACATGCCAAGAAAATATATGGCCTTTGTTGTCTATTTTTTTCTTTAGACGATCAATTTTTTGTGACTAGTTTTGCAGAGTTCGGTTGACCGACATCGACTACACTATGTTGCCAAATCGGAAAAAATTGAATATCCCATTAGCTGTCGAAAATCGTTTATATGACATTATTATGAGATTTATCAGCGCACTTACATCATCAAAGAAAGATAGTAATCTTGTTTGTAGATGGGCATATATAAACAAGGATAATAACTTTCGAACAAACAAAAAAGAAAAAATCTTAAAGGCAGTTATATTTTATTTTTGGCCTAACGAGTTCACTTAGACAACGCCGCCATCTCGAAAATCGGGGGTACGTTCCCCTATCCCACTATGTTTTTAGTAGTAAAAATTTATGAATGGACACACTTGGTGAACTCGCCATCTAGTAGTGATGTCCAGTACTAACTTAGCGTTGAACAACTATCTACACATAAACAAGGGTATTAGTTTCTTTAAACCCACTTTCACCCCATTCAAATATTAAGCACAGAAAATAAAAAAAAAACGTTTCAGTACAACCGGCGCAAGAGAAACCTATCTACTTTTTCACGCTTTTTATATATTGAAGTATTACCCACGTTTTAATTGCATTTTTTCTCTTCAAGAACAGATTTTAGAAACAATATTTTCTTTTTTAGTCATAAACCCTCATTTATATTTATCAACATGCCTAAGATAAGAAATCCCAAGAGAATACCGGCATATGTTTTTTCGTCACCAGGGTCGTAAATGTATTAATTTGTTAAGAAGTCCAGGGGTTACCTTTTATTGAAGTGCGGGACACGAAAGAAAACCGGGCGGTCCTTAAAATAAAGGTTCATAGTCTTAAGCAAGCGGAAAAATAAAATTTGTGTACGAAAATAAATTTTATGTTATTTTATTTGTTGTAATAGTTTGCCGCTTCACCTATAAAGTGCGCCAGCTAAGCAGTACGGAAAATTAATCGAGGATTTAGTAAATTTCGCACTGGTCCACTTGTAATTGGGATGTGCCTAGAGTCTCCATGCACTTGCCGCTAGAATGTTCTAGCTATTTCCAGTGGCGCCCATACATTTCGAGCATTTGTTTTCATTTCTATATAAATGCGTTGCGTTGAATTTGAATTATTATTTCGAAGTAACGATGGCGAGCAAAAGAGGAAAAACAATTCGAAGCGGTGCACGTGAAGTTATTGCGGGCGTTATAGAGGCCTGTACTAGAGAAGCTGAAAATTGTTTTACACTGGTGTTTCGGAAAGTAGTGTAAGAAAAATTCAAAGAGAACATAATGATCGCTCATGTTCTACTTTACCTCTAAAAACTCCTGGTAAAAAAAAGACACCGATTATTATACAAAGGTAAAATTGACGATGGTGATTTTCAAATAATTCGACGAACAATAGAGGATTTTTATATAAACTTGAAGAAGGTTCCGACCTGAAAACCTCTACTTCGTGCTGTAAAGAACAAAATAGATTTTCCGTACGGGTACAAAAATTGCTTATTGAGAGACCAAATATTTTTCACTGGCGGGTGAAATATCTATCAACTGTAAGGCAATGTAGGCAAGAAGGACGCAATATTGTGTATCTAGACGAAACTTGGGTAGATAATGATATAACAGTGAACAAATACTGGCAAAGTTAAAGAGTTACAGGTGTTGTTCAGGGAATCCGCTCTAGTAGTCACTTTATTATAGTTCATGCTGGTTCAGAAGCCGGATTTGTTCTAGGTGCTGCTTTAGTTTTTCGCTCGGGACTAATAACTGGAGACTATCATGGACAGATGAATAGAGATAATTTTGAAAAGTGGTTGCTCGAGAAGCTTCTACCTAACATTTCTCCCAAATCAGTCGTGGTAATGGATAATGCGTCTTATCATTCTCACGTAGAAGATAAAGTGCCAAGTAAATACTCTACAAAAGCTCATAAGATATCGTGGCTTAAATCGAACAATCTTGTATGTGATCCAACATGGAGAAAATATCAATTATATGAAGTACTATCAGCCAACAAGCCTAGAGAAAAAAAGTATAAAATTGACGGACACCTTTAAGGCTGCCTCCATACATGTGCGACCTCAACCCTATTGAACTTGCATGGGCAGGAGTAAAAAAATATATTCGAGAGCGCAACACCGGTGAACTTTCAATTAAAGATTTAAATAAAATAACATTAGAACCGATTGACTCAATATCGGCGGAAAATTGGAAATCGTATGTTAAACATGTGTTCGTTCTATTGAAGATAAATACTGGGAAGTAGATGGCAAAATTGAAATGGTTATTGATGATTTAGTTATCACACTGGGATCTTCAAGTGGTGACGACGAAACTTCATAATTTTCAGAGGAAGACAACGATTTAGAAGGAATCGAACCATTAGAATCACAGCCGTCAACCTCAAAAATGGCTTAGTTTTTTTTTCATATATTTTGTAAAATTGTTTATAAAGTAGCTGTCAATAAGCTGCTACAAAATAATTAATTTTCTGTTCAATATTGGGTGTCAAAAAATATCTAATATTGCAATTAATATTTGAAAAACTACAGAACTCATATTTTTCCAAAATTAACACATCAATGTAGTTATAGTAGGGGAGCCAGCACTGATTCCAGTGAACAAGATTTATCAAAATTTAAACTTATGCAGTTCGACTTTGGGCTATTCGGGTATGCCAAAAGTGACCGTTTGTCTCCGTCTGTTATAGTAGATATGGCGTTGTTCGAGTAACACGTGTGATTTACGACTCTGCCTCCTAAATAGTAATTATTTCAAATATAAAGTAATAAATTAAATATATTTTTAAGTTTAACCAGTGCCTGTAAGTTTGTTAAGTTGTTTACAGTGCAGTTATGACCAGAAGAGGGCAAAAAGTGAATTCGGGCCCTGCCGATCTTCCCGCTGCTAGTAGCAATATGTCAACAAATTAGAAGAAAACCTGCAATCAGGTCTTAAAGACCTAAGAGAATAACTTTTAGGTAAGGGAGACACACAAAAATCACAGGAACATATAACAGAATTCCTGAATAAAATTACTGTCTTTGAGAAAAAATTGTTAACCTCAATATCGGAATTAAAAAAAGATATACAGACGGTAGAAAGCCAATTAGTAGACCATAAACAGGACAATATGTTGAATAGCATTGTTATCAATGGAATTTCTGAAAAAAATGATTTCGATTATAACAAAGAAATGGTCAAAATTGTTAAATCTCACTTAAAAATCGATATAACGACAAGCGATATCGACTTTAGCTATCGTTTAGGTACGGCGGCAGTTCCGGGAAAAACAAGACCTCTGTTAGTTCGTTTCGTGAATCGGTGGGTGCGTGATCAAGTTTTTGGTGCAAAAAAACGTCTAAAGGGCAGTGGTATTGTCATCAGTGAGCAACTTGCTAGTAAAAATATGTTATTATACAAAAAAGTTCGTGCTGTTGTAGGTGTAAAAAACTGTTGGACATCAAGAGGTAAAATATTTGTTTGCATTGAAAATAATAAAAAACAAATCCGTGATATCTCCGATCTAGACAAACTTCTTACTAAAAAATAGACCCTCTTTATTTCGCAGCATTAATAATGAAATAAATAATGTTATATTATCGTACTACTTAAGGGCAGAGTCTACTGAAATGACTCTACAAGTTTTCTTGAATTCATTACGCATTGTTTTGAAATTTATTTCTAAGTTTTTTTTTTTTAGTTTTTCTTGGCGGCACAAACAATATATAAATAAGTAGGTAATCTCTCAAATTATTTAACACATTTGTAAAATAAAAACATTGTTATTTTTTCAAGTCAAAACATATTAAAATTTTAGTATTGGTTAATATATGTAAATTTCGTTTTTTTTTTGTTCTGTAGGTTATGTTTTCATTTGTACTTAATTCTGATGGTTAATAAAAAAAATATGAAAAAACAGCTTAAAATAGCACATGTTAATGTTCGGTCTCTGGTAGCTCATTTTGATGCTTTTAGGAATGTAGTTTTATGTAACAACTATGATATTATTGGAGTGAGCGAAACTTGGCTTAATAGTTCTATATCAAATGAAATAGTTCATATACTAGGTTATGTCTTTGTCCGTTGCGATAGAGCTAGCAGGGGAGGAGTTGGGTTCTTCATCAGAGAAAACATTAAGTTTACAAAAATTAATTCACCCAAAAATATAGAGCAACTTTGGTTGAAGTTACAAATGTATCATAGGGAAATCATAATTGGTGTTGTTTACAAACCCCCAAACTTATCATATGCCGATTTTTTAAATAATTTTGAAAGCTTTGTATCATCTGTTTTACCAATGGCTCGTACATTTTATTGCATTGGCGATTTCAATATAAATTTATTTAATTTCGAAAACACTGACGCTAAATGTGCTACAGAACTTTTCGAGGGCTTAGGGCTAAAACAAATTTTAAATGAACCAACTCGTATCTCATATACGATATCGACCTTAATTAATTACATCTTAACAACGGACGAGGAGACAATTATAGCAGCAGGAACATCCCACGTAGAAGAGGTAAGCGACCATGAATTAGTGTACTTTATAAGTAACATTGAAACCTCCAGCGTGCCAGCTTTTAGAACCGCTCGTGATTTTAAAAATCTCAATTTTGAACAGTTTGACTATGGCCTTAAGTCTATTCCTTGGGATAATATTTATCATTTACAGAATGCGGACCGAAAGGTTGAATTTCTTAATACAAATTTACAGACTTTATTAGATATTTACGCTCCGTTCAAAAGTTATCGCATCTCGAAACCATATGCGCCTTGGCTCACCGACACTATTCGTGAAATGATAAAGGATAGGGATAAAATATTAGCTAAATATAAAAAATATCATAATGCAGCTGATTGGAATCTATATAAACAGATGAGAAATATGATTACTAATGCCGTTCGCAGGGAAAAAAAATATATTTTGATCAGCAGGCAATGAAAACCCAAAAAGATATCTGGTCTTCTTTAAAGTTATTGAATTTTACTAAAAAACAAAATAACCAAATACCTGATGAACTAATTGATGTCAGTCGAATAAATGATTACTTTCTTAATTGTATTCAAAAACTTCCTGTTGACCAGGAATTACTTTTATATTATAAAAATAACAAAAAAGAATCAGTAAAAAGCATCTTCAGCTTTTCTGAGGTCTCTGAAATTGAAGTTTTAAAGATTATATCTAATATTAAAACTACAGCTACGGGAGTAGATGGTATAAACATATTAACAATAAATTTATGTCTACCATATTTGTTACCACATATAACGCATTTTATCAACTTTTGTTTAAGACACTCGGTTTTCCCATCGGAGTGGAAAAAAGCCTGCGTCATTCCCCTGCCCAAGACTCCTAATCCCTCAACATATAATAATCTCAGGCCAATCAGCATTTTACCGACGTTTTCGAAATTACTGGAAAAAGTAATGGAAATGCAATTGCAAAAGCATTTGAATATTAACAATATTCTTCCAACTACTCAGTCTGGTTTTAGGTTGGGGCATGGCTGTGTTACAGCATTGTCAGAAATCATATCAGATAATATTTTTAGCGCTATAGATAAAAGCAAGCTGACAGTTTTGATATTGCTGGACTACACCAAAGCCTTTGACACTCTGAGCTATGAAATTCCTAACTCCATTCTAAATTTCATTGGATTGTCACCGACAGCCCGCTGTCTGGTTGCTGACTACCTCCAAAATAGAGTACAGGCTGTGAAATGCGCTGGGCTTACATCTAATTTTTTAGAAATTTCGACAGGAGTTCCACAAGGCTCTATCCTGGGCCCTCTTCTCTTTTCTGTGTATGTTTCCAATTTTCCTTCAGTGTTTCTCTCTTGTGCCCAGCATTATTATGCCGACGACACTCAAATATATATGTCATTTAATTTTCAAGAAAGTCAGCAGGCGGTGTCTGCAATAAACTATGATTTGGAAAACTTATATGCGTTCTCCAACAAACATTGTTTGCAGTTAAATTCGGCAAAATCCGCCGTGATGGTGTTCGGTAGGGAGATGGATAGGAGAAATTTTGTGGCATCCTTTAAAGTCAAAATTGTAATTACAGACAAACCTATCACATTTTATGAACATTATAAAAATCTTGGCCTCATTATGGACCAAGACCTGCGATTTTCTCAGCACATTAGTAAATGCTTACAAAAAAGTTACATTAATTTAAAATTAATATATCAACACAGAGCTGTATTAAATAGAAAAACTAAATCTATGCTTTGTGAATTGTTGGTCCTATCCCATCTTAATTTTTGTGACACCGTATATGATTCCTGTCTAAAAAGCACAGATATAAGAAGAATACAAAGACTTCAAAATAGTTGTTTGCGCCTGATTTACGGCATAAGAAAGTACGACCATATTAGCCACACTTTTGACCTCAACAATTGGCTTAATATGAAAAAAAGCAGGCATTCTGCAACGCTTTTTTATTCCATTTTAACAAGTAAAATACCTTCTTACTTATATAATAAAATTCGATATCAAACGGATATTCATAACTTGAATATTCGATTTAAAGGTACACTAACCCACCCCACCCAACAGAAATGTATAAGAGATCATTTTCCTATCAAATTTCAAATGTTATAAATAAGCTCACTAATAATTTTAAAAATATAAATTCCAAAGCTGCATTTAAACAATATGTGTTTAAAAAGCTATTTTCTGAACAATAATACTTATATAATTACGAATGTATGTTAACCTCTATATTTCACAATTTGTACAATGTTTATGACTGACATATTGTGTGAATAACCAATGCTTTAAAGTAACTTCAATTGCATTTAATTTTTTTCTTTTGTGGTACTATGTAATGTTTGTTGCCGCTTTCTTTTATTTATTATACATTTTCGCTTGTTTTGAAGTAAACAACTTAATCATTTTAATGCATGTGTGTTACTTAAATACACCGAGAAAACAATATAATACTGAATTTTTTATTTTTTGGGAAAGGTACATAATAGATGATTGAATGTTGTCCGTAAAGCTACCACAAAGTTTAAATTTGAATGCTGCCACTGTTGAGTTAAATAAGGCAAGTAAAAGTTTTTACCTTAACCTGGAGAAATACATCTTAAAACTGTTTCTCTTTACAGTAAATATTCGGCTTTTGTATTGGGAACATAAAGAACAATGGATTTCCAAGGCAATAAGTGGTCAAATTTTGGAAAATTGATATTGATATTGATACCACCAAAAACAGAATCACCTAAAAGATTAAGACATCCATTTTACTAAACAAAAAATGTCAAAATGTTACTCTTTTATTGGCATAATTTACAAGAAGCTTTAAAAATAGTAGTTTGGAAAAAAGATATAATTGTCACCAACCATTCAAACCATATTATTAATGATGTTTCTGATAGCAGCACTGAGACAGAACGTGATTAAAATGAAGAAACTATTAGGGATAGTGTTAGGAATAGTGGGTTTCAGTAGGTTTTATATAAGGCAATGCCCTAAAAGGTTGGATCGGTATTTGTATTTGTCCTGACTAAATAGTCAGGCTAGGGTCATCATAAATTTTGGGTTTTAAGGCGTACGAGACGTTTTTTAGACCAATTAGGAAGTTTTAAGGTTATTTTGTCATATTTAAGAGTAAAGTATCCTAAGAGAGATTTAAGAAAAGGGCCTTGTATTAAATTTAGCTTTTACATACCTGGATTAAATTTTTCACAACTGAGGTTAAACGGGTATAGTTACAATTTAATAAAATTGGGTTTTAGCATAAAAACCAGCGAGCTCTTTAATAATTTGCTCAATTGCTTTTGTCAAATAAAAAAATTCGGGGGTTTAATTTAAATTTGATATTGTTTTCAAATATTAACATATCTAAAATGTGAGTACATAACATTTACACTGCCATATTTTTGTTTTTCTAGAAGATGACATACATATTAAAAATTGCAACTTTTAACACATTTTTATCTGTTCTGTATTAATAAAAAGAACCAACAAAACATGCGCCGTATAATTGGGCGGTAACCTGAAAATAGACGTCATAAAACATACATGAGCACTATGATGACGCTTTATGCATTCCATATCAAAGCTTTACAGTAGATTTCAAAAATACTATTAGGCGCTAAGACAAGCTTTACGGGAGACTTACAAGCTTTATCGAGCATGGACCTTGCGGATTTTAAGAAGGCTTTATCGTTGCATATGGTTATTACATAAGAGCTTTATCAGAGCATTTTAAAAAAAGCTGTAAGGACCTTTTGTATACCTAGATGTCTAGTGTCTCACCATTGCCAAATTAAGAGTTCTCGTGGGCTATCAACTATTTTGGCAAAAATAGGCTGGTTGACAGCCTAGCACGATGTTCTTAAGGGGGAGGGGGATTTTCAAAGGTTCCCTTACAGAAATAAAAAAGTTGTTGCACTTGTAAGTCACAAGATATTAGCGAAACATAATTTAATTTACCACCAGATTTTAAATTTTTTTCTGTTGATCAAACCCTCTGTATAGCATACCAACAATAAACCTAATTTCAATGTACATACATGTTCTCAGAATTGTTTACGGTTACTGTAAATACCCGTTGCAACATAGTGTAACCATTCTTTGACGACTATAATAATATAAATCGTATAAAAAATGGACGTTTGCCGCATGAATCACCATGGATACTTCCACACTTCAATACTCATAATTATATTTGCATATTAAACGAATTAAATTTATTTAAATGATTACCCTTACACTACCTAGAAAACGACGAGTGTTCGACTATGTTTTTAAAATACATTTTTAGATGAAAAGTACACCGATTTCTTAATTTTATATGAGAGGCTGAAACCAGGTTAATTAACCCAATGTACTAAACTTAGTAAACTAAAATTAATAATCCAAATGTATATTCATTGGGTTAATAAACGTTTAATTATTATTATCTGTAACACATATTGAAAGTAGTGTACGCTCGAACGAAGCGAAAAAAGATAACACTTAAAATATCATGGTTTGTGGGATTAGACCTTGTCAAAATGGAATCACTTTCCGAGGTTTTGCCTTCAATTGCTCGAGGCTTCTTCAGGGATCTTTACTTCATGAGATGGGAACTCTGAATCATTCAGTGTCCACATCGAAGTTCGGGAAAATTTTTTTTTAATTCTTAAATTATTTTTTTGGTCAAAAACAAGGTCTATTGAACGCCTCTAGTGGCCAAACAGTTCAAGTTTTCAAAGAAAAAAGATTTGAAAAGAGCATAAATACGAGAAAGAATACTATAAATCCTTCTCTTTAAAAAAATGTATGCAAATAACGATTATTGCGTCTTATAAAAAATATTTTTTTTGCTGAATTTTATTGAAAAGTACCATAAGACAAAATGAATGAAGAGGCAGAAAGGTACAAAACGGCGTTTAAAGTTTGAACCTAAATGTTTTACGAGAAAAACTACTTGCGTGTAAAGAACAATTTTTTTACGTTCACTCATTTTGAGCCATACTGAACAATATTAAATTTTATTATAGTAGGGTATCTTTTTTCTAATACGTATCTCTTGCAATTCTAGGGTATCTTTTTTCTAATACAATATTGATGCCTCGAGGCTCTGCGAAAAAGCAACTCTATCGGATAAAAACTAAAAAGTTACAATTTTTTGAATATTTGATTCTTACTTTGAACATGAATAATAATATACGCAAGGCTATTTAGATTTTTAATAAAAACAAAACAGATTTAAAAACTTTAGTCTATTTTCTACAACTTTTCGATTTACTATTTTATTATATATACTATTAAAAATGCACAATTTTTAATTTTTAAGGCATATTGTCACATAAATAGAGTATGCCTTGAAAGACCTGTGGTATACTTTATTGTCACGTTATTATTGTATTTTGACAAGTCGAATTTTCTAGAACGATATAGATTCAAAAATTAGCAAATATTTTCTCACGTGGATCGAGGGGCGGTAAAATTAGATATCGACCGTAAAGTAGAATATTTCCCATCCGGTAGAAACTTTATCTAGACTCAACATACGCTTGATACTCAGTTTTGTTTACCAATTTAACGTAATTAGAATAATAGAATTTAATTTAATAGAAATATTAAAAACAGGCAAAGCTGGGTTTATAAATTTGTGTTTGTTGTACATACAAACGTACATACATACATATAGGGTTTCGAGATATATTAGTGTTTTAACTAACTATCCGGGGTTTTTACCTGTTCCGTATATTTGTTATACGTGCTGTAAAAGTACTTCGGTCCGGAGTTTTTTTTATTAATCGCACAATTTTTCACAAATAAAAAATGTTTTTTTAGACGTTTTAGACTTCTTGGCATGTGAAAAACCTATTGTTATGTTGTGTGTAGGGGATGTTTAGCTATTCCAATGTATTTGTTTTACGAGATGTAAAAGTATTTCGGCCCGGAGTTTTTATTTTTACAAATTTGTGTAGCCTTCCAGTATACAAGTGGAAATTGTTAAAATTTTGCATGTTTTTATACTAGTACAGATATATACATTATCTTAAGGGCTACTTAAGAATGTGATAATATGTGTTACATACGGAGTGTAATAGCTTTTAATACAAATTTCATTTCTGTTGGGCGGATAAAAAATAAAGCATTTATTATCTTATACAGAGCATTAGATACAGGACATTTATTTTGTTTAAATATTCTGATTTGTAAGCATTGACTCTTCCTCGTGAAACATCTGTCGGTTTAAGGCATTGAATTAGGAGTTTTGAATAATAAATAGGCGAACCTTAATTCGCGCAGATTTTTTCTGCTGAAATTTTTGAAGGATTTAAAGTTTGCGGTAATAGATAGGATATTATGATTTGAAAAAAACTTAGCGGAACTTTTGAATTGCTTAATTTTTTTTAAATAAAGTTTTTATAGTTTTATATGTCTTTTAAAAACGTAATTTATAAAAAAAAAATATTTTGGGGAGCTGCCCTGTAATTTTTAAACTGTTCAAAATTTTTAAATACAGTTTTTAAGGTTTCAGGTAACTTTTAGTGAATTTTCGGATTGATAGCTTGCTTGGGTCGACATTTATTTGACTTTTGAGCAACTTTTACAAATAATCTTGTACCTTAATTCACTACGATAATTCTAATTTTTAGTAGGGTATATGAGTCTTCTTCACGTACGACCTTTCTAACATACTTTTCACGAGAAAATCTAAAACTAGGAATCGGTCTGAACCAACAAATTGATACAAGTCCTTGTTATAACCGACAAAAGTGCGTTTGCAACTAACAAACATTTTCCATATCTGCTTGCATGCACAACAAAGATAAATAATCTTAGTTTCAAAAAATGAAGACATATAATAATATATACATTACCGATAATCAATTACCCTGTTCTTGTAAAAAAGTTTTAATCACAATTTACACTTAACGGGTAAGAATTCCATAAAACAATCAAGAAAATCTGCTTTTGACATTTAAGACTGCAAGTAGCAGCAAAATTAATTTCATTGATACATTTTTTAAACCCCTGACTATAATTTTTTCTGACCGTTTTATAAGCACAAGATTTTTAAAACTGTTATATACCTAATTGGGATTTAGATAGAAATTTTATTCTTTTTTTACTTTTTTGTTATGATGCACTTTGGAAAGTTATTTCAGATGTACGATATTGCACATTATGTTACATTCGTATACTTAAATTCTCCTTTTTTCGAGAAAATGGCGTCTTAAAATTGTCATTGTCATGTTGCAGTTCAAAAAAAATGTATGACATCACAATTCTTACACAGATGGTGTCAGAAACAAATCGGTATTACAAAAAGATCAGTAGTCGAAGAAATGAGTTTGAAGGGTAAATCAATTTCCCAAATTATGAAAAGTTTCCTAGTTATAAGATTTACAGCCATATTCACGAAGGAGGTTTAAGTTTAGACCAGATCTAACTTGACAGTTATAAGTTTAAGATGACATATGCAGCAATGAAACAAATAATTTTCTAAATGTCACAATTACAAAATATGACATTGACATAAGTAAAACATAGCTGGCAAACAAAGAGTTTTAACTACCATGGCAACTAGATCTGATCTAATTCTTAAACATTTTTAGTGAATACGGAGGTTAATGTTCCACCCTGTACAATCAATTGCTAGGAATAATTAAAATTTTTCTATTATTTTTAAAATCGAATATCTCTGTTTCAGATAAAGCATATCGAATGCTTTTTTTTTACTTAAACTTGACCATAAATGGATTTGTATAAAAATTGTATCTGCTTATTATGCAGTTATATAACATCGTGCAAAATTTAAAACATTTTAACGTGACTCCAGTTTTGCAAAAGTTGTTTTTCGAGTGTCTCTTTCGGGACGGTTTGGCCACTTTTTTTATATCTGTTATGTCTGTATGTCCACGGAAGATTTTTTTTAACGAAAATGTGCAGCCCCATTTGTTAAAATTGACAAAAAGAGTAGAGAAGTTTTTTAAAATAGTTTAGGCTAAAAATTATAGTCAGAACCCCCAGAAACAATTAAGGTAAGTCAACACTGCTCAAAATGCATCGAATTCTGTTTATTTTCGGCGGAATCTAAAAGTTTTGGATACGGTTTCCTGCATTTTAAGAACCTCAATTTTTGATCACAAAAATTATACCTATAGAGGGTTGAAGAAAAATAGAATTGACATTTTTTAAATTGGAAATTACATGGGTATGTACTAAATATGTACAAATAAAAAAGAAAATTTGGAATTCACGGTATGGGTTTTGAGGCAATAGCTTTAATTTAAAGTCTCTACTTTTTGGACAATTTTCGTTCATTAGGACATTTATATCTTTATAGTCCGAAAAGTACCTAAAAAATCGCAAAATTGTCGCGAGATACATTACCGAATATTATGACAAAAAAAATTTGGTAAAATTGGAGGCGGGTTAAAATTTTCGAAATTTTGCACCGTATTAAATAATAGCCTGTATAATTGGAAGTGACAGTTTTAAAACCAATCAACTGAGGTTCAGGCTTTAGTAGTATATTCAACGCAAAATATGCATTCCATTTGCTTCATGGAAAATAGAGATATTCGGCTTTAAAATGGTAGAAAAAATTTAACTATTAACAATTTTTTATCAATAGTTTACATGTGCAGGGTTGTTTATTAATTCGTTCAAGGCCGATAGCATCTTCGTTATAGGGCTAGAGCAAAATTTGAAATACAAAAGTTGTAGAATACAAAAATGTCTACATTTCTAAAAACTTCACTTATATGTTTTTAGATTGAACATGTGTATATTTTTGCAGTTTTTAATTTTGTAAAATTTTAAACATATTTGATCTAGTATACCTCATATCCAAAGTTTTGAATTTTATAGGTTAGAACAAATAAAAATAGGATTTGTGGGTTATTTTTTAGATATAAGGTAAATATAAGAGGAATTGTGTTTTAGTGTACATACTCTTGTATTCTAGTATTTTTATATTTAATTAATTATTCTCAATAAAGGGTGGTTGTAAATTTTCGGAAAAACTTTAAATAATTAATATAAAATGGTATTTGGTTTTATTACAGTTTTCACTACAAAAGCAAGTGACTAAGTGGCGTGAATTTTACAGACGTAATCATTACTACATATAAATCTATCAACATCGTGGAAAGTTCTGACACATCAGAGTCATGCAGTTTAGACTTAATGTTGAAATGAATAATAATAATAATTTTTGTTATTTTTTCGTACTTGTTATTTTATGCTGTAAAATATACTGGAAATGAAAGGAATGGCTCAACCGTTAGCTCACTCAGTTAGACTTGTGTTTTCCATTAATTCCGGCGAAACCTGAAAATTATTTTATTTCACATTGGGCGTTCCAGATAAATGTAGTATGAGTTTGCGACGGTTTCTGAAGAGAGCAAAACTTCTGGGAGCCAGAAACCGCTAAACTTTTCAATTTTTAGCTTATAACATTCAAAGAGTCCATCGTATGGACAATTTACCAAAAGCAAAGAGCATTAAATTTGGTTCAGCGGTTCGGTCGTAATCAGCAGTCAAAAAAAGTGTGTTTCTTTCTTTCAAAACTCTATTCCAAGTGATAAATGTAACATACAAAGGTTTTTGAGCCTCAGATTCTGCATTTCGGAGCAGCTGACTCTAAAATTTTGCGTATTCCTACGCATAGATACACGCAAAAAAACAAAAGTAGCCGTAGGGCTCATTTTTCGCTAAGTGGCTCTTCTGCAGTCTCAGGACGTTTGAAACCATAATGATCCACATTCGTCTGGGAAATCGAATTTCTATAAGCCAGAAAACTATAAATCTATTTTATCATTGCTATACCTACATACTCAATATAGTATCTAATTATATTAAGAAGGTTATGAAAAGGGATTTTTCAAAAAGGTGGACGTACCTATTGGTCGTAAAATTAATAGTAAAGGGTTCAAAAACGAGAAAGCCCAATAACCAAATATATTTTATCTAATATAGCCATAAAACGACACTTTATATAGATAGTCACTTTAATGAAAAAGGAATGTGGAAATACATTTTGTAATTAACATAACTGTCGCTTGGCAGAAGTAATGTGCGCATCACTGTCCTCGACCTTTTCTTCGTCGAGAGTATTTTGGTGTGCGTCCTCGAACTTGGCGTCGATGATTAAAATTAAGTAATAGTCTTCCGAATCGCCTCGTGTTTCTGACAAATGGTTCCACGTGTTCGGTTTTGCTGCTTTATTTCGGGGGGAAGCGGGAGAGTCGACCGCTCAGTGTGGAAACTAACGACCCCGCTAGAAAGGGAGCAGCCGCTGTGAACGTGTGAGGCCTAGTTGTTCCTGCATTCTATCCCGTTCCTCTGCCGCAGTTCTACATAGAATATTAGCGTAATGGCCGCTATGTGGCGGGAGTGGGAGGGGTAAGGGGATAGCCTGAAAGAAAAGATCATCTCCTGAGACCAGTAGTACTCTCAAGGGGCATCTAGTGGAAGCGAAGATGCAATAGACAGTTTTTTTAAAGAAGGAAAATTTACAAATATTTTTGAAATGGATGTAGTGTACCGGAAGCTTAGAGCTCGCCATCCGGATATCCCACCATTAACGTCTCCAAAGTGGAAAAGGTGTAAATCATCTGGAAGGGTCGCTCCAGCTATGACTAAGCCCAACAGGGAAAGCAATCTGGCAAATCGTATCCCAAAGGATCGGAAGCAAATAACCATAAAAGAAAAAGATTAAGTAAAATTTACAAAAACCTAGTTTTAAGCTATCCACTCGGAGTTCCGGGTTGATGGTTTTTAAGTGACTGACAGGACTTTACTTTTCCCCATTTAATCCTCTCCGTCGCTACTCTCAAAATACTGTCTCACTAGTGAGATTTGGTTAATAAAAAAATCTACGTACCATATTTGGTCAAAGACCAACTTTCTGGTTTTGGTTTCCTAAACAATATGAATAATTTTAAACCCTTTGTTTGCGTCGACGCTTAGGATGAAGTGAAACTACTTTTCCCCATTTAATCTTGGCCATCACTTCTCTCAAAATACTCTCACACTAGTTAGATTTGTTTAATAATAAAAATCTACGTACCATATTTGAGCCAACTTTCTGGTTTTGTTTTCCTCCACAATATGGATAATTTAAAACCCGGCGAAATTTCTTCTCTCTTTCAGTTCTCCGGACCCACAAATTTCCTTGAGGGCGGTACTCATTATTCAGGGATTACTGGGGTAAATGGTGCCGGGCCCTCGGCGTTTCTATTGGGCTCGCCGTCTTTAGTTAGCCCTGAAATAGTCACCCCTGTACAAGACAGGACTTTGACTTTAGGTTAATTAATTAAAACTACTTGTGAAGCCGATCTCCAGGCTTTATATGATTATATAAAACACCAAAGATTGTCTAATGAATTCGTCAGCCGCCATCGCTCTCCTTTGTATCAAATTTATTGCGGAAGCACACTTGAACTAAATCAAAACATAAATAGTAGTCAGAATCCTTGATCATTGTCACCAGTATCGCTTGTGTCAATAGATTTTACTACACTTATCGAAACTTATAGCTATCCCAACAAAGTCAACTCTGACGCTTCAGAGCTAAAAAAATTAATTGATTTGGACTGCAGAGCGGTCCATTTCGACTTAAGATTTGCTACAGTGCAAACTGCTACCCACATACTCTGATGTCTTGTTCGATGCCATTTAAAAATTACTAATTTTACCTCAAATTATCACCATGATTATTTCATTATAAAACAGGTGCTTCCCTTCGAAGTGTGAAAAGAAGCAAGGCATCTAAAACATGTCCTGGCATTTTTTTATAGAATGTCTGGAGAGGGGCACGACCAGGCAACTTTTTTACCGATTTCAAAAAGGAGTTCTGTTATTCTAGTGTTCACCCCAAACCATGACAAACTGACATGACATTAAATTTAAATACATTCAATTATTAGTAAACTATTCTTAATGTTGAATTATTATTGGTTTAAAAAATATATATGTGATTCAATTTCTGTAAAGGCTTACATTTCACGATATAAATACACCAATTACGGAGATCCTACCCTCCCCCCACCCACCAATCCAGACCACCTCAGCCCTCCGAGATAAAACGTAGAGAACCAAATTGAATGATTAAATGTACAAAATTGCATAAAAATTCGATACCCCAGACGAATCTAGGTGATTTTCGTTTCAAATGTCATGAGACTGCAAAAGAGCCAGTTAGTGAAAAATGAGGGCTTCGACTACTTTTGATTTTCTGCGTGTATCTATGCGTAGGAATTTAGGTGCTTACTCAACGCAGAATTTAATGATCTAAAACTTTCGTATGTTACATTTTTCATTTGGAATAGCTGATTTCGAGTCACAGGCGTTTGAATGTGACCGTTACGCACTTTTCAGCCGAAATGGAAGAATTTGCTCATCTTTGACTGCTGATTCTGACTAAACCACTGTCTGAACCAAGTATAATATTTAGGGAGGTCGCTCGACTCAGAATTTCTTTGATTTTGCTAAGAGTGAAATTTTCTGTACGATACACTGTTTAGATGTTATAAGTTAAAAACCGAAAAAAGTGCCAAATCTTCGAGGATTTTTGGCTTCCAAAAGTTTAGCTAACTTCAGAAATCGTTGTTAAGTGAAATAAAATAATTTGCAGCTTTCTGGGAGGTAATGGAAGGCACGGTCCTTTTTTGGTCTAATTTGACTTGACCACGGTATTGTTCTTGAAAAAATATCTACTGTTTAATAGTGTATTTTAAATAAACCTGCACTCTTTTTTATTTAACACGAAGAATAACTTTCACTTTGGTTTTCAATCAATAATTGTGTGATCCAGAGTTCAGACCAAAATAAATCTACACCTGCCCAAAAGGTATAACCGAACATATTACCTAAAAATTTTAGCAAACTGTAAGACCAAAACATCAAAAATAATAAAATAAATTCCCCACAATAATTGCAAAGAGTTACGAGCTTGAAAAGATTTAGGTAGATATTAAGTAGTGTTTGAATAGGATGCAGTTTAATACTAGCTGAGTTACAATGAATTATAGATCTTATTCTTATAATAGAAAAAGTTTCAACGGGAAGTTGGTATGTAGATGCACATTATTAGGGATTTGATTTTTTTTAATA
Source organism: Kuschelorhynchus macadamiae (assembly GCA_030620095.1). Lineage (NCBI taxonomy): Eukaryota > Metazoa > Arthropoda > Insecta > Coleoptera > Curculionidae > Kuschelorhynchus > Kuschelorhynchus macadamiae. Next base: position 28,436 of record JAUTXW010001728.1, read on the forward strand.
TATCGATAGTTATTGATTACTATTGATGGTTATCAATGCCTGTTTTCTCAATAAAATGTATTTGTTTATTTTTTATTGTGTATATGTTTTTCGTGCTTTCTATAAAACGTTGATTGGTTAGGGCCCTCAGGTGTCCGTGCGTCTTAAGTTAATAAGTATATGCATTTACTTTACTGAATAATGCATACAATGTTAAAAATTATTGGATGATGAAGTATGAAAAGGTGGAATTTATCCGGCCTTAGGATTTTTTTTAAATTTTGTGTTATGCATGGAGTGTAATTTAAAAAAATCGGCAAATCTCCTTTATCCGGAACATTCCTCGATATGAATCTTTTCTTTTATTAGAAATAGTGAAGTGTAACCCAATTTAGTTCAGTACATAGTTACAGTATTTACTCGTATATATGTGTTACATATACTGTCTTTTCAAATATTTTTATTGTTTTGCCATCTTGGATTCATATCAAAATGTTACCAGTTCTTTCATAACACTTTTTTTGTGCAAAATTTGAGATAAGTTGGATAATTCGTTTTTTTAGTAATAATGTTTTTAGTAATAATGTTTTTAACAATGTTCCGCCATATTGGATTTTTACCTGGTCATCCTTATATGACCCCTTATTTTGGCACAATAAAGGAAAAATAATAACTAAAAAGAACTAACAGCTAGAAATCTTCTTCTATAAAAAATAAAATTTATCATTGATCTGATAGATTTGGCCAAGTTATTTACATGCGTGGGAACTTTTATACATATTCTCTCGAGCCTTGTAATTAAAATTTTATCAGCTGGTTGCACAAAACTTTTAATCACGAAATAAATTTATTTGATGTTTAGAATCATTTTTGACAATGACACTCTTATGTGGTCTGTCACACTCTGAGCCCTCTGATTAGTTAAATGCTTTGTGCAACCCGCTGTCATTTTGAAAAAAAAAAATGTCTCACTTTTTTATTTTTTTTTTATAAATTTATAATTTATATAACTGAAAAGAAAAATTTGCACGCAATTTTTTAAATTTCGTTTATGTATCTGTCGCTATTGTCATTATGAAGGTCCAGTGGAGTTCCTAAAAGTGCTAGAACGAAATACAATTTTTTTGTTATCTAAGGTAACGTTACTATGACAGGTCGACCGAACGCCAACTAAAAGCACGATTTTCAATATTAAACTGCTCGTCAAAAAGAACGGAAAAAGGTTTTTTTGAGATAATATTCAAACGTCACCTTTTCGGTTTTTAAAAGCTTGTTTCATCTAAAATCAGCGGCGGGGTATGTTTTCTTGAGTAATTTTTTTTTTTGCGTTTTTGTTTCTTTTTTGATTTAATATCCATACGCCCATTTTCAACTTGATCGGTTGACTAAAATTTTTCAATTTTTTGAGCTTACGCTTTTCACTTAGGTAACAGAATGTGCACAACCTGAATCAGACTATCACTGCACTTATTAATAAAATCTTTGGACGAAGAATTTATTTAATTCCTTCTATAGGCTACTTTATAACTTTGGCCGTAATTGGTTATTTTAATACTTTAATAAAAATCCATGTATGTTTTATGATGGCAAATGGCTAATGGCGTTTAAAATGTTAAATTAATTAAGAAAATACGCGTAGGTGATAAATTTATCATGCTTACATTCTGGTAGGTGAAATTACATTAAGAAAAAAATTTTGACGTCAAGAATGTACAGCTTGTATTGAAAATTGCTATATTGCTAAAAAATCAAACAAGAAGCAAATTTTTTCTTTAAGGTTTTTCAAATTTTTTTACAAAAATGTTTACTGTCATATTAATAAAAAATATATGTTGTTGGTAAGATACATCACGTGACTAACTATACCGTATAGTAGTATTTGTATGATGTATTTCAAAGTAAAATCTTTACTGGAACTAATCAAATGTTTGACTGTTTTACACTTAGATATGACCTTACTTAGATCGAACTGTTTGAGTATTTTGGAACACTCTGTATAAATTAAAAAGTCCTCTTTAATTTTTTTTAATGAACCAAAGTTATCATTAACAATAGAAATATGGTATTAGCCAGTTATACGTTGGGACAATTCACCATTTTTGCCTAAAATCAGCAGAATTTCAGAAAAAAATACGTCATTTTTGTACAACGCTAAAAAAATATCTTAAGAATGAACAACCGCAACAGAAAATATCAATAATCTAGAGAATTTCATTTAGCTTTGTATTACGTCAGATTATGTCGGCAACGATTTACTACTGGGATCTCCTGTTCCCTATTCACGTCAGTAAACTACAGCTGTCCTTGTCTGGCTAAAAGCACCGACCGACTCAGACATACGGCTGCTGCTAAACGGCTAAACGCAATGTAATTTCTTTTATTTCGAAGCAGTTAGGCAGGACCGGCATTGTTGGGTACAAATCTTCTATTATGACAATTTCTTTGTTTTTTATATCTGAATTGTCAAAACTCAGATTTTAAGTGAACCATGTAAATTTTTTATCAAAATCCAAAATTAAATATTTTCAAAATAAATTAGATTAGGTATTTAATGGCCAATTTTGAAATATGTTTGCCATACATGTATTATATTACCTGGTAAACAAGGCTACAAAGTTTTATAATAATTACATTCTACAGGGTGCCCAGTTTTCGTTGACATTATTAGCAAATATACGGGGTTGGGGTTAAGGATATTTTTATAGAATTCATTGACATAGTTATCTTTTTATTTCCCTCGTAAAAGGGAAGTATTGTCATCGTGAAAAAATCACTCTTCGAGATCTTTTCAGATCTACACGTTTCATGGACCCTAGATGACGTTCTGTTAGCGTAGCTAAAAACCTGCGTACCCGTTTGAGTTCAAATTTTAGTCAATTAAGGGTCATATGGGGATGACCTGGTGACATTTTGGTAAAAGTCCAATATGGCGAAACAAAATGGCGGCCTAATAAAATGTTAAAACATTTATTATTAAAAAACTGCTCATCCAATTTATCTCAAATTTTGCGAAAACATCTAGTAGTATGTTGGAATAAACTGGTAAAATTTTGGTACGAATCCAAGATGGCGGAATAAAATGGCGGCTTAATAAATTATTTAAAGATTCAGTCTGAAAAACTGCTTAATGGTTTGATTTGAAAATTGTGTGCCATAACTAACTGAGGTAAAGGGATCAACTAGTAAAATAGTGGTACAAATTAAAGATGACCGAACAAAACTGCGGCCAAATAAAATGTTTGTAATTGTGATAAATCACCCTCACTCACCCTCTCAAAGTTCATACATCTTTACGTTTTAGCGTCGCTACACGCAAAAACATATGTTTTATCAATCTCGCCGATCTGTCTGTCGGTTTGTCTGTCTGTCTGTTTGGCTGTCTAACATTTCGCGGAATAACATAAAGACTATTTACCCTATTGACTTCAAATTTTGGTCAAAAATTAAGGGTTATATGGGGATGACCTGGTAAAAATCCAATATGGCGAAACCAAATGGTGGCCTAGCGAAATGTTTAAAGAATTATTATTAAAAAACTACTCATCCATGTTGGTACAATTCCAAGATGGCGGAACAAAATGGTAGCTCATTAAAATATTTAAAAATTCAGCCTGAAAAAACTATTTAATGGTTTGACTTTAAATTGTGTGCCATAACTAATTGTGGCATGGGTATCAACTAGTAAAATAGTGGAACTAATTGAAGATGGCCGAATAAAGTGGCGGCCAAATAAAATGTTTGTAATCGCGAAAAATCACCCTCTTAGGTTTTACACATCTTTACGTTGTAGCGTCCCTAGATGCCAAAAAATAAGTTTTATTAATTCCGTCCGACCCTCTATCGGTCTGTCTCTCTGTCAGTTCGCAGCATAGCTTAAAGACTACTTACCCGATTGACTTCAAATTTTGGTCAAAAATTAAGGGTCATATGGGGCTGACCTGGTAACATTTTGATAAAATCCAATATGGCGAAGCAGTTTTTAAGGCTGAATTTATTAAATATTTTATTAAACCGCCATTTTGTTCCGCCATCTTGGATTCCTACCAAAATATTACCAGTTGATTCCGACATAATACTTGATGTTTTTTGCAAAATTTGAGATAAATTGGATGAGTAGTTTTTTAATAATTTTTTAACAATTCATTAGACCGCCATTTTGTTTCGCCATATGGGATTTTTACCAAAATGTTACTAGGACATTCCCATATGACCCTTAATTTTTGACGAAGGTTTGAAGTCAATCGGGTAAGTAGTCTTTAAGCTATGCCACGAAGTGACAGACATACAGACCGACAGACGGACCGACGGAAATGATAAGATATTATTTCTCGCATCTAGGGAAGCTAAAACGTAAAGATGTGTTAAACCTGAGAGGGTGATTTTTTCACGATTACAAACATTTTATTTGGCCGCCATTTTGTTTGGCCATCTTGAATTAGTACCACTATTTTACTAGTTGTTCTCTATACAACAATTAGTTATGGCACACAAGTTGCAGTCATACCACTAAGCAGTTTATTCAGGCTGAATTATTAAATATTTTATTAAGCCGCTATTTTGTTTCGCCATCTTGGATTCGTACCAATATGTTACTTGTCAAGTATAATGTTAATTCCAACATTATACTTGACTTTTTGCCAAATTTGAGATAAACTGGATAAGAAGTTTTTTAATAATAATTTTTTTAACATATCACAAGGCGCCGTTTTGTTTCCCCATATTGGATTTTTACCAAAATATTCCCAGGTCATCCCCATATGACTCTTAATATTTGACCAAAATTTTAAGTCATTCGAGTAAGTAGTGTTTAAGCTATGCCGCGAAATGACAGCAGACCTACAGACGGAACGATGGAGTTGATAAAACATATTTGTTTGACATCTAGAGACCCTAAAATATAAGGATGTGTAAAACTTGAGAGGGTGATTTTTTCACGATTACAAATATTTCATTTGACCCCCATTTTGATCGGCCATCTTGAATTAGTACCACTATTTTACTATTTGATCCCTATAATACCACATTAGTTATGGAACACCCTTTGAAATCAAACGATTAAACAATTTGTTCAGGCTGAATTTTTAAATATTTTATCAAGCCGCCATTTTGTTCCGCCATCTTGGATTCGTACCAAAATGTTACCAGTTGATTCCAACATAATACTTGCTGATTTTGCAAAATTTGAGATAAATTGGATGAGTAGTTTTCTAATAATAATTTTTTTAACATTCCACTAGTCCGCCACTTTGTTTCGCTATATTGGATTTTTACCAAAATGTTACCAGGTCATCTCCATATGACCCTTAATTTTTCACCGAAATTGAAAGTCAATCGTGTAAGTAGTTTTTTAGCTACGCCGCGAACAGAAAGACAGACCGACGGAATTGCATGGAAAACATGTTTTTCGTCATCTAGGGACCCTGAAATGTGAAGATCTGAAAGAATCTCGAAGAGTCATTTTTTCACGATTACAATATTTCCCATTTACGAGGGAAGTAAAAAATACTATATTTTCCTATATTTCAAATATTAATTAGTTTTTAAAACCAAATACTGTAACTATATAACCTCTAAAAGTTGAAAACAAAAGTACTACTATTTGACTTGCAAAACGTCACCAAATCTTTGAATCCACCCCTGCTCGCAAATGTTATAACACGAATTCTGTGTACTCCCAAGGCCGATATAAAATATGCGCATTTCAAGGATCAACAAGGATAGCAGCACCAAAAGACTGAGATGCGTTATTGGCTGTTCAGAAAATATGATGGAATTATTTCACTTATAGGATCATTTTGTAGAAGAAATCCTGAGTTTGCTTTTAAACCAACTAGGAAATGGTTTTGGAAATCACCTAGAAAAATGTTGATTTTTGACGTGTGGTATATTTATAATTAAATATTAGTCATCTAAGTATTAAAAAAAGTGGATTAAAACTTCACATTTTTATGAAATTTTGACGTTCCTTTATTATTTTATAAATACATTTTGTTTGTTTTTTAAAAAGAAAAAAATATAATAATTATTGACTAGTTTAGGAACATGATTATAGACTGATTGGGGATTTTCTTAGAAAAAAAAAACATGTGCGGCCATAATTTGTTCCAGAAAAGCGACCAAAATCGTGCTAAATTTTAGGCGTATGTTCACCCTTAAGAAAAGTATATCCCGCCGCTGATTCTGCGTAAAACAAGCTTTTAGAATCCGAAAAGCTGATTTAAATTGGTTAAGAAATGTCGGAACGACTTATAAATTTCAAGTCAATAAACCTTTTGCCGTTCTTTTTGACGACCAGTTTATTAATTATTATTGGTAATGAGTTAAGTGACTTTTCCTATATAAAAAGGCTAAACCAAGTTTACAAAGGACTTATATCATGGTTTAGTACTTATCATCAAAAAAAAAAATAATAAACAGGACGCGTGCAATAAAACCACGCTTCATGAAAATAATACTTTATTTTGCTATTTAATGCCGTTCTCATCAACGAAAAGAATTCCTAAAAATTTTATTGTGCTTTCAATAGAAAATGCCCACCAGCTTCTCTATATTTTGCTGTATTTTTTTTCTAAAAACACAACTGATTTTTTCGTATTTGTTTGTTATCTATAGAAGTGAATTTTACAAAATTAAAACTGCGTAATGAAACTTGGAATTTCAGAAATCTTTAAAATGTTATTTGAGAATATTTTATTCGGTTATTAAATTTATGTTAAGTAGAATACTTCTCTGGCTAAGCTACTGGTTATTAGCGAATTTAGCTAAGGTTCCTATTAGTAATTCAAAAATTGTGTGCTTAAAACTAATAAACCCGTATGGAAACCCGTATATTTAATTTTTTACTGTTTAGTGTTAATTTACCTATTGTTATCGAATAACTAGGTAAATTAAAATGTTGATATATTGGTATTTTTTAATTTACCCATATAGATGACTAGCGACAGTGACGTATATAGACATTGTTTCTGGGGAGGTTCTAAACTTTCCCTTGAAAAATGCACATGAAATTATTAGATGTTTGGTAAAATTATCAGAGATTTAACTAGGGGCAAGACGATAAAGAATTTCGACGGGAGGTTAAACTGTTTACAGTGCTTTTCTTCATGAACTTTTTTGTTTTTTTAATTATTGATATAATACTTTACAGAAGTGTAAGATTCTTTAAATTCCAGTTCTTATTTCTTAATTTTTAAATGTTTTCGTGAAATCAATACTTTAAACGGGTATTACTTTTAAATCCTTACCTAATTTATGTTTCCTGCGTACCTCTGTAATATAATACCTCATCGATATTTCGAAGCATTTAAAACGATTCTAAACAGTTAACCAACCTGTCAGTGTAATTTAAAAGCTGTAACCGTAGCCATATCAATTTCAGCACGTTTGTTTGATGCAAAAATTAAAGCTTGTTTATGAAATTTCGCCATTTGCTCGGACCTCCCATTTAGTTTCATTTTCCAAACCCATTATTCGTAATTGCGAAACGCCTTGTAAGTATACCATTCTAGCAAGTACTCGGATTTACTTTGATGTAATAATACTGCTATATAGACAGTAATAACAATAATAATAATAATATTACAACAATTATATCAATAATATTTTTAATATTAACCCATACGTATTTTCTATAAATGTAGCTTTACAAGATTTCCATTGGCAAAAAAAAAGGCAGGTCTAAATCAACAAATAACTAAAAAAAGTGATGCCTTTTGTGTTATGTCTTCAGTAATCTTTCTTCATATCTAATATTCTAATATAGAAGGTAAATATAATTATGTGATTTTTGTGCCATTGCTCAAAAAGAGGACAATTCTGTTAAATTACAAAGTATATACGAACATGATAAAAAAGAGTAATGGTTATTCTAAATAAAAGCAATACTTAAAGTTTTAAACATATTTGGGTGCAATTTTTTTTTGGTGGCGATTAAAAAATCTTCAAGGACGGACCAGCCAGGTCTTACTGGCCGGCCTGTTCGGATTTAGTTCATCTGGCTTTTTCGCTGCATAACATGTATACATATATGTAAATATCTATAGTTCATACAAAATAAAAACCGCTACACGTCATCGATGACACAGTTAAGTGGTTGAAGTACTACCACTGCACAAACGTAACTGTAACTAAATCGAGGCAACACGAAAGACAGACACAGACACAGTTATGAAGTTGGCAGAATACAAGATGTTGATGCGTTTTATTTCTTAACATTTTGACATTTCGTTACAATTTTTTAAAGGCTATATCTGATGTTGTATTTTATGTTTTGCGATGTTTTTAGCTTTTTTCAGCTTTGAACTTTTATCTTGCGATCAAAATTTTTTTTAATTATAGTGTTATATTTGCCTAGCCTCCTATTTAAAATTTTGCAAATTACCCGAGCAGTTAAACAGCCGCGGCCAAGACCTGGTAGCATCTTTGATATGCTAACAAAAAGGATAAAACAATGGCCTATTGCTACCTTTAACGGATGTTAGAGAACTAAGTTGAATATATTATTAAAAATATTTAATAGAAAGTGAAATATATTTTTTAGCGTGTTGCAGCAGCTCTAAAATTAAGTGTGTTTACTGTGAGTGTTATTTCACAAAATATCTAAAATAGTAAAGTTTTAAAATCCCCTAAAAAGCGTAACTCTACTAAAAGGGTTGCCAATACTGTAACACTGCATACAAGTGCTATTCGTAACACAAACTACAAACTGCACCATGCACCAATGCAGTAAGTATTCGTAACCTAAGAATAAGAGAAAAAGATATTTTTACGTAGTTCTCTTGATAATATATTATTTGGGTTATGTGTAGGGTAGATACTTAGAGTATAATTTTAATTTTTAGAACAACATATAACTTTGGATGTCTTATGGGAAAAATTAGGAGACAAAACAATTCTTTGATGGATGCCAAACGTCATTGTGCAGCCTACTGAAAGAAGGGTTTCAATGGAAAAGGATTATCCAAGACGACGAATATCTCAATATCAAAGAAAAAGGTGAAAATGTGTACAAATTTGTTTTTCTTGATGAGACGTGGATTTTTCAAAATGTCATGATAGGTCGTTCATGGCAAGATTATAATAAAAAAGTGTAAAAACGTCAAGGTTGATGGTAAAAGGTGAGCTATATAATACTTATGCAAAAGTATGCAAAATTTTGATTTTTCAGAAAATTTTAGATTCATCGTACTTCATGCTGGCAATGAAGATAGGTTTATCGAGGGTGCAGAGGTTATATCTTCCTCGGAAACTTAACTTAGTGATAATCATGATGAAATAATTCGAAAACATCTCTTAGGATGCATGGTTTGAACATCAATTATTAAATAACTTAACTGAACCGTCTTTGATTATTTTGGACAATATCCCTTATATATTATTAACTAAAATTCCAAACACCTCATGGACTAAACCCGCTATACAAGACTGGTGAACTTCTAAGAATCTTCGCAAGATACGTACCTTAAACCAATTTTTCTATTGATATGTTTGCCATCTAGATAGATAAAACACAACGAAAATATCTGGAAGATGATTTAGCTGAACAATTTGGACACAAAGTTTTACGTCTTCCCCCACGCCACTGCATTTTTAACTTTTATGAACTAATTAATATGGGGATTGCAAAATCTCACTACAACAAATACATTAGTAGAGATGGAAAAACTCAACAAGACGGTTTAAACATGTGGCGTGAAGCACTTCCGACTGTTACTCCTGAGATATGGAAGAATTCAATCAGGCATACAGAAAATGAAATAATGAAATGATATAATAGAGAGCATGTACTTGATCGACAAGAAGTTCTGCCTTTGATTATAAATATTGAAGATGATAGCAGTGATTTTAGAATTTAATTAAATTGGATCTATTTTGTGAAAAATCTCTTTTGTGACTATCCTAGTTCAGACTGACATTAGTTTCATCGATTGGAGTTTTGATTTTGTATTTTAATTAATTTATTATATCTATATTATTGTACATTGTATTGGGCTTGTCCGTTAAATAAGTAAACAAATAAATGGAAAAAATAATATCTAAATTTTATTTTTGCTGTAACAACCATCTTTTTTAAGTAATGCTTGAACTCGACTCGCCTTGGTCCATTTAATGTGATTGTGTGTCTAGCATAGAGCGAGATAGACGGAGCTAGTCCGGGCAAAGACAACAAGAAAACGTATGCATTTAAATGGAGGATCAACGATTTTTTAATACCTCTATAATTTTGAGACAACCACAAGCTAATTTAGGTTTTACTTTTTTCATATAGGATTTAAATAGTTTAAAATATGTTTATTTATGCGGATATTTAATGAAGAATTTTAGAATATGGAATATGTACTTCGGCCGGAACCTTTATTTTTTAAGTTATTTTTTAAATTTTACTTTTTGTAACTTTTTTAATAAATGTTTTTTTTTAATAGGAAAATATTACTTATTTTATTATTACTTTGAAGTGTTGTAAAAAGAGTAAAAAAAAATCTTTCAAAAAATAATTAAAGCCTAAATTTGTTTGCGATAGCCTCAAAAGTATACGTTTTCCTGTTCTCTTTGGTCGGACTAGCTCCATATCTCTCGCACTACGATAGAATCATTGGATTAGCCCAACGGCCAATCCATTGGTTGTTACGTCAATGATAACATCTCAGTTTTCGATAATTCCATGATAATCTGGCAACCATGTCCTCTGAGACCTAATCAGCCGTTTGATGACGTGCAACGGTTTTTATTTTGTATAAATTAATTTAAATGAAAAATAGTTTAAGAAATTATGTATCTCAACATGTAGACTAATCTGTCTCGGATTGCTTTAGACACGCAACATAAACAAAATTATTTTATAAGCAAATAAAAATAGTTAAATTATGTTTACCTTAACTTTTTACAAATAAAGTATAACTTCGGAAAATGTTTATTTACTTGGCAAAATAACCAAACAAAACAAACCGCGCCACTAGGTTTAGTATCATTGCATGAGAGGTACACAATCATATTTCCTCCGTTTCTTTTAGACGAGTTTCGAGTTTCAGCGCAAATACGTAGTGATAAAAGGTTTGTTCCAATACGTCGAAAAACCGTTCATAGTACGGTTACGCTTCTGCACAAAAGAAAAGTGCGTTCCAACTGGGAGATAATGGTTTAGTCAACAATCCTCTTTGTCTTCCAATCAGATTTGTACAGAGTTCGGTACGGTAATTTCGATACCAGTCTAAGAGAAAGAACTGAATGAACTTTCCTGCGCGTTGACAATTGTATATCAGCTGATTATTGATTTTTCCACTTTGGCTTATTGAGTTTCAAGTTGAAGCTTATGAACCTTTTAGATTTTCAGTCATCTGGGTAGTGTGTATAGTGTTTATTGAGATTTTATTTTAAAATGTATTATTTATTAAGTATCTTTACTTCTATCCTATATGAAATACGAGTGAAATTTATTTAAAGGTCGTATACTGTATAGTTCAAGCATTAAACTAATATACTTACCGCCTAATGTATGTTTTTTTTGTTTTTTACTGCCCTACAAAATACAAAAATTTACACTTAACTTATAACAATGTTAGTAAATAAAAGTAATGACATCGATTCTAAATTTCGTTCCCAAACCGTTCCAACTTGGGTTTATTTTGTTATCGTTTAGGGAACTGTGCAAACCGAAGCACGATCACAAAACAGATCCCGGCCGATCCAATAACTGTTCTAGAACAGTACAAATATTTGTGTTGGAACGAACCTAAAGTGAGGACTTTTTTTTTGACAAATCTCAGGATTAACTTCTTTTCAAAGGTGGCAGCCCTATCCACCAATGATCCCGTGAACATTACAATAAAACGTCATATTAACGGTACGCCATCAACATTTTACGACCGCATGGCCAAAGCAACCAGCTTTCGAAATGATCGTGTGCTGGTCATTGTTTATCAAATATGCACCGCGGATGTAAATATACTTTAGTATCAAGCGAGTTTTTATTCTTCGTTATCCATGTACAAAAATTCTTTTTAAAAATAGGTTTAGGTAGTCCTAGATTTATTTGCATCGCATTTTAGGTTAAAAATCCTTACGTCACTTAATGTAAAATAGTTTCTCCTAAACGCATAACATTCTTTTGATCTTGCTCGAAATAATTTTGCATCTTTTAAAAAGTTAAAACATTTTTATCATATATATTTTACTGACAAATGACAATGAACTCCTAAATTCGGTAAGTGTAAAATACTCTACATTTTTAACTTACCTTGTGCGAAAATTCACTAGTTTGTGATTTTAAGAGATTCCATACCTAATGTTTCAACCACATCAGCAAAGCTAGGCGTATGATGTGACGACACCTCGATCGCAAGTAGAGCCATATTTCTCTGGAAATTTCCTCCGGCCCGTAGTGCAATAAATTATAAAATAATTATGGGTAGGGTATTTGGTACTATTACCGCCGTTTTCTGCCTATTGAACTTTGAAGTAGTATGGTTTTTTCGAAGAATAGACAATTAAATTTGGTTTATTCAGAAATGATAATACTAAAAATCTGTACAACGAAATGATGTGGACTAATCTGCCAAGGCAGATTTTTAAAATGGTGTAGTGAACCCTTATGTTTCAAAATTGTAACATAAATGTATTCAGTATTATTGCGCAGCACGTTTTTTGGGATAATAATAAATAAAATATAAGGCATTATTTCGCGGTTTGAGCTCGATGGTTATTTAATAACGCCAGACACAGCAGATACGGGTAAAAGGGTTTTCCAGCGTGCCTTTCAAGTTTAAAACAGTTCATATGTTTTAAAATGAATCCCTGTCCGTGTTCACTATAACACCGTAGCATTTTACACACAAAATAGGTACGAAAATTTTAAACGGCGAATAACGAATGTCACTAATGAAAACTCTCACCTAAATTCTATTCTACTAATTGGCCGCCCAAAACAGGCCTGTGCTCATATGTTGCTTATTGCATAAAGGGATGGAGATACATTTCTAGATATTTTTGTTGGGAAAACGGGGCATCATTATTTAATTACAGAAAATATATTATTATAATAACAAATACAGGGTCAATATTTTTTTTTCTATTTTTCAACAGCAGATGACTTAAATTTAACATAATCAAATTATCTTTTTATTTTGTATTAAAATAAAAATTAAATTATCATCCGCCAAACCAAAAGGGCTATTGAATATTTTGGCAAAAGTTTGGTTTATATAAATAATTAGGTAAGTCAGGAAATGGCGCAGCATTTTCAGTAGGTATGGACTGCTCTTAATGAAAATATATTTTTTACAGGAAGTAAGTATTTAGTAACTACAAAATTGTTTCATGGTTGGAATAAGCTCATACATTGATTTTGGGTTACTAGAAGTTGTAACCTGAAGAATTTGTAAACAAACATAAACCACAAACATTTTGGCTTAACTTACGTTAAATTCAAACGCATTTAAAATATTGACGCAAAATAATATGTAAAAATATAGGTAGGTGTAAAAAGTTCCGATTTGAGATAATTGATTTTAGAAAACTGTGCGTTTCACCCACGTGAGATAACAAAAAGGCGGGAAATTATATCAAAAGAAAATTCCTATTTTTGATAATACGGTTTCCTCTTAGATATCAATGGATCTATGCCTCTGCCTGTGAGGCAACTCATAACCCGAGATTTAAGAGAAAAATAGAATGAAAAGAATAATGCTTCATATACTATAAGAGTACAAAAAGTAATCGGGACCAATGACAAATAAAAAAAAATTTCTCTGCTTTTTATGTAACATCAGCACTTTAAGCCGACTGCTGCGTGTCTTGATTACCGTTGTTATCCACTGGTATATTGCCGAGTGGTTGCTACAGTAATAGAGCTAGTATTTTTTAAAAAATTGTAGAACATTTTTTGAAGATAATTTTATATATCACCGTATTTATGGTATGACAAACGCGTTTCATTAGTATTAGTAGAATTTTTAATATGTTTTTCGTGACCCTCAAATGTAACTACTAAATAAAAAAATAAGTATACTGTTTATTTTTTCCATTTTTCACCAACCACCTGGAGTAAAACATGCGTTCTTGTTCTTCTTCATCTTGTTTTGCCCTATCAAATTCTTAAATTATCAGTATCTCCAAAACAATTAATCTTAGATGAACTATGAATTATTTTGCATCTTCGCTCCCTATTCCCCGTAGAAATTTTATTCGATTGACCTTTATCAACGTAAAGCCGTTTTTGTCGCCTAATTTCCTTACTTAAATGTACGCTTTTATAAATCGATAGTTTTTAGTTCTATCAATAGTTCTAATACGATAGTTTTTTCTGTAGACTTTAACCGGGTCGCCGGTTTTTGTCAAGATCTTCTGGGATGTAGTCGAGGTATTATATTCGAGAATGTTTATTTCCTTCTTTCAGCAGAATTCACCAACGCCTATAATTTACCGGTTTGGTAGTTCATTTTAATTCAAATTGTAACAAATTTGTCACTCACTTTAGGAATCTCTCTAAGATTGAATGAAGAAAATGCTTACAGAAACTTGTACTACCTTCCTTGCATCCAAAAATCTCAAAAATATTCGGATTTTTATAATTTTATATACAAATAATAGGTATTAAAGCAAAATCCAAAAATATTATTCAGGTGAAAGGTAAAACATTGTTACATAAAGAAATCGACCAATCTAAAGTTGCATGCTGCACCGTTTTAATTCACCAGACGTGGCGATCTATGCAAACTTCTCCTGCCATGTAGTACAAAATAGCAGGATTGCACCAGACGCGCGACGCAATTTAATTCCACTTCCGTGTATCAATGATGGCGTATCGGTTCAGTCGGGTCAATATAATATGATGGTATTTTTTTATAAACGAATAGTTACCATAATCGTAAAGACGATTTTAATTAGCATACATATTTCGATTATTTTATTAATTTATCCACCAAATTAACAACGCTATGAGTAACTCGGAACGATATGCGTTATTTAATACGAAGACAACCTGAATGTGACTGTATAGGTACATAACTGTCACAAAGTACAAAGTTAATATTAGTAATAATAATGGTCTTTTATTATTAACAAACAAATTTATAATTAAATGCATAGTCCGTATTAATTGTTAAAATCAGCTATATACTTAGTTCTGAGGACAGATTAGTGGACGTAACTGTTAAGATATATGTATGTTAATACTAATTAGACACCCACGTTAATTTTGAAAAATGTTATATTTTCTTCTTTTTTATCTTTTATTTTTAATCCTTTAATTCTATTTTCGTGTAAAGGTAACCTCCCGGCTCTTATCTTATATTTTGGCGTATTTCAGCTGAAATTCCCGTTTATTTTTTATACATCAATTTATAATTTTTTAAAATTTTTTATAGGTTGGGCTAATACAGGGTGCAAATTAATTCCAAAACATTTGGAGATGATTTATCTAATAAAAATAAGAAAACAAATTTATATAAACAGAGGTTCGCAAGCACTTTGGTTTCAAAGACAGGGTGTTAAAATGCTACTATTTTTTTAGGTTTATGATAACCTCGTATCTTTCAAGACATTCTTAAATCAAATTTGGTGTATGTTGTACTTTGACTAATATACAATTATAAAACAATTTTAGAAAAATCTACAGGGTATTTTTAACTTTAACGCTCCCCAACTTTTTACTATGTCGTAACTGTTCATTTTTAGGGCAAAGTAAAATTCCTCATTCTCTTCTGCAGCATTCTGTTCTCTTTTTTTCTGGATATTCCGCACATTATAGATGTTATTTATTAAAATGGACATTTTCCCATTTCCCACATGCACAATGACCACCGAATTATTTATGCATGGACAGATACGTTGCTCAAATAACTTCCAAAATGTGCAAAATAACAAAACATCTAAGAGGCCAAAAAGTTACAGAACAGAATAACGAATTTATTTTAAATATATCTCGGAACATAAGAGGTGTATGGAAAAAACGAAACATATAATATTATCATACACTATATCTCGAAATGAAGGGTTTGCGGACCACTCTATATATGATTTTTTTTTCTTATTTTTACTTCCCAAAGTTTTGGACATCAATTAACTTACATCCTATGTGTGTGTAAAATAAAACTGTATTTCAGTCAATCATTTGTACTCTAGCCTAGTAAATAATGAACTAGTTCAATACTATTGTCACAAGAAATATTTAAAGAACTACTGATGCTGGAAGCTGCGGAAGGTAAATTTCTAGATTAACGATGGAAGCAACTAAAGGTCTAGCTTTATTTATCTGGAATTAATACTCTTTGTATCAAATATAAATTATTTTTTTGAAAAGTTTATTTGAACTTTTATGTTTTTAGGTGCTTTGTATATTATATCAGAAAAGCACGAAAGACTATTTTGTACAGTTTTATTTACAAATTAAGAATAACACTGCCAATTTGAGGAACTTTAATTTATCATAGTCTTAAATTAAAATATAGAAAAATCAAATATATGAAGTCCAATTTTAGGAACTTATTGCTACCTTTCAGCCAGATGTTCGATTGGTATTATCAGATAATATTAAAATATCGTGAAAAGTTTGGGAGTATCTCAAATACCTTTTCAAAAATAGACGGCAGATTTCGACGTGTAGAACGTCTAAACTATAACATTTAAAATAGACTGCTCCCATGAGCGAGATAATCTTGTGTATTTACTATAGAGTTACAAATCTTGGACAGGGGGCGATCGGGTATAGACAACAGCAACATGTCCATTTCTACAGAGAGTATCTGATAGATTACGTCTAGGACTCTGGGATATGCCAGGCCGGAAGACTTAGAAACATGATACTTTCCCCTGCAAAATTGGAAGAAGGACGCTTTCAGAACAATGGGCAGATATTCCTCACGAGGATAAAATCATTTAGTGGGGTTTATCCGAGAAGGATACGTGTTGTTATAAGCTCGTGGGGTTAATATTCGATATTAGTAATAAGTGTTTGTTTTAAATCCTTTTTGTGTTGTGTTTATTAATTTAAATAGGGAATTTTTTAAACTGATTTAAATAAAATAAAAAGTCACAATCTTTGTTGCATTTCTTTGAAAATATTTGGTATCTTAAAAAAATAAAACTATTTTGTACAGTTTTATTTACAAATTAAGAATAACACTGCCAATTTGAGGAACTTTAATTTATCATAGTCTTAAATTAAAATATAGAAAAATCAAATATATGAAGTCCAATTTTAGGAACTTATTGCTACCTTTCAGCCAGATGTTCGATTGGTATTATCAGATAATATTAAAATATCGTGAAAAGTTTGGGAGTATCTCAAATACCTTTTCAAAAATAGACGGCAGATTTCGACGTGTAATTTTTAATAAAAGGGACATTTGTTTTACGGGTTCAATTCCGTTTAGAACACAATTGTGTGCGTCAATAATTCGAAAATGAGGTATGTAATAAGAAATTCTATCTATTTATATTTTACTTAGAATGCAGATAAATATCGAATTTTTATTTAAAAAATTAGATGTTTTTATTTATTGTATTAATTTTTTTTTAATTAACTATAAACTTAGTACAACAAGTAACAAATCTCGGTTTCATTTTTATAAACAAATAATGCAATTAGCTCCCCAGCCAAATTAAATATTCGCGTTTTGAGAATATAAGCAACAATGAAGAGAGCTCTGCTCGATACAACAACCTCGATTAGCACATTCCCCTTTAGCAGCTTTCAACTTTCCACGTGGGGCTCAACCAAATAATGAATGTAACCTTTTACAGACATTGACTATGTTTATGTCGCAAAATTTCGCTCCGCAAATCTGAAATAATAGTTGCCGTTTACAATTACGTACCTCCCCACCCACCAATGCCTAGTAATGTTTATAGTATTTTAGTATGGTAGCTCAGGTTTGTTAAAATTACTTTGTTCTTACGTTTTAACAACAAACAAGTTTAGAATACATTTTAGAGTAAACATCTGGTCAAATTCAAGTCAGGATCATAAGACTTTCACATGTTTTAATCCGTAGGACATACTTAGGACCTGAAAAAAGATAAAACATGAAATGCGAACAGGGTTAATCTTCCAGGGAGAATGTGATGTTACCTTAGTATATGGTCTAAGTTGGCTATATTTTAAACTATAATCTATAATCTCATTTTAATGATTGTTCATCAGTATAGTCTTTATCGAAAAATTCAGAAACAAATAAAACAAAATTATATTTTAAGAATTTTAAAGGAGTGATCGCTACAGTACCTACTATTGTTTTAACATATTAATTGTCATTTACAAAATAAAATAGCTTGTTTTCAAGTATTTACTTACGTGACCATAGTTTGTACTTTTGGTTTTTCTGAATATGATTTTCTTTTACTTAATTCAATAACATGCCTTAAAAGTGAAAAACCCTGAAACCGTAAAAGTTTTTCGAAAAAGATAACTTAATACTGAAAAGTTAAGCTAGTGTAGCAAATACTTCGGTTTATATATTTTTTGAATAATTTATATACCCTAAATAAACATCCGAAAGATCAATATAATAAAAATGAGACTTGTTTTATTATGTATTTTTATAGGTATAAATTTTGTAAAATTGTTCATATTCGTCTCAAGAAGAACAACCACCATAACTAGGGGCTCCATCTGATGAAGGTGCTGCGCAAGAAGAGCAACGGTACTTACTCAAGTAGAACGTCTAAACTATAACATTTAAAATAGACTGCTCCCATGAGCGAGATAATCTTGTGTATTTACTATAGTTACAAATCTTGGACAGGGGGCGATCGGGTATAGACAACAGCAACATGTCCATTTCTACAGAGAGTATCTGATAGATTACGTCTAGGACTCTGGGATATGCCAGGCCGGAAGACTTAGAAACATGATACTTTCCCCTGCAAAATTGGAAGAAGGACGCTTTCAGAACAATGGGCAGATATTCCTCACGAGGATAAAATCATTTAGTGGGGTTTATCCGAGAAGGATACGTGTTGTTATAAGCTCGTGGGGTTAATATTCGATATTAGTAATAAGTGTTTGTTTTAAATCCTTTTTGTGTTGTGTTTATTAATTTAAATAGGGAATTTTTTAAACTGATTTAAATAAAATAAAAAGTCACAATCTTTGTTGCATTTCTTTGAAAATATTTGGTATCTTAAAAAAATAAAACTATCAAAATGAATAAAAAAACTAACTGTTAAGAAAATACGTAACTTTACGGTAACTCATCTTTCCTACTTCCCATTCTGAGGGCGTTTTAAGATTAAACCAAAAAACAACATTTTGTTTTTCCTTATACAATATGACAATGCGACTTTTTCACTTTAATCGAATATAGGTTAAAAAGCTCAACAATAATTTATATACAAATTGCTTTAAAAATCATAGAAATCGGCCCAGCAGAAAAAAACTTTTTAAAGCTTTGAAATTCTAAACTTTTAATGTCTCTGTTTTTCGTACCGATCAGTGTAGTTCGAAAAATAGTTGAGCCATATAGTATAGAAATGGATATAACTCTGAGACTAAAGAAGTGGGCGGTTGTTCATATGCCCGTAGAGTTGTTTAGAATACTGCATAACAAAAAAACGCATAGTTACAGAGAGTTATGAAGTCAGATTCACAACCGTCGGCATCGAAAATGTCTGCCAAAAATACGGTCTCGACCACAAACCTTTTAGTCGTGCTCCTTGTCACTCATAACTTTGGCAGCATTAAGTGGGCAAGGGATAAACTCGGCATTGCAACTGATCGAACAAAATGGTATCACAAACTACTGATAGACATGGGTACCGGGTCGTAAATAAAATTTCCAGGGGGGGGAGGACGGTAACGCCCATAGAAAAATTTCAAGGTGGAGGCAAGAATGTCCAGATACAAGAGCGCGCTACGCCTTAAGTAAGTTTAGCAATTAGTGCCTGTTGTCGAAAAGCCAGGGGGTGCCCTTCTGCCTCAATTCTCGATTAATTTGGTACCTTCTTATATGGTGATCTTAAATACGAATATACCTGGTCACTCTATTTTTAGAAGTTATATTTATATACTGTGTTTGTATTATAAATACAAAGGCAACCTTTCTTGGGTCGGTTCTTAAAATAGAAACGAGGTTGTTCCGCGAATGAGAATGATGTAGGTAATATTTGCTTTATATTAGGAGAATCACTTCGGTTTTTATGAAGAATCAAGGTAAAATAAGAAGCTTATCAAGGTATAATTAAAAATAGGTTTAGTAAAAAAATTGTCGTTTCATTGTAATTGATTCATAATCCATGTCTATAATGCTTTCATAATTTCTCCTTTTTATTCACAAGTATTTCAACAAATTATATAATAAATCACTGGAAAATAAAATTAAAATGTACAGGGTGGCCCGTTTATTATGGGACCCTACCATATTTCGAAAGATGTAACAGGTAGCAAAAAGTTAAATACGAAAGTTTTTAAGATTCACATAAACATTTAAAATATTACATTTTTTTATATACAGGGTATTTGGATTTTATTCAAATATCAACTTCCCTATTTTAAATACAACACCCTATATATTATTGCAGATTCAGATAGGGCTCTTTAAGATAAATTCAACGATATTTAATAATATATGTCTCTGCTTCACTGTTTGGGACTTATTGCCTGGTAACCTCAGAAACGGACTGATATGCAAACGCTGTTTTCTCAGTTGCTTAAACACTTATGAATACTCTATGAGTGCTAAGGAATAAACATTTTTACCCTTTTCGCCATGTAGCTCATTTTTTATTACCAATAAATAATTGCCATTGTTGCCAAATTTAACGTATCCTAAATTTTCTTAGTTTTTTTAAATAGAACACCAAGTATATTAAAATAGGTCTGAATAGAGTTCTTCGAGACAACTTCAATAATATATAACAATAGAGGGTTGTGATTCACTGTTTCGAAATTATCGGTGGTTATCTTCAGCTAATAGCCTATTTATGTCTTATCATTTCATTTTTTGCACACATTATTAAAAATTTGAGTATTTCATGTATAATATGTAATAATGAGGCAATTATTAATAATTTTTTTTTAGATTTTTTTACAGTGATGCCAGACTTTTAATGTCACTATATTGTAAGTCGACGATAGAAGAAATTTAGGAATCTAAAAATAAAAAGTTTTACTCTTTTGGCCATGTAAGCTTATATAAAAGCTATATATGAAAGCTTATATAAAAGCTATATGTAAATTTAATAACAATAAATAATTCGCAGTGTTTGCAAATTTTACGTATCCTTATTTTTGTCAACTTTTTTAAAAGGAACACTTATCCATTACCATAAATCTGAATAGAGCTCCCCAAGACGAATTCATCGATATAACAGTGGGCTGTGATCAGTGGCGCACCCATGAAAAAAATTGGGAAGGGGGAGGCCTATTTCTATTCCCTTTAGTGCTCTATTATTAAATATTTCGGGGGGAGCGGGTTATGCAGTAATGAGTCCATTGCTGAAACACATATCCTATTCCTATGTCACTATATTGTAACCCGACGGCATTTTATTATGTATTTATAATAAAGGTTAGGTTATGTATTAATTAAAAACAAAATTACTAGCACAGGAATTAATTACCTGATTTATTTATTTTCGGTCAGCATATAGCAAATAATAAAGCAACTACTTTTCATTAATATTCAAATTTTAATTATTTATTTATCTTTAAGAAAACTCTTAAAACTACGAGAACAAATTTGTTTTAATAGCACATATAAACACATATAATCGTAACTAATGGTTACTAAGACAACAACTAACACCATTTTGCGCAATATGCGTTGTGTAAATAATTGTTTGTAAATATGAAAAATTTTTCTTCACAATATGTCCTTAACTTCATAATGTAAAGGGCAGAAGTAATACAAGGATTAGAATGGTACACCACGTGATTACGCGGATTTTTTAAACTCGATATTTTGTTGCTGTGGATGGACTCAGTTATCTCTACTGAGGTAAATAGTGACATATTACAGTAGATTGATTTATTAGTGAGCAATATTAGTCATTTACATCTTCTGCCACAGCAAAATATTAGGTATAAAAAAATCCGCCTTAAACGTGGTGTTTTCAGAACCAAGTAAACTGAGTGTGTAAATCAGTCCGTTTCTGAAAACAAATAATATCATTAAATATTCTTAGATGAGCCCTATTTAAGTTTAAATTTGCAATTTATATATACCTTATTCTATTTTAAATAAAGAAATTGATACTTGTAATCGAAAATTCAAATATCCTGTATATATAAAAAAAATAATATATTAATAGTTCAACTGAATCTAGAAACCACGCGTATTTAGGAACTTTTTTAACTATCATTACAGTATATTATATACGGCAAACTGCGCTATCTCTAACGGCCTCTAAAATAAGGTAGAATTCCATAGCTATTCAATAGTAGGATTATAAATGTATAAAATAAATGTGAATAAAATACCTAACCTAGCTAAATAAAAACTTAACCTAACCTAACCTAACAGTTTTGGAGATTATAAAAAAATAGTATCAACTTAAAATAACATTTCTATTATTTTTTACTTCGAATATAAAATAAATGTACTATTAATTTTCCGCAGTTGGCTTTGGACTTAAAGTAACAAATGCTCCACTGCTTCAGTATTGCTTTTTGTTACCTTGAAAACCAATATTTGACAGTTTTCATATCTGTTTAGACATTTTTTATTGTTATTGTTACAGTGCATTCATTTTATTTACTTTTCTTATTATACATAGTTTTTTTTTAATATTATACATAGTTGTATTATTATTAAATAATGTATACCTTAGAAGAAAGATCGGATATGCTGGATTGCTATTTATCGAGTAACAAAAGTCCAGCTCTTGCTCTAAGAAGGTATATTACCAAATTCTCTCTCAGAGGCCACCCAGAAAAAGAGATTTTTGAAAGAGTGTATCGGTGTTTTAGAAAAAATCATGTCTGCAAAAAAAAGCAAAGGAGACATCATGTTTTGGGTAATGAAAATCAGCTTGCCATTTAGCTTCATTTTGAAGAATCTCCTGAAATGTCCACCCATGGATGGAAGCCTTATACATGTTTACCGGTGCAAAAATTAGAAGATGGAGATTATAACAGAAGGTTAGAATTTTGCAATATTTTAATGGACAAACATTTTTCAGACAATATTTTTCAAAATATGGTGAATCTATATTCACTACTTCAACTGCGGTGTTTAATAGGAAAAATTTACGTTATTGGAGTAACACAAATGAAAAGAAGATTAAAGAGGTAAACAGACAGGGAAGAAAATCGGTGAAGGTGAAGTGAATTTGGCATTCAAGAATTCTGGAGCCACTGTTTTACGAAGAAAATTTAAATTTTGCAATTGAGCAACTATTGAGCAATGATATTCGACAGCTTATTGAGAACCAAGTGCCACCAATAGAACTTCGACATTTAATATGGCAACAAGATGGCGCTCCTTACCATAGAAGTCATGACATAACCAATTACTTGTCCAATCGTTACCGATATTGGATTGAGAAAAACGGCGTGGCCACCTAGGAGTCCAGACTTGACTCCTATGGACTATTTTTTATGGGGTACCCTGAGAGAACTTGTATATAAACAAAAACCTAGAACAGTAAATGAATTGCGGCACAGAATCGAAGAAGGTGTGAATTTCCTTAATGAAAGTCAGTGTGTACAGAAAGCAACTGCATATTTAGAGACAGTTTACACAACGTGTATTGCTCAAAATGGCGGACATATTCAAAACTTAGTTACTACATGCTGACAGAAAAGAAATAAGTCAGTTATAAAATTCTTGTCAACTCGGAGCTATTTAATTAAAAAATCATCATTATAAATGTCTGGTATTCCCGACTTACAATATAGTGAGATTAAAAATCTGGCATCACTGTAAAAAAAATCTAAAAAAAAATTAATAATTGCCTCATTATTACATAGGATAAAATACTTAATGTGTGCAAAAAAAACTAAATGATAAGACATAAATAGGCTAAGCTGAAGATAACCATCGATAATTTCGAAACAGTGAATCACAACCCCCTATTGTTATATATCATTGAACTCGTCTTAAAGCTCTATTCAGACCTATGTTGATATACAGGGTGTTCCATTTAAAAAAATTGAGAAAATTGAGGATACGTAAAATTTGGCAACACTGGCAATTATTTATTTGTAATAAAAAATGAGCTACATGGCGAAAAGGGTAAAGCTGTTTATTTTTTAGCGCTCACAGAGTATTCATAAGTGATTAAGCAACTGAGAAAACAGCGTTTGCATATTAGTCCGTTACTGAGGTTAACAGGCAATAAGTCCGAAACCATGAATCAGAGACACATATTATTATATATCGTTGAATTTGTCTTAAAGAGCCCTATACGAATCTGCAATAATATATAGGATGTTGTATTTAAAATAAGGAAGTTGATACTTGTCCACGAAAATCCAAATACTCTGTATATATAAAAATGTAATATTTTAAAAGTTTATATTGAATCCAAAAAACTTTTGTATTTAACTTTTTTTGCTACCTATTACAGGTTTCGACATAAGGTAGCGTCCCATAATAAACGGGCCACCCTGTGCATAATAAACGTATTTTTTTTTTAAACCGTATTTCCAATTAACGATTTTAGATTTTTCATCAATTTATAAATGTCTCCTTGGTTTATCAAGTTTACCTTGGCAGTAATGATTTCCCTGGTTTCAATGTTTCGTTAAGCCAATTTTAACTCCCATGACTAAGAACAAAGCATTTCTTCATCATTTTCCCATCTGAGTTCAATATTTTTATTATAGGATTTTTGCAGGGTGTCTAAAATAAGATGACCTATCCCCTTATCTGGAGAACCATAAAAGATAGAAGAAAAATGTAAAGTCAAATATTTCTTTCTTTCTTTTGAAGTTTTAATTTATTTTGTTTTCATTTAGATAGGCTGCTGCATATTTCATAGGATGATATGAACTTTCTATTTTAAATAGGACACTCTATTTATTATTACAGACTAGGATAGCGCATTAAAGACGAGTTCAACGATGTCTGAGTATGGGTTTGTAATTGAACGTTTTGGATTTTTTTTGGCCTTTTCTTCAGTTTCATGTCTATCTTCAAATTAACAGAAATTAAGTAGTTTTAAACTTTTATATACATTCACAGAATTTTTATTTTCCAGTAGGATCAGGTATAGGAACATTATTATGAATTCGTTCTGAAAAATACATTTGAGGAATCGTAGCTGAAAAGTATTTCTGTGTTACCTTTGATTTTTTGTGACCATATTCGAATAGTGATACAAAAAAAGCATATAATATAGATTCTGAACAAGATATTTTCAATAAGTAGGCAGTGTTTTCTGATTTCAAGGTTCACTTTTATTATATACTGTTCTTTTAAAAAAAATTTTTTAGAATTGCATACTAGTTTTTTCCAAACATATTTTAATAGTTTGTTTGTTTTTTTGTTACAGCAAAATGAAAAAGTCCAGATTACCAAGAAAAAAAGACAGGTGTCCGAGGAGGAGCTACGTGCACATATGATCAGTGAGGCTGCCCTAAAAGCATTAGATATAGGAATTGATGTACAGAGAGTACGACGTGCTATGAAAGAGAAGTTACAACTAACAGGTAGAGGGTATTCACAAGCAGATGCCTTAGTAGAAGCTGCTTTAAATATGCAGTTAGAAGAAGATGACGGTTTTGAAAACACCTCTCTCAGCAATAGCCAAATAAGAGATACTGTAACTTCAGTACTCAGTGATATTTTAAAAGGGACTGATAGTACTACTAATAACAGTGCAGACCAAGCTATGAAACCAAATATACCTCAGCCATTAACAAGTAGAAATGGAGAATGTCCTACAAGACAGTCAGATTTAATAGGCGTCAAAATGATCAAATCGATCTCTTTAGAAGAAGAAAATCGACTCCTAAAAGAAGCCAGACAATGCAAGATCTGTATGGATGCAGAAGTTGGGATAGTTTTCCTACCATGCGGACATTTGGCTACTTGCGTGAATTGTGCTCCCAACTTGGAAGACTGTCCCGTGTGTAGGTCTGCTATTAAAGCTACTGTTCGAACGTTTTTATCTTAGTTTATCCATCAAATATAGTTTATTATTTGTTACGATTCTGCGTTTAATGTTTTTGATGTTATCTACACATGTTCCCGAGTACTCATATCTTCATAGTGATATAATATTTAGAGATGACAACAAATATGTAATAATATTGATGGTTATGCTTAAAATAAAAAAAATACTACTGTATTCCATAGATACAGTTCTGTGGCACATCAGCATTCACAAAATTAGTTTTGAATTAAGTAATCTAATTGTGAATAGAATGCCCCTTCAAAAAATCAAATTAGGATGTTGTTTGTCTAAATGTATGGTAATTTCAAGATATCGAAAAGCGAGTTGGAAATTAATGTGGGCAAAAATAACCCATTGTGGTCAAGGTAAACAGTGCATTTCTTATTGATTGAAGATCAAAGTACTTTGGTTTATTCCATTTGCTATATTTAGAGAGTCTCGATAATCTGGGTTAGGACGTGGGTTTTCTGTATGGCTTCTTTCCTTGATTTCGAACAAGGATATTTCTATGTTATGTTACCTTAAAAAAAATCGTTTTTGTAGAGCTACATTTGCCAATTTAGACCAGTCCATCACATGGTGGCCTACCAGTCACGCTCGACGTTGCTTGACTTGATATTTGCCGGTGTAAAAAGCAATTATTATTTTTACTGTTTTCACTGTTAGTATCAACTTAACTTTAAATAGCAATACAATTTGGAAAATAAATCTAGCGATTCCAAAAATTTAAAAAAAAATGTCAAAGAGCAGTTTAATGATTTGCTGACGAACACATACACATCTCAACAATATGAAGTAACCCTCCTCTTTGCAGGGGATATAAACATTAGGAAGAAAGCTTCACATATACATACTTTATGAGTTGCATTTTGCGCAGTTTTCCCGGGTAGGACTCAAAGGATTCAATGCCGAGGCTTCAACAAGCCACCCGCAATATCGAATACAGAAGTTCAGAGTGGGAAGTTTAGAGTTAGTTGAAGTAGGTGGGTGAAATTTACTGTAAGGTTAAAAGAGGCACTAATTTGTCCAATATTTCAAACATGACAGACCAAAGAGGCCTGTTGAAGAAGATGACGTAAATATTTATTTGTCGTATTGCGATTGTATGAATTACTATTAGTAAATACAAATAAAATATAAGTAATTTATAATTTAGTATATAACCATTTATTTTTCCACGTATTTTTTAAAAAGTTTGAATTATCCATATAAATATTATCTCTATTAAGACCTCCAAAATGTTTTAAAATATGAATGAACTGTGTTCAGAGGTTTATTACTTATATCTCAACACCAAATCTGAGGTAGTCATGAGAAAGATTGGTAAAAATTCATCATCATATTTTTTCAACCAAATTTTACACATTATTTTATTATTAAATATTGTTAATATCCCTACAGCCATTTTGTTCTAAAAATATGTTTTTCGTATTCTAGGAAACCTAAATCGTCGAAAAAACCAGCTTATATGGTTCTACATCCCTGATCGAGCCCTGTCCTCCTTCAACCTTGGCCTTCAATCTTCTCTGTCTCGAGCCTCCCCTTCGAATTCCTGATTGTAATGATCTCTCTGGAATTTTTTTTGCAACCGTGTCTTCCCATCTCTTTCTTGGTCGACCTCTTGAACGCCCTCCCTGCTTCTATTTACCAATTTCCCTGGTGTTCTCTGGCTCTCCATTCTAGCCACATGGCCGGCCAGTTGCAATCTTTGAATTTTAATATATTATGACAGTGGTGGGTATTTGTAGTATTGGTACAGCTCAAAGTTATATTTCGCTCTCTATATTAGGTCCAATGCAGGTAAACAACTACCTGCATTGGACCTAATATCCTGAAAATCTTTCTTTCGAAAATGTCCAAGGTGTTTGTTTCTTTTTGAGTTAGGAAACGTACTTCGCTATCGCAACACTCTATAGTGTTGACTAGAATCTGTCTTCCTATTTCTCCATCTTAGGTGCCCGGTTTGGTTAACTTCACTACAAGATAATTAAAGTGTGCCACCGTGCTTATGTTACCTTCCGTTACTCTCTCTTTAGCATGGTTCTGCCTTGATGGCATTAGAAATTTGGTGTTTTCAATATTAATGTTTAACCCACTCTGTTTTTGCGTTATCTTTTAGTTTTTTAAAACGTTTCTTCTACCGCTTGCAATGTTCGGCTTATAATATTGACCTCATCTGCATATGCAGCCATCTGAACAGTTTTGTTTATTAACATGTTAGATCTTCCCACATCCGTTTTTCTTATGATGGATTCTATGTTAAACAGGATAGGAGACAGCCCATGTGTCTCAACAGGTTCTGTATGTGCACGCAGGCAATACATAATTGTTGCTTGTATTAATCTTATAATTTTAGTTGAAATATTAAAATTTCACGAATATGTTATAAACATCGCTATCATATTCTAATTTTTTATCTACTGTTTTACTGAAGATTTGGCCGATGGTGGATTTACCCTTGTGAATCCTGCTTGTTATCCGCCTACTAAAGGTAATTAAATCAATTATTTCAAAAGTTGACACAATATAGAATAAAAGTAATAAAAATGTAATAGAATAAAGTAAGTTAAAACCTAAAATTCTTCAACTGCAAGAAAATCATGTTAGAATAATATGACATTATTTAATTATTTTATCGGTTTTTGAACCTGTTTTCCACCAAAATCCTAAAGCAATACCAACAGACTAAAATGTTAACGTTTCAATGGCAAAAACCAAAAAGTGAATACCTCCCTTTTTTAGCAACAACCATTTTTGCCATAGCCATTTGATTTTTTCTCCAGAATTTGAATTTTTTTTTTAAATGAATTGGTACTTTTAGCAAGAGCGTTGTAAGAGTAAAGGTGATTTTTATGAAATAACCTATATTTAAATATTTTATTAAAAAGCCATCATTTTTCCAATTCCAAAAATACATAGTTTGTCTTTATTTTAGTTGTTTTTAATATACTGTATAACTTTAAAGTACGTTTCAGAATGGTTCATGCAGAGTTGTATATTAAATTGTTTTGGGATATTCCATAGGCTTAGTACCTACCTTACCTACCTTTCGTTTTAGGGAAATATATGTATATTTAAAACTTTTTTTTTTTTCAAAAAACAGTATTATTTATTGGTATTACACGATATTATACAAAACATCTGCCTATATCTTTAGGGGCTAAACTTCTTTTGGAAAAATATATTAATGCTTAGTTTATCTTCTAGTCATAAGTGAAACATTTTGTTCTTTAAAATGGGTAGCGTTTCTGATTTTGTTTCTGTGATAATAGTTTGTAAAACTGATTTGCCAGTCAATAAAAAAGTTATTATTCTTAACGTCTTTAATGCCCTTAAACTAAAATGCAACAACCGTTGTTGTAAAAATAGTTGGAATGTGTTGAAAAATTATGGGTACCGGAAAGTCGACAATATACAAATTATCACGTGACGAAAAATGTGGCCCATTAATCAAGCGGTCATGCCGTCTTGACGAGATATGTTCGCCTGGACGAGGCGAGAGAATAAATTTCCTTCGCCGCGGGAGACGAGATAAGAAGATAGACTGGTTTTTTTTCGTCGATAATTTCTCGTGCATTAAAAATATGGTTTTTTTTTTATATTTTTAATGTTAAACAAATTATTAATATTCAAAAAACCCGATATATATATATATATATATATATATATATATATATATATATATATATATATATGTAGAGGATTATAGTGGGAAGAGGGCAGGCATATAAAACCACTATGATAATTTATATCCCAACGTTTCGTGGTCAATTACCACTTTCTCAAAGGCCAATACCTCACGAGGTCTGGATGCCTATATAAATAAATTTTCACATATGTAAATTTATATAGCTTCATGAGATGACTGAAAATATATGTATATGTCCGAATTATCTAAGCATCTGGGTTTTTTGATTTTTAATAATTTGCTTTGTTTAACATTAAAAATATAAAAAATACATATTTTTAATGCTCGAGAGAAAAGAAATTCTCTACGGAAGAAGACAATACTCTCGTATTGTCTCGTCCTTCGCGGCGAGAGAACCTCGTATCGTCGAGACAAGAATCCCTCGTCTTGGCGGGCGGTATCACCACTTGATTGTGCCACATTTTCCTTACGTGATAATCTGTATATTGTCGACACTCCGACCCCGTAATAATTTTTCAATATATTCCAACTGTTTTTGCAGCACCGGTTGGTTTTGGTTTAAGGACATTAAAGACGTTAAGAATAATAACTTTTTTTACTCATAATTAATATTTTTATAAATCCAAAAGGTTTTTTTTGGGGATAAATGCAAAGTTAAATACATATTTAGAATGGTGGCAAGATCGAGCATAGCTGCTCACCTAACCACCATAAAAAAAAATAAGGTAACTTCATTTTTACTAACATAGTCTTAAGTAAATAAATAATACTTTCGTGTAGATAACACGAAACCAATAATGATAGAAAAATATACAAGTGATAAGTTAAGCAGAAATACATAAAAGACATGGTATCCAAATAGTATTTAAGACGATTGAGAGCAAACAGTATTTTTTCCGAAATAATAAAAAAAACACACACACACACACTTTAATCTCTGGCCCTAAGTAAATACTGACGGTATTGGTTTTTTATAGCAAGAACCGGTGAGCAAGCCTTAAAATGTTCAGGAAACGTATTATTATAGAGTCTAGCAGCACAATAGGAGAAGGATCGCTGAAACGTCGCTGTGTTGTGTCTGGGAACAGTATACAAATTACGGCGCCTTGTAACAAGACTATGAACATCTGAGCCTTTGACTAATTTTTCAAAAAGATAACGGGGAGACTCAGATACCCGGATCCTGAATACTAATAAAGCCATATGCATTTTAAAACGATCTTCCATGTTTAACCATTTTTATTGGCTATAAAATTGTGAGACATGGTCGAACTTTCTCAACCCATAACAAAACCTTATACAGGAATTCTGGAGTATTTGAAGACTATTGTTACTCTTTTGAGGGAGGCCTGGCCAGTAAAGAATGTCAGCATATCCAAGACCCGATAAGACCAAACTATTACATAACTGCAATCTGACGTCGGCACTAAGAAAATCTTTAAATACATATAGTGTTTTTAGTTTATATAGTATGAAATCTGCAACAAATGAGATACGTGAGTGTCAAAGCGCATATCATCATTTATATGTACTACGAGGTTCTTGCAGGCTCGGGAGAAATTCAAAATATTATCTAACTCCAAAACAAACTGTGCCTCATTACAAATAATTCTCTGTCCTTGCCAAAAATAAGAACCATTTTCTTATTATTAAGGGATAGTTTATGAGCCTCTGACACTCTTGCTATAGTTGCAAGATCCCTGTTAATAAAAGTGGCAGCCTCTAGGCGACTGTTATATGAAAATGAATAGTAAAGCTGCATGTCATCAGCATATTGATGGGATTGACTATAAGAGAGAAAACTAGAAAAATCTGCTGTATATATAGAGAATAATAAAGGCCCCAGAACACTCCCCTGTGGTACTCTTTTTTTGATTGATATAAAGGGCGATACGTCCTTCCCCAACGTAACTCTTTGCAGTCTATCGCTCAAATAACTGCGCATAAATTCAACGGCCGTGCCACCTAGACCAAAGAACCTTAACTTCTTAATAAGAGTAGCATGACATAAGGTGTCAAATGCCTTGTTGAAGTCTAATAGGATTAAGCAGGAGTTTTTCCCACAATCCTGGGCCCTCAGCAAGTCATCCACTTTTAGAAGGGCTGTTGTAGTGCTGTGACCCAGACGAAATCCAGACTGAGTATCTGGTAAAATTTTATTAATAACAAGTACAAAGAATGCTAATGGGGCGATAGTCGGAAATTAAGGATGGTTTAGTAATTTTTGGAACGGAAACTACATTAGGTTTTTTCCAAAGAGTGGGAAATGTCCCAGTATTTAAGCATCTGTTGATCAGATAGGTTACATGTGGTGTCAGATACAGAATAATCAGGGATATAAGTTTTATGTCATAGCCATCCACACCTCTAGCACGGGATGTAATGAGAGTTACGAGTTTCTCAATTTTCTCCTGGCTGACTTCAGCAAATTCAAATTGGCGGTCAATGTTGGGATGGACTCAATTTTCGTATAAATTAAAAATAACTTCTTCATATTTTTTTAGAGAGATTGACACACCATTGACAAAGGTATCATTAAATGATACCGCTGAATGAGGAATACCAGAATTGCATTTAGGCTTAGAGGTTATATTTAAATAGTTGATAGCGCGCCAAAAATCAGTAGGATTCGATTTTAATTTATGGTTTATGTATGCTTTCATTGCGAACAGCCATAGTGACAAAATTACGTAGTTCCCTATATTTGTCTAGTAGCATCCGTTTTTAGTTTCTTATATTTAGAAAGAGCTTTTTTCCTAAGCTTGATCAATAATTTTAACGTATCACTCAACCAGGGCGCAGGCGTCTTTGTGAATCTAGACGTTTTTAAGGGAACATGTTTATTGAATAGAGAGTTAAGATTACTATTAAAAAAATCAACAAGGTTAAACTGAAAAATATAATCCCAGTCTACTCTTACAAGGTCGCCCATAATATCATTATAATCAAATGTGCTATAGTCACGATACGTTCGAAATTTAATTTCCGCCGTAGGTTTTTTTAAGTTGCAAGTTACAAGACAGTGATCAGAGAGGTTACTCATATCGATTACATTGGTGTTATCTACAATTAAAGAACTTGTTACAAATATTAGATCTAAAAGGGTTTGTGAGCTATTTGCAATACGGGTGGGCTGAGATACAATCTGCGCTAGACCAAATTTATTAATAAAATTATCAAATAATTTGAAACCATTTGTTTCTGAGTTCAGGAAGTCAACATTGAAATCCCCACCGAAAATAACAAAATCATATTGAGGTAGTAAGTCAGAAAGGACAGTCTCAAGATCATTTAAAGAAAGAATAAGGTTTGTTGCCAAAAAGCTTAATACTCACCCATATCTTTTCAAGCCCACTGTGAGAATCAGCGGTCACAACCAACTCGGCTTTTAAATATGATTTAGTATAGAATGCAACTCCCCCACCACAGGAGTCGCGATCTAACCTGAACAGATCGTAATTGGGAATATGTACACTCTCGTCAGATATACCGGAATGTAGTCAAGTTTCAGATATCCCAATCACGTCAGGCTGCTCATCAGAAATATATTCTAAAAAAGAAGTAAAGTCTGATTCCCGAGATCTTATGTTAAAATGACAAAAATTGAACTGTTTGCCGTTGCAATTCATATATGTATACTTATAACTAAGTTTACTCCGTCATAACAAATCCAATCAAATAGAAAAAAAAAGGTAAACATAAAAATTGACATATATAACATAAACAAATCATGTTTACTAAATCTTATCATAGAAACAAAATCAGAAACACTAACAATTTTAGAAACGAAATGTTTTACTTATGACTAGGAGATAAACTACGCATTAATATTGTAAGATTAGGTCAAGTTGGCGTAAATAAATTAAGTTTTTTCTTTAACATTTTTTATTTTAACTTCTTCCCAATCAGTGTTAGTTATTTTTACAGTGACAGCATTTCTTGCGAGGGCCGCGCAAATCTTTCGGTGTACACATCACTCTTAAATATTCTTGAGTTACCATTTTTTTATCTTCGGAACTAGATGCAGAAGGCACTTATTTTTTTGGAGATCAAAGAGTACCCTAAACTCTAAGAAATAATGTTTGGCGTAGAGAGGGAAAGAAGTTTTCTTCGCAGAGTATACTTCTAAAATTCTCTGTAGAAGTAACAGATTATTATAAAAGTGTTTTTTCACTATGTGCTAAAAATAGATGGTGTTAATAACTTTACTAATCCTGCTGCCTTTTTTTATTAAACGTTGGTACCATAAATAACTAATGTTTACCATATTTTTTTTAAGAAGAAAAGATCAACCTATATAGGGAACTCCATGTACACGTTTCCATATGTATAATATATAAAATAAATCTTTATTCATACAAAACGAGAAATCGTTTGTCTCACAAACACATAGGAATGAATATAAAGAATTATGCAGTGAACTAAACTAAAAAAAGAGTTAAAATTAAATAACCATATCTTGATTTTTTTAATTTAGATCTCTCTTAAAATAAGAGGTGCGGGGTTATTGTATATTATATACCTTCGTTATACCTTCAAAGACTGCATTTAAATACATACAAAAAATCTACAATTTTTTTAAAGATTCCCTCGATAAAATTATATAAATAATAAAACAAACAATGTTCGGAAAAATAGGGAAATCTTAAGAAATGTTGTACATTATGCTTTAATTGGTTATAAAAAGAAAATGAGACTTCAACATAAAATGGGGGTTATTTTTAATGAGGTCACGCTTGTTAAAAAATGAGGGATTATCTCTTTATATATCTTTTATATACTTTTTATAAGTATAATATATGAGCAGGGCAGGTATTATTGAGGTGTAATGGGCGTAGAGTATTAATATTTTGTAGGGGAATATATTTTTATAAATCATTTTTAGAAAGCAGAAACCAATATCAATTATATGTTATATGAGTTTTTACCCAATGTCACCTTCAAGCTGTCTGCGTCTTAAGATTAGGAACGCCTGGTGAAGCCCCTGATAGCGATCCCTGTTAGAGAACAAGACAAAAAGGAACCAAATGTTTCTACTACTACTGTAAGTAAAATATTGAATCATCTCGTATATTTTACGTATATTTACATATTTGTATTGCAAAAGAGCAAAACATATTCAAGTCTAACTAAAACTGTTCGACTTTTCAATATATTATCAATTATACTGCTAATTGATATTTTTGTAACAATCAATTATACTGCTAATGGATACCCTAAGTAAAAATCAAGAAAAAGAAATTAGTCTAAGAAAATGTACTAAAAATCTAGTCAAAATATCAGATTATTCAGTTAATCGATCAACTACACTGAAAGAAAATATCCAATTATTTTTCTAGTCAAATTTTTTCAATTGTTCTGTTAATTGAACCATATTTCTAAAAGAAATAAAACATATTGAACAAATTTAAATTTTTCTTGTGCTAGTTATACTGTTAATTGACACTAAACGTTATTTAAGATGAAAAATAACATCGTAAGTATATCATAAAGTTAATAAATTTAATTTTATGTTCCTTAAACAAACTTTTATATTCATACATACCTTTGCCGATTATACTGATAATCGACAATACAGAATTTTTCTATTTTCCGTTGTTCACATAATATACAATTTTGTCATTAATAATACTAGCGATTATTTTAATTTCATTCTATTTTGGTATATTAATGAAAATGCCTGATAAAAATATAAGTGCAAGTGCTGAGGTACAACAACAACCGGTGCAACGTCAAGCACCAGTTGAAGTTGAAGTTGAGCTCTACAAATTATCAGAAATATTTTCTTTTGTCACAGAGTATGATGGTGACCAAATATTTTTACAAACTTTTATAAATGCTTGTGATTATGCCTATAATATGTCTTCGAGTAACCAAAAACAATTGTTAGTCATTCACATAAAAAATAAATTACGAGGTAAAGCAGCGCAATTAATAAGCTCTAGGAATCCATTAATGTATACTGAGATAAAACAACTTTTAAATTCTCACTTTGGCGATACTAGAGATGTATCCTCTATAATTCAAGATTTACGACGAATTAAACAATTACAGAATGAGTCTCCCTTATCTTTCCTAAACAGATTACAAACGCTAAACGCAAAAATGCTCGCGAATACTCAAAAATCTACTCTTTCAGCAGAAGAAAAACGCGCACAATTAATTTTAATTGACTCAATGGCATTAAGTACTCTATTAACAGGTCTAGATCCCCGGATAGGACACATAATAAGAGCAAGTAATTCCCAAAATCTTCTTGAAGCTCAAGTACGAATTAGGCGTGAACTCCAATTATCCTATTTCGAAACATAAAAAACCCCTAAACCTAATTTACCAAAAACCAATCAACAAATAAGAAAGGCCGGAAATTTTAATCCAAATCCTCAATTACAGCGTACAAATTATTATTTTAATGAGAACCATTTCCAACCAAGACCAAATAATTTAATGACCATCCAAAACCCCAATATACACCTAATCAATCAAATCAGAATAACGAAAGACAAACAGTTATTCAAAGAAATCAACATTTCCAAAATAATCAGAGCCCATTTTGTCGAACCCCAATATGAGTATTCTCAAAATAATTACTATGATTATTATGAGTACAGAAATTACTCAAACGAACAAAAATATTCTAATCCTGGTAGTGATGATTATGATCAAACATTTGATCACAACCCCCAATTCGATCAATTTAATCAATCAACTAATCCCAATAATTATACTAACATAAATCAATATAATCAAACTGAATACAATGAAAATTGTGAAAACCATTATTTTCAACTGCACCCCGACCAAAACCATCCACCTTTCCAAGACAATTTGCAAATAACAGAAATTCAAAATCAAATTCAGACATTAAATCTAACCCCACCTTTGACTACAAATACTCACAAAACAGAACAGAAATTTCTCTAAACCCTCTCCCTGCAGTAAATTCCAGACACTTACACTATATTAAAGATGCAACGAATACTTTTAAATTGCTTATCGATACCGGTGCAGGTATATCAATTTTCAAAGAAAACACTGTAAAAAATTATAAACAACGATTCCCTGAACAAGTTTCTATACAAGGAATAACAGACGACGGTATCATTGGCCTTGATTTCTTATAACATTATCAATGCACTATTGATTTAAAGAATCGACAACTAATAACTAATTTCAAAACTTTGTCGTTATGAATCGAAGACGAATTTCCCCAAATCAAAAAAACAAATGACATCAAAAAAATAAACGAACTTTTAAATGAAAATAGAATTAGTATTGAAGGCAGAATAGAGAAAGTGTTTAAATTAAAATGTAATTAACTAATATAGACGTTATTCTATCAAGACAAGAAATAGAAAAGGTGAATATCCCTAACGCCCTAGTCTATGTTAACGAAAAATGTGAATTTTTAACTCCAATAACTAATGCTAATGCAATTCCTAAAACTATCGATTTTTCTGAAATACAAATTGAACCCTATCTACCTAACCTAACAAAAGATTGTCTAAACTACAATTTATCTGAAAATAAATTTCAAAATATTCCACATCGTTTTCAAAACATCAAATCCCAACTTCGCACAGAACATCTTAATGATGAAGAATGTGAATGAATTACAAACCTTTGATTAGAATTCGAAGATATATCTTGAAGGAGATTATCTTACATTCACTAATGAGATCAAACATCAAATCGACACTAACAATGTTAAACCTATTTTTACCAAATCTTACAGATACTCTCAAATACACAAAGAAGAAGTAAAATCTCAAATAAGTAACATGTTAGAACAAGGAATGATCAGACCTTCCATTTCTCCTTGGTCACCTCCAGTTTGGGTTGTTCCCAAAAAACTTGTTTCTTCCGGAAAACAAAAATGGCGTGTAGTTACCGACTACCGTAAGCTAAATGAATGCACTTTCGATGATAAATATCCTTTGCCTAATATTTTAGACCTCTTGATCAATTAGGAAAATGTCAATACTTCACGACACTCGATCTTGCCTCTGGTTTGCATTAAATTGAAATAGATCCTAAAGATTTGGATTAAAAAATGCCCCGTCTACATTTCAACGTGTAATGGACAATATTCTATTAGGTATCTTAAACGAAAGATATCTTGTATATATGGATGATATTATCGTTTATTCCCCTACTATTCATCATCATATTCTAAGACTTACTGATGTATTTAAACGTCTAAGAAACGCTAATTTTAAAATCCAACCTGATAAATGCGAATTTTTGAGAAAAGAAGTCGCATACCTTGTACATTTAATTACCCAAGAAGGAGTAAAGCCCAATCCAACAAAAGTTGAATGTATTCAAAATTTCCCTGAACCAAAATCTTCCAAATATATAAAATCATTTCTCGGTTTAGCAGGTTATTACCGTCGCTTTATTCCAAATTTTGCAAAAATTTCAAAGCTCCTTAATAGATTACTTCAAAAAGACATTCAATTTGACTTTGACACAGACTATCAAAACGCTTTCCAAGAATTGAAAAACTTGTTAATATCTGAGCCAATACTTATTTATTCAAATTTTGAAGAACCATTTCTTCTTACAACCGCATTTGCGATAGGCGCTGTCCTTTCACAGGGTCCTATTGGAAAAGATTTACCAATTGCCTATGCCTCAAGAACCTTATGTGGCGCAGAAACCAGAGAACTACTAGCAATAGTGTGGGCCGTCAAACATTTCCGACCCTATCTTTTTGGTAGAAAATTTACCCTTATTACAGATCATCGTCCCCTTACATGGCTTTTCTCAATTAAAAACCCTGATAGTAGACTAGCTCGATGGCGTCTTAAAGAAGAATTACAAAATAATTCATACACCCGGAAAAATAAACAAAAACTCAGACGCATTGTCTAGAATTAAAGTTAATCACTTCCAAGAATGTGTAAAATTTCATTCAAAAATCTTAGCCAATAACTGTGATTCAGATGAAGAAATCGCAACAAACGAATACGACGAAGAAACAATTATTGATGAATACAATAAATTTGTTAATCTCTATGAAACTAAATCTTTAATCGATTATTCAAAAATTGAGACTTCTAACAATCAATTGCTCGACAAATCTCATAAAAATATAATAACTTTCTTTAGACAAAATAAATTTGAAGAACTTCATAATAAAATAGTAGATGACATTTTTGAAGAAAATTCTAATTTCAGCCCTAATCAAATCAATATTTTTTGTAGTAAAACAATAAAAAATCGAAGATATTTTATAATTCCTCTTCCATTTGACCCTGAAATTGTTGCCCAGCGAATGTTTTATATAATTTATTTGTCAAGACAAATTTGACATCGGAACTACGTATTATGTCGAAAATAATCTTGAATTACCAATTTTCGAAACATTTCCATTTATCTTTGCAGAAAAAGATATCAAATTAACCATTTGTCAAAACCTCTGATCAAGATGAAATTCCCCAAATTTTAGACCACTATCACCGTGGAAAAACAAATTTACATCGTGGAATAAATGAAACCTTACGAGGTATAAGAGAAAAATACAATTGGCAAGGAATTACCAAAGACGTAGAAAATTATCAAAAAATGCGAAATATGTTAAATTTTAATAACCCTCTAGTTATTACTGAAACCCCTAAAACGCCATTCGAAAGAATAAATACTGATTTATACGAAGATCCAACGCAAAACTATGCCTTAACTGTCCGTGATGAACTCACCAAATTCGCACAGGCATATCCAATAGAAAATAAAACTGCAAAAACAATTGTTAATACTGTCTTAGTATTTTTCCATTACTACGGAGTTCCTTTACGAATCCATTGTGACTATGGCCGTGAATTCGACAATACACTTATGAAAGATCTTTGCGAACTATATGACATTAAATTAACATTTTCAAGCGTAGGACACCCCCAATCTACTGCTTCTATCGAAAAATTTCATGCTAAGTGAAATGATACGAGCCAATCTAAAAGAAAATCCAAATGAACAGCCTTTTAACGTACATTCCATATGCTGTTATTTGTTATAATAACACAAAAATCAAACTCAGGATTTTACACAATTTTAATTGATTTTTGGACATACTTCCTCTAGACCCCCTGAAACAATTTATAAAGAGAAAAATCTCATCTCTAAATATGTACGTGATTTAAGCAACCGAATGCAGTATCTCTATAAAACTGCTCGAGCTAGAACCGCTCAACAAAAAGAAAAAGCAAAAGAACGTTTCGATCAACACATATCCCAACGTCCTCACGAATATAAAATCGGAGATAAAGTATATGTACGAGAAATCCAAATTACAAACAAATCACAAAATAAATTTAACGGTCCGTTCGAAATTTTAGAGATTTTCCAAAATTCCGCTACTGTAGTTAACCTTGAAACTAATTACAAAAGCAAAATAAATTTTGATAGGCTAAAACCCTACTATGAATGAATTTTCTATTCCAGGCTCCTCGGATTATCACCCCTGGTTGAGCCCCAGTACTCCCTAACAACAATAAATAACACCGTTGGAATCTTCTTTCATGAAGGATCCACAATCAAAGTCTCCAATGATAAATGGATACTTCTTGTATATAAAGACCTTAAACCTTTAAAGGTAACTATAGATAATAATGATAGAATTTTAGATACTATACTTAATAATATAAGTGAAGATGTACTCCGTATGGTAGCTTTTAAATCAAATGTTCAGACGCACATAAGTCTTTTAAAACAAATATCGGGTTTTGTAAATCAAAAATATACAGAAATAATGGCCGAAACAACGAAATACGTTTTTAGAGAAAAACGTGGAATTTTCAACGGAAGAGGTACCGTTTGGAAATCAATTACCGGAAACTAAGACGCATCTGATGGTGAATATTTTAATGATTGTATTGAAAAAATATCTGGTGATGAATATCAAATCGAAAATTTATTAAAAAAAACAAATATTAGTAACGACTTCCGTAATAAGTTTTAATGCTACAATTCAAAAATTACAAATCGATGAGGAAACATTTAACAAAGATATCGTAGAAATTCGAAAATCAATAACGGACATGTCTGATTCAATTAAGTTCGACTCAGCTCAAGTTGATATCTTAGATTTGTGTGAATCACTAACGGAATAATAAATGCAATTACTTTTGCACGCTTAAGAATTCTTCATAGTTCAATGAATAAACCTTTTGATTTAATCGAATCCTTAAGGCATATATCACAATCATTTCAAAAGAATAATCTTCCATTACCAATATACACTTCAAGTGTAGTTCAATACTTGGATATTATTGAACTACAGGCTTATCAATCGGATTCAAGGATAGTATTTGTTCTTAATATACCATTAGTAGAACCAGAAAAATACACTCTTTACCATTTATATTCAATACCAATATTGGATAGTCGAACGACTCTTTATCATGTTCTTTTAACAACTAAATACATTGCGCGAAATGATGATTCATTATTATAAATTATCGTCCAGAACTTGGAATCATGTAAAACCCTAGAAAGTAAAACGAAGATTTGCTCCAACATCCTTCCATATCCAATTGACAGTGATGCCATATGTGAAGCTCAACTCCGGAAGCAACTAAGTCATCTTCCAAGAACATGTCAAACCTCAGTTGTCTTCGCCAAAGATTACAATGTTCAAGAACTTAGTCAAAATCTATGGTTGATTGCCGTCTCAGATCCACTAACTGTCACGATCAAATGTGAATCCAAAGATGTTATCACCGAAATTATCACCAACAACACGTTCTTAAAGCTTCAACCTAACTGCAACGCATTTATTGGTACCACAAGAGTCCATACCCAACATAAAATTGATGTCTACAACAATGTTACTTACAACAGACATCCAGTAATCATCCCTTATCACTGTTGTAATCATTTTCCTGAGAAAACTCATCTTCCAGATCTAAAACCACTAAAGCTAAACAAAATCAATGTAGAAGATTTGAACATCGCTCAATATAAAGTAAATCAATATTCAGATGAATTGGACAAATTAATATAACAGCCATTCATCAATAAACATATCCATTGGTTCATAATATTGACTACCGTTCTGATCGTCAGTCTACTCATGCTATTAATTTTCTGTAAATGCCAAAAAAGAAGTAGAAGCCTAAAAATTGGAATAGCCACATCCACCTTCTCCATCAAGGAATAAACCAGCAGCTTTATTCATGAAACAATGGAAGAAAATGCTTCCCAAAAGAAGACCAAGTATTCGCCTTGGAGAACCAATAGAAGAAGATGAAGAAGTAGAACTTAACGTCAACAAACAAACAGCCTTCTAAAAGTTGTTTCCACGCACCAACTTTTATCTAAAAGGGGGAGCTGTTATAGTTTTTACCAAATGTCACCTTCAAGCTATCTGCGTCTTAAGATGTCCTTGTTTATCAAGTTACGTTCCCAGACGAGATAAACAGTAAAGGAGCCGCACGTCTAGCAGACTCAGCACAGATAATGCAATATTACGTTACCAGTAAACAGCACATGACACTTCGTCATCGGAATCCAGTAGAAGATTCTCGGGATCCTGAATCAGCAAACAAGGAACATATAAATTGAAGACCCGGCCTAGCAGCGTCAGTTTCTACTCACTATTCATTCCTTTAAGTTTATATAATATTCTAAGTACTTTTTGGTGGGATCTATAGATCCTCACCCTATGTAACAATTTTAAGTAATAAATAATTTTTTTTTTAAAAAGCGAGTTGTGAAATCCCACCCGTAACGTCTCGTCTGTGTCTCTGAAACACATACGAGACAAAACGAACTTAAGGTAATATCTAGTGCTTTAAAGAAAAATGGCTACACAAATCGCCTCATAGAGAAAGCTATTAATGCACAGGTTTACCGAACAACGAACAACAAAAATTATGAACCGGGAAAGCAACGAGTAGTCTTACCATATGTAAAAGGCACGACAGAATCGGAAGAATTCTTAGGAAACACAACGTACAAACAATACACAAGCCACAAGCAACTATAGGTAAACTACTTGGAAACCCAAAAGATAAAATCAAACTGGAAAACCACGGAGTATGCAGTATTCCGTGCCAGGACTGTGAAAAGTTGTACGTGGGGCAAACTAACAGGCGAAAATCAGCAAGAGTGGAAGAGCATAAACTCAGCATCAGAAATAAACAAACAACCTCAGCTTTATTCCTATATCATCAGGAAACCGGCAATAAAATAAATTTCGATGGGTGTAGGGAGATTGCCAATATAGAACATTATAAGACCAGAATAATCCGAGAAGCCATAGAAATTGAAAAACAAGGTGATTTGAGTAAAAGGGACGAATCATTAAAACTACCAACAGTATGGAAGAAAAAAATTGGCAAATCTAAACTCAAGCGCAATTAGCGCAACAACAATAGCACCATCCGGAAAACATAAATAACGACCAACGCCTGCGCAGATATAACCTTCGGCCCCGAGTGGGGGTATGAAAAGGAAGCATCGCAGTTACCAACTCTTCAGTCTCTATTCGGACGCGAGGAAGAAAGCTTCGAAAATGCCAAATGTGATTTTGTATTTTTCCATCCGTGAAGGAGTAAAAATCAACATTTATATATATATATATATATATATATATATATATATATATATATATATATATATATTCTCGCATTAGGACGCCCGAAGGTGCATGTCTAATGTCCGAAG
This sequence comes from Kuschelorhynchus macadamiae, assembly GCA_030620095.1. Taxonomy (NCBI): domain Eukaryota; kingdom Metazoa; phylum Arthropoda; class Insecta; order Coleoptera; family Curculionidae; genus Kuschelorhynchus; species Kuschelorhynchus macadamiae. The sequence goes on from JAUTXW010001728.1 coordinate 71,784, forward strand.
TACGCTCGACCCAGACATGGAAAGCCCGACCCAGACATGGAAAGCCCGACCCAGACATAGAAAGCCCGACCTCGCGCGTCCTAAAACTTTCGTGTTTATTTAATAGGAGAGCTGCAGTATGGTCTTCCCAGATTTTTGGATGGACATGGTAATATCTCAAAAGATACAAATTTAGTTTGCAAGATTGCAGTATTTGCAACCGTAGAAAAAAAACCAACTGAACGGATTTGAATGGGATTTCCACCATGTTGTGGAGCGACATTCTAGGGTGATTTTTAGTTATAATAAAAACAGGTCGTTATAAAACCATGCGCCCTGATAAAAACTGATGATAATAAATAAGTTGTGTTGGTTCACACATAACATGAAACATTTAATATACCATATGGCAGAAGAAATTTAAAATTTAATAAATATGTAAAATTTTAAAAATTGTAGAATTTGCTTATTATTTTAAAGCTGCCTCTTAAGAAATTTTGCAGAATTCACAAAATTATTTATTATAATAATAATAATAAATAAAAATAAATTTTAAAATGAATTAAAAATTCCTAAAATAATAGGAAAGATCAAAATAATTAAAATACAAATTATTTGAAAAACAATTAAACCAACTTAAATATATCTAATTCTCAGTAGTTTAATGCCGGCTTCTGTAAGTGGAATTTTTAATTTCGTTTAAAATGTTATTTTTAACTTATCAATGCTTTCTTATAAGTCGATTTTATTTTTGTCAAAAAAGTTTTTATTTATAATTTTTATTTTTTTTACTTCTATTTTTAAATGTTTTTATTTTTTTTCATATTAATTTTTTGAAGTGGGTTGTGTTTCTTTCATTCTATATTCAATGTGGCAATCAATTATACTTTTTATACTAAACTAATAAAGGAAAGTGTATTTCCGCCCCCCAAAAAAAATCTGAAAAGTCGCCAGATTCTGCCGACCTACTGCCTAGCTTATTCTAATATCTTGTTATTTGCAAACAAGGTGTTTCATAGCTTTACACTGTCATTCTGACATTTACCGAAGCCAATCTTTTCTTATCTCGCACTTATACCACAAAAAGAAGGTCCACGCCAATTTTGTACGTTTTATATTTGACGATTTCAGAAATACGGTGATCAGTCAGCCAGTCAGTGAATTTCGCTTTTATATATACAGAGTGTTAGAAATTCGATGAGATCGCATTGATATTTCAATAACAGTAGAAGATGCGATGTTGGTTCATTTAGGGCAACGTTGCGCAAATTAATGTCGAATAATCTGACATTGATGAAGTCGGAAAATGCCGCTTACTTTAGAAGATATCCATGAAAAACGGATACTAGTAACATTCCTTTTTTATTTATTTCAGCAGTCGCGGCTCGTGGTCAACTTTTCAGGGGGGTCAATATATATATATGTATATATATATATATATATATATATATATATATATATATATATATATATATATATATATATATATATATATATATATATATATATATATATATATATATATATATATATATATATATATATATATATATATATATATATATATATATATATATATATATATATATATATATATATATATATATATATATATATATATATATATATATATATATATATATATATATATATATATATATATATATATATATATATATATATATATATATATATATATATATATATATATATATATATATATATATATATATATATATATATATACATAAAAATAACACAGAGTTGTCTGAAAAAAATCAGACACACGAAACAATAAAATGTCTTTGTTACTTCGCAACCGTATGTCCAGCCAGATAAATGGTACATATTTTTACAAAAATAACGGTTTACTTGTTTGTCTTTGTCTTTACTGGCTGCTAAATTTCCGCGAAGGTCGGCTACTGGTCGTAAATTAAATAAAGTAAATTCGAGTCGTTCAGCTCGCTAAAATAATTGAAAACGGGTTTTATAGTCTTACAGCCGTTTGCACAAAACTTAATTGTCGTTTAGAATATTTAACCGAGTTTACGGATTTGACAAGCTGCTTATAGAAATCTAGGAACTCGCTGTCAAATTTGTAATTCCGTTAAACATTCTAAACTTCAATTGAGCTTTCTGCAGCCGGCCGTTAATATTCTAAAACCTTGGTGGCTACCTTTCTTTAAAACAAAACATTAATTTAAACCACAGAATCAACAAACAAAATGTAAAGCCTTGAAAATAAAATTATAAAAATACGCAATCGTAACCACAACTATCACACGATCCACATTAAACGCATCAACTGATACAAATATTTAAGTTTCCTCGGCGCGGCTGCTGACCCAAACTTTGCCAGTGTAAACCGTATACCCGTATATTACCTATGCGCTCTTGTGAAAATTTGTTTGGGTACACTCGAGAAAAACTCGCCTCCGTTTATAACATTAAGGTCAATGCGTGCCGCCAGCCTATCGAACGAAACGAAACCTCCAGAGATTGCGGTGCGAGATATCGATAGTGTATCGCGAAAGTAAGTGACGGTCAACGAGTTTATACGCTTAAAATAATAGAGGGATTTTTCAAATTAAAAAAACAATTGATAAAATATAAATCATGTATTTTTTTATTAATTTGTTTCTGTTTTGAAATATTTATTGGGGGGTCATTGACCATATGACCTAATGGAGGAGGCGCCACTGTATTTCAGGCTGCATTTGAAAAGACATTTCAAAATAAATTTTAAATTTTTATATCCACTTTTTCTCTTCTACAAGATGGTGTACATTGTACTCAGATTTAAAATCCGACGTTTCGTCGAGTCCTCATCATCAACTTTGTTTCTTTTAAATATGGATTTTTTATTTCATTTTCTACAAGCCTTTGACTTATACATTTAGATAATTTAAAATTCTCCTTTGTGAGTTTGGTAACATTCTGGTTTTCCGTCTCTTTCTAACACATTGTCCTGATTTATATTTAAAAAAAAACATAGGACGAAAATGCGTGTTAATAAACAAACAACTACTGTTTACATGTATTTTATCACTATCGATGTTTTTTGCAAAACATTTTATTTTCTTAAAAAGTAGTTTATATTAAATATTGTTGCGAATTTAGCCCTAGTTATAGATTTGTTAAGTTTCAGATGAATTTATTTACTATTTGTTATTTTAATGAAGTAGAAATACCTTAATTTTTATCCATGTAACGACTATGATAGTGTCAAAAATTGTTCTCGAATGTTCTGTTAGGCTTAATTCTTTTCACCCTGTAACACATCTACAGGAGGTTTATAAAGCCCAACTTCAATTGTCGAAGGCAAAAATGTAACGAAAGTCTCTAACAGTACGAAACAGATATTGTGCGACTAATTAACTTGACTTATCTATCCTACCCTAAAGAGATCGAGCAAGAGTTGACAGTAAGCAGTTTTATTGAAGGCCTTCGTGATCCTGATGCCAACCAAGCTTTAAGAATGGCTAGAGTAAAAAAGATTTCAGAAGCTCTAGCATATGCCCTTTAGTTTGAAACAGCTAAACAAATACCCAGGGTTCAAGGAAAATTACGAAGACTACAGTACACTACAGAATACCGGGCGTCAAATGAAAATGCTTCGAACATTTTAAAAGAACTGCAAGAGATTCTTTTTAAACACCAGAAAGACGAAAACAAACCTTTAACTTTCAGACAAACGAAAGGCATCCGTTGTTGAGAATGCTGTAAAGAGGGACATATGCAAACTCGCTGTTCCAACAGTATGAATTTAAAACATAACCGGGAAGTATCCCAGTCTTCACTAGGGTCAAAAATTAACGTGTCTCGTCTGCAAAATAAAAGTTCTAGTTTGGTAATACCTGGAAAAGTTTGCGGTCGAGAATGTGAAATTGTCCTGGACACTGGTTCGACACACACCATCGTGAGGCCAGACAGTATAGCTTCTTGAAGGACAGAAAATCCATACAGAAAACATGTGTTGGAAACCGCCAACGGTGAAATTATACCCTTGAAAGGCATTCATGAGGCTGAAGTAATCCTGGGGAACACTACCTTCATACACGCTGTTTTCGTCGCAGATATAATAGATGATGTCATACTTGGTCTTGATGTTATGAACCATGGTATGTCCTTGACATACCTCAACGAGTCCTCCGTACGAAAATTGTAGAAATAGTTTGAACCTGCCACGAAGAAATAATTTCACTATCCTAGAAGTGGTTTTGCTAGAAAATACTACCTTACCTGCTTGTTCGGAATGTGTAGTAAAAGTGACGCTTAATGATTTCGAGGAAGAAGTAAAGTAAAGCACCTATAAAACAGCCTCCAAGATGAATCCCTTTGGCAAAGCGGCATGAAGTCGATAATATGCTTAAGGATATGGAAAAGCAAGCATCATAGAACCATCTCAAAGTCCATGGTCGTCACCAGTAGTCTTAGTTAAAAAGAAAGATGGCTCCACCAGATCCTGCGTCGACTTCCGCAGGCTCAATGACGCCACAAAGAAAGATAACTTTCTCTTACTAAGAATTGACTATACCTTGAATGCTTTAACAGGATCAAAATGGTAAATCCTAACACTGGAACCTGTGGTGGAAGATAGATCAAAATACAAGAGTTCTAACCACACTACACCACAACTTGTTACGTTCTGGACGCGCGTTTCGCTAACCAAGTTAGCATCATCAGAAGATGATATATCATCAGTTTATTTGGTTAGCGGAATGCGCGTCCAGAACGTAACAAGTTGTGGTGTAGTGTGGTTAGAACTCTTGTATTTTGAAGGATCAAAATGGTTCGCTACCCTGGACCTGAAAAGTGGGTATTAGTAAGTTAAGCTTAATCCAGCGGATAAAGAACAGACAACGTTTTCTACTGGGACTGAACTGTGGCAATTTAAAGTTGGTTCGATGTATTTGGCCCTAAACTTCACTTGTCCAAACCTACATTACACATAACCGTCACTGGCGCTAACAGTCGAAATCCCGACACATTGGAATGCATGGAATTCGTCGTTGGCCTTAAACGCCGAAATACATAAACATGCACGCTAATGACGTAAGAAACTTCTGTCACTGTTGCCAAAGTGCATTATTGTTCAAATGAAGTACATATTTCCGACAATATTAGTAATATTGTTTTTTTATTTATTTTTGATAACATGTTATTAATATTCCTGAATAATAAGTTTTAAATGTTCTCAGAGAATTACCTAGTTTATAAAAATAGCAAATAGCTACGTATTAATTCTACTGCGACCGTATCAGTGTTAGGATACAATAAAATAAGTTTTACTAACATGATGAAAAATGCCTGTAAATTGTTAGTTGGTTGTAAAACGTGCAGAAATAATATGCAAGCTTTTACTGTGTTTCCGATATGTCCTGAATTCTCAGTTTTTCGCCCATTTAAATGCAATTTCAAGAACGAGATTACTAGAAAGTTAGATTCAGCAATTTAAAGGGACTATCAATATTAGGACAGCAGAAAGTATATTGTAATGTACAAATTTCATATTGGTAAGCCACCTAGATTCTTTTTTTGCGTATACATCTATTTTCTTAAATGTTCCTCTTCGGATTTTCTAAAATATATCGGTTTTTTAATGTATAGTGCACACTAAATGTTAGTTAAAAGAAAAACCTCGACAAAAACATTTGTATTTGGTTGATAACATGATTATGATATATAGTTGTGTTTACATTTTTAGGAAAACCAAATAAATTCATGGATGTATCATCCACAATGGGCTCCATCTTGGCAAATCGGGGTATGAATCTCAGGCAACAATAAAAAATGAAAATCAGCTTTGCGTATAAAATTATGAGTAGACAGACAAAGCAGTGAGGAATGGTTCCATGGTCCATCTGAGAATAAATATAGAACTGCTGAGGTAATTCATATGTCACAATAATTAGATATTTTAATAATGAGGCATTTTTCCTTTTCAAAATATTTTCTTCTTACAAAGATAACTTTTAGAAAAATTTGTTAAATAGGTAGCAAAATAAAGTGCTTTGAAGATTTATTTCACATGAAGAGATCCATATACTTATCATTTTTAGAAAGATAACTATTACTCTCATACAGGTGCTTACCCTAGACTTGGCCTGGGACAAATTTATTTGGGTCAGTATTTTCAAAAAAGGCAACCTATTTTGTTAATGTTTACAAAATTTTAAACACTTGTGTCTTCGATGTTGGAATACCCCTCGGGAACCCTAAGGTATTTTGATGTTCTCTATTTCTTGAGTGATTTAAATGAACAGTTCATTCATACTAGGCTCTACACATAAGCAGGACGTAATCTGTATATAAAAGTTAACATAATCATCTGGGGAACAGAATTCTCTTTCAATAAGAATTTTTTAGTTTACTTTTATGCTTTGAATAAATTTTATTTTTAATGGTACTATATATAATTTTATACATCCGACTGAGGACCCTTATGAAATAAAAACATTTGGTGAAGTGTCATAACCAAATCATTCCTACCCCTGTGTTGATATTATTGGAGATATCCCTATTTCTAGAAATTAAGTTTCCGTTGTTTAAAAAATACATTATTTATACACTGAACGAAAGCATCTTGAAAAGAGTTGATACTGTTGAAGACTTGTGAGTGCTATTGAATTCCAAATTTACTTTTGCCAAACACATAGATAATATCACGAATAGGGCAATAAAACTATTAGGCTTTATTTTAAGATGTCTTTGACCTTTCAGCAATGTGTATGTTCTAATAGAGTATTTTGTACTGTGCCATCTGGACTTGTGTAATTTATTTAAGTCACCTTCTCTCTTATGTAAAATAAACTTTCATGTTTCTGTCAGATCAACAAGACAGGAGCCATTATTTCAGATTAAGTTCCACAGAATTTGATAGGTTGCACTTTGGTTTTGTAATTTGTTAAGTCTAAAAATGTTAATGGCTATTTTCTGTTCATATATTTTTATTTATTTGAAAAAAAGCAAACATCGTTTCTTACAAAAACAGAAAAAAATATACAAACAAAAAGGAAGTGTTATGATAATTAAAATCATTTAAATTTTCCTCTACACTCTACAAGGTTTTCTATGAGAGATGCATAACAATTTATTTATGGCACAAATATAATTGAAATTTTTATTGACAAATCTGATTTAGATATTGAATTAAATTTACTTATATAAGTAAAAATATTGAGCTCAATTAAGATGTTAAATGAATGGAAAGAGCAATGGTATGTGATTGTCTTGTATGGCCAGTTTGGATGAAATAGGGAATATTCAGGATGTTACTGGAGTGGTCACATAGCAAACACATTAAATATATCGGAATGATGCCATACACGTATACACGAGCGCAAAAGACAATCTATATCGCGTTCACCATATTGCCAGGAAAAAAGTATGCATGTTAATATGGTGATTCTGGCAAAATTTCATATGCAATGGACTCAGGGAGTCTAAAATTTTAACCTAAGTTTAGGCCTTATAACTTGAAACTTTGTATAAAGAAAACTAACAAGAATGAAATAAAAAAATAAAAATTACTAAATCAATATAATAAACAACAAAAAGTAAACAATAATCTTTTATTCCCATATATGTAGGTACTCGTTATATAAATGTCTGTTTATGATTAAGTTATTAAGAATTAGTTTGAAGATGACTTTATAAAGTCAAATTTTCAATGTGGAATAAAATATCAAATTTTTACTTTTTAGTGTTTTTTTTTAAGTCCGTTCTATTTTTTATAAACAATTCTGTGTGGATAACAACGATTTCTGAAGTAGATATTGTGAAGTAACTCCCCAGAAGCGAATCCCATACCCTGTGTCTGTAAAGTCAAAGCCAAACTTATTCTTAATTACCTAATTACAAAAATATATTTATGTAATGAGTGTTTTATTTTTATATCTCTATTCTTTGGTGACTAAAATTTTCCAGATGGAATATAATATTATCTTTAAATTTTAGGTGCATTTTTTGAAGTAGGTTTTATTTTTTTTTAATTTTTTTATTTCATCCTTTTTAGTTCTATTTATACGAGTTTTATTTTAAAAGTCATATTTAACAATATATATATATATATATATATATATATATATATACCATATTTTTTACGATGAATAAATATTTAATATAGCGTCATACTTTTTTACAATATGCTAGCTGTGGGACCACTGGGGCAATATCCCGAATATTCCCTGAAAAGTTCATCGAAATTGTTGAAACCATCGCAGAGTAATCGTTGTACAGACATAAAAAAAATGCATAGGGTGAAATTGATAACCTCCTTTTTTGAAGTCTGTTAAAAGTTGCATTAATATTTGTGACATGGCAAGCTAAACACATTAAAGGAAATGCCTGTAGATCCACCATTTTTTGTTCAATTGTAAATCTTTAAAAACTGACATTCATAGAATTTAAACTTTTATCGGAATGTAAAAATGCATAGATGGCACAATTTCTGATATATTTATAACATGTGTAAGATAAAGCTGGAATATACTTCCACAATTAAGCATTTAGTTTGATCATTTTTTTTTGAAATTATATGGGCTCATTATTTAAATATAATATGTAGTTTTTTCCGTTTTCTTTTTAAAATTCAAATAGCATAAGTTCACCAATCCTGGTTATTTTTCGAAGTATTTCATTCATTTCTTTTTTTTTAATAAGTGTAAATGTTTTTGAAAGTAATTAGGAATTTTCTTTATTTTTAGTATGCCCAAGGATGACCATTATGTAATAATATCACCAACAAGATGTAAGCTCTAGAAAGTAACAAAATGATATCATCTTGGACTGTGTCATTGGTTAAAATCTGGCCTTCTTACCAACTACACCGATTCAGTTATTGCCAGGGGCGAGGCAAGTGAAAACAACCCCTTTGTGAGTTGAAAAAACTGATTACATCATAAGAAGATAATATTTGCTGTATTGTGTTTAAAACAAAATTTATTTTTAATATAATCTTAGGTTTAGATTTATTCTGAAAATAAGCTATATAAGGACTCATTCACCATTTTTTGAAGTAGGTTTTATTTATGCTTTTACAATGTGTCGGACTTATTTATGAATAGACTTTTACTTCTTAAAACTTTTTATTGCTTTATTTCCTAGCCATAATAGTACACTCAAATAATCTATGCTAATTTAATTAAAATTTGGATAATTAATTGATGTAATTGAATAAATTAGTTTTCTTTATATTAAGAGTCAGTTTAAAATTATCCAAAAACCATTTAACCTTATTTATGTCCTTAATTAATAAATCCTACACTTCTTCCCATGTATTACTGGGGAAAATCAAAATGGAGTCATCAGCATAGGCAACCACTTTACCCCCTTGTGCCAAGAATACAAAGAGTGTTGATATATACAATGTTTAAAAGCACCGGACACAGCACTGTACCTTATGGTACTCCAATTTTGATTTCTTTAGGCTGACTCAAAGCTCTTACTTTAACAAATTAGATACATTTTGAAAACATTTAACATGGATCCTCCACATCATATAGCTATCTACAACGTCCAGTAGCATAGCCTGATGGATTGTGTCAAATGCCTCACAATAATTAGAAATTTACACAGATGTATAACTTTTACAAATATTTGTGATTAAATACACAAAATGATTTAAAGTATATCATTTTTTAAAATATAGCTATTATTATTACATCCTGGGTTAGGCTAACTCCAGACTGGACTCAGAAAAAATTCATACAAACTCTCTACATAAACTTAATTAAAGTTATCATAGCAAAAATACAGTTGTCTGTATTTTAAAAACAAGACAATCTATCTTGTTAATCTTTTCAGAATTTGAAAAAACACCCAGTATACATAGAAAATACTGGATTAAAAATCTACAACTTCTGCGTTTACCAATTTTTTCTACCCCTTTCAACAAAGAAGTTAAATGGAGGTTTAATTTATGATCAATCAAAATTCGTATGCAATCATAAAACGATTACTTCTTTTTGAAGTATTCAAGATTTTTGTATAATTATATAATATGATTTGTTCTTAAATTCCAATGGGATTTGTTTATATATCCTTGGCACAATTTACTATGAGTTTATTTTGACAAATAATGACATTATGACCAAAGTCAGTTAAATAAGATATTGTTTAACTAGATTTTTCTCAATTAAAAATTATTTTACTTAGTCGGACATTAAACAAAGCACTACAGGTATTATAAGGGATAATGATTTTAGTCAATGTCTATCATTCTTGAAACACTGTCTCAACAAGGTATTATTAGCCTTATAATATGATACCTTATATGTACAGCTGATAATTGAGATATGCCGGAATCTATATATAAAGCTATTGTGGGATTTCTTTTTACTGGTTTGGAACTATTTATTTAGAAAACTTAACATTAACTTGAATAAAGATTCTAAAAGATACACCATAATTTTTTTAACAATACGCAGTCTTATAAGTTTGGCGGCCAGTTCCCAACATATGGTAAAGTCAACGATAAGATATTTTTAGGAAATTCTATAAGATTAGGCTATAAAAGTTTGTATTTTAAAAGTTAATTGATAAAATAATTTACAAGATCTAAAGTACTTTATACCAGTTAATAAACCTAAGAATCTGAAAGCATGAAATTAATTGAGGATATCTTCGAAAGACTTTTGTCATTTATAATTATATCATGTACCTAACTTTTTCCTAAACCATACTTAGATTTAAAAAAAAAATGAAGGTGGGATGTGCGATATCTGGCATACTTACTAAATTAACTTATTACTGAATTGTGTATACCAACTCGAGAAAATATATAAATAGGCTACAGTTAATATTTTTAAAATATGGGGAAAAATTATTCAAATTTCTAAACTTTAGCTATATATCTTTAATCAATATACAAAATATGTGATACACTTTACAGCAATAAAAAAATTTATTCAACATAGAATTAAAAATAAAGTTGACACTATATTTATCATATGGTGCATCTTTTTTAATTCTCAAACTACACACTTTCTCAGCAACAGTAATTATAAATGAACCACTTTATGTGACAAGCATATTCAGTAAATTTAAAGGTGCAGAATTTGAAGCTTCCGTATAATAAAGAGGGCCAATTATTACTTGATGGAATGGGCTATAATTGGGGCTATATGACACTCGGATCAATACACGTAACTAAAGTCTTTTCTTTCCTCCTATGCAAACAGGGCAACAAACAGTACTGAAGTATGACTATAATATACACGTCACTAATATCTGCAATGCTCATATGAGCAGAACTAAATTCCTCAGCCTTGTCTACGATACCTATATGAAACATCAAGAAGACTTGCATTGGTCCTAAAACAAATTACAATTAATAAAGTACCTGCATGAATAACAAGCTTAGGCAAAATCATTAACAATCTTATAAAACACTAATCAATATGTGACTGATAAAAAATGAAAAAAAGTTGAAATTGTGTGTCTCAAAAAGCTCACAAAACAAATTAATTAAAAGATATATGTTCAAGCTTCAAGGCTTTTGTGGATTTTTATATGATCTTTTGAGTAAAACTTTATTTTATCTTTAGGTAGGGAACAACATCCACATTAATAACAGATGGGGACTCAATCATATATACTAACAAATAAGATTAACTTACATACCCAGTTTAAAAGTAGAAGGTTTAAAATCATCTGAATGCAAACAAGTAATAACCTCTTCCTGGGCTTTCCAACCATTTTTTTTTTCAATATTCAATCTCCATTATTCCATTAAATAGAAATTATCCTGTGATTAACAAATACTTTATAATAAACAAAAAAAAAACAGTCAAAATATTGTCACTTCAAAGTTAGAATGCAGGCAAATACGCTAACATCATTTTTTCATGGTGTGGTTTTGATTAACAATGAATAAACAATATATTTATTTTTATCAATAAAACTTGACAACACAGCAGGCCCATTTAAAGAATTTTAAGCCAGTAGCGTAGCTCGCCAATTCGCTATTTAAAGTGTCGGGCTAGCGCCGCATTCCACACATTCCAATCTGTCGGGATTTCGACTGTTAGGGCCAGTGAAGTTTCGGTCCACTAACTGTTTGAGCCCGTGTAGTTTAGGGGAATATACGCACTACCTTAAAGTTATAAGCCTTTTGGGTTATGCAACGCCCTACCTTTGAACGTTTAATGGAACTGACATTACGTGGAATGACATGGGAAACATGACTAGTATATTTAGATGACATCATTATTGTTTGTAAAAGCATTTGAAGGTCATTTGAAGAATATTGAAGCTGTTTTCCAGGAACTGAGAATGGCTGGCTTAAAACTCAGTCCCAAAAAGTGTAAATTTTTCCAAAAAGAAGTTAAATATCTAGGCCATGTAATTACCGAAAATGGAGTCAAAACCGATCCAGAGAAGACTAAAAACATTCAAAATTGGCCAACACTGAAGGATAGACATGAAGGAAGGAGTTTTCTGGGACTTTGTACATACTACAGATTCATAAAAGGTTTTGCTAATATCACTAAACCGTTACATCGACTTACTGAAAGCAATCACAGCTATGTATGCACCCAAGGATGTGGAGAAGCATTTAACAACTTGAAGAAGGCCTTATATAATCCTCCAGTGTTGTCATATCCTAAGCCATCTGAGATATTTATTGTAGACACCGATGCCAGCAATGCTGCTATTGGTGGTATTTTGTCATAAATACAAAATGGCGAAGAAAAAGTAATAGCCTACTTTAGCAAGGTTCTTTCTAAACCTGAACGCAACTATTGTGTGACAAGGATAGAACTACTGGTTATTGTTAAAACATTGGAGCACTTTCATAAGTACTTGTACGGGCAAAAATTCCGGACGGATGCATCACTCAAATGGTTGTTACAATTTAAGAATCCCTAAGGACAAATAGCCAGGTGGTTGCAGCCCCTTCAGGAATATGACTTTAAAGTTGAACATCGCAAAGGATTTAATTATGAAAATACTGATGCTTTATAAAGAAGACCATGCCCAGAAAGTCGCAAACATTGCAGCAGACGCGAGGAAAGAGAAGATTCTGACGATTTTCATTGCCGAAGAACAGCACTTCAAAGCTCTCAAGAGTGGGACCCAGAAATTCTTTCCAAATATCAGCAAGAAGACCTAGATATTAGCCCTATAATTAAGCTGAAATTAGAAAATTCACCAAGACCTTGTTACCAAGAAATTGCAGCCAAATCCCAGAAATATAAAGGATACTGGTCTTTATGGGACTCTTTGGTGTTAAAAAACGGCCCGTTAAAAAGAATCTGGGAAAGTTCTGACGGCAAAAATAACAAATATCAAAGTATTTTGTCCTCGAAGAGAATTCTTGAAGTTTTACAAGCCGTAAACAACGGTGTCGGCGGAGGACATTTTGGTTTTATCAAGACTCTTGAAAAAGTTCGAGAAAGGTTTTATTGGTTGGGAAGTCGTACAGATGTGAAAGATTGGTGCCGAACCTGCGAGGACTGCGCCGCCAGTAGAGGACCCCAAACTCGTGGCAAAATGAAGCAATACAACGTAGAAGCACCCTTCGAACGAATTGCCATAGATGTAGCAGAACCATTTCCAGTTAGTAAGTCCGGGTATCGCTTTGTATTAGTAGTGATGGATTACTTCAGCAAATGGCCAGAAGTGTACGCAATACCAAAGAAAATAATAGCTACGCTTAAGACTCATAACGACCTTCTACCAATCCTCGCCAGACTGCGTTGCGTCTGAGTGTAGTCACCGATATAGGAATAAATTAAAATATCGTGCCGGGAAAATTCGTAAAGCAGACTGCAACGTTGCCAGTTGTATTCATTTCTATTCCTGCTTGGTAAATTTCGAGTTATTTTACATTAGGATTTTTAGATGTGCTGGATTATAAGAAATGAATACATTTAATATTTAATCGTAGTGTATAGAAGTACGGACGCACTTATAGAGAGCCAGTAATTTAATTAATACAATCATTCCCACCTAAGATTTTAGAGTGCAGAATGGGTATATTCCTTTAAAGGAATATATTATAATCGCATTGTAAATAAATGAAAATAATTTGTGAGTTACCTTGACAACCATTTAAACCGTAGCGTATTTTCGCGACTCAAGGCAGCCGAGAGTATAAGGTCTACGCTTTCGTTAAACAAAGTATTTTTTTATCTGGTTATTTTTTTTTACATATCAAAATTTTTTTATGTGTGTTCGAGCCTTCATCATGTAACTGGCTTTATCTATAGTTAGGTGTATGGGTTTAGAATATTCGTAGCTACCACAGAGTAGGGATGGGTACCAAGTGATGTTTACTTTTAACAAAGATATTCTACCATTTAGCTATTTATGAATGTTACGCTAAATTAAACGACACGTTTACAAATTCCGGCCGGACCTAGCTGCGAACGAAACTAAAAATATGGGCAACAGTTGAGCTGAAAAATAATAAACATTGATTCACAGATGAAGTTGTCTGCGCGAACAGAAATGGAGGGTACATAAACTGAAAGAAATAATTTGACTAAATAAAAATAGTCGTTAGCAGTTTTAAAAACTAGAATAGTTTTTTTTTCCAGATATTTTCTGGTTATTTTGTTTTTAAGAATTCAACTATTTTCATATTAGAATCAACCAGTGAAAAATCTAATTTAGAGTTTTAAGGAAGACTATAACAGCCTTTTACAAATGACATAAAAAGGAAATTTTATATTTGGTGTAAATTAGCTGTGTGAATCTGATATCGCAATGTATTCTTTTTTCGCCGGTTCTATTCATAATGTTTCATCACATGGCTGGTGTCAATAATTTTTGTTAAAATTATAAAAATGGCATCCATTACATGAAAGATTCTAATAGAAAGGTCAAATCTGATCACATGCTTTTCGATACTTTTTCGCCCAGCCATTTTAAAATGACTTATACTTGGGTGATTTTATGACAGAATAATAATGATGTTCCTACATGAGGTGGGCTCTTAGTCATAAGACAAACGTCTCTCTACTTATTTAATTATTCTTGTTAATTTTTTTATTTTACTACACATTACAGCTGTACACGAATGTTCAAAAATAGTATTATAAAATAATAATGGACTTCCAAGGTACCAGGTAAGCATGAACACGTGCAAGGTATATACCTACCTATATTTTTTTGCCAAACCGAAACCGACGCTTTCTCGACAAACCTTTCATTAAAAAACTTAGAAGTTTGTGAATAAGTCATTAACATTTAAACAAAATTAAGGACCATTTTGACGTGTGTTTTCAGTTTATTGAAAAATATAGAAGGTCGACCTGGTACGTGCTTACTACGAGAGATTTCGGAACTAAACATTTTCATTGCAAATTCTCGGTTATAAAAATTGTTTTTTTTTTAATATCACATTCTGGTTAGAAAAAATTCCAGCTTTCCATTGGTCAAATAAAGAAGGTATTTACCAGACTTAAAAAAAAATTGTAGTTAGATTATGTGAAATGTAGCAATACATTTAAAAAGTTCTTAAGTCAGATTTCAATTGAAAAAAGTTATTCTACGTGGGACACCCTGCATATATACATACCGGGATATCAACAATTATATTGATAAAAGTTAGCCGTAGAATAAAAAACGTCTTAGGTTATTCCATTCTTGCGAGGCGATAAAGCAATTATTTTTTTTTTGCCAGTGGACAATAAATATAAAACATACTTTTTCCATTCTATTGTTAACTTTTATCAACATAATTTTTGATATCTGGGTATATATATATATATATATATATATATATATATATATATATATATATATATATATACGCTTAAACTGAAAAGGATAGTCTGACGGAATTAAAGTGATACGGGGTAAAAAACTGTTTCTCCCAGACCAGGGCCAGAAATAATAGTAAACTCTATTACATTGTTTTGTAATGTTTTAACCTGTAGCAGAGTTCCATTACACAATTTTGGTGGTTTTAAATTTCGAATAAGCATCACTGGTGCCCCCACTTTTAAAGTTAACTCATGAGGAGGGTTTCCTGAAGGGTTTAGAGAGTGTAGGAACTCGACAGAATAATTAACCGCATTTTCTTGGCCTACAACTACATCTATTGAGTAGTATGGTAATTGTTTCCAACAAAGCTAGATTTATTTCATCTCCTGTGCTATTTTGTGGAGTTAATATAGCTCGTTCTTTAAACCAAAAAGCGGTTTCATTTTGACAACTTTCGAGTCCTCTATAAACATTTAAGGAGTAATTTCACCCCCTTGGAAACTGAGTTTCGAAGAATCGAATTCGAAGGTTTGCACAAGCTCAGCTTTCTACAGCAAAAAGTTTGAGAAAGATAGCAAAAATTAATCGATGACCCGATGTTTTCAAAAACCCTGTATAAATTTATAAAAAAATCTTAAAATATGTAATAAAATAAAATTAAAAGGATGTGTTCAAGTGTTTTTCCGAATAACTAACCGTGATTTAAATAAAAAATATAATATTAAAGGGGTGTAATATGTAAAAAAATAAAATATAAAGCATATTATGTACAAGCGTTTTCCAAACTAACAATTTTTAAAATAAAATATAATATTTAAGGGAGGGTTTTACCCCCTTGGACCCATTGTATGAATTTTCTAAAAATTCTAAAATATGTAAAAAAATAAATTAAAAAACACGTGTTCAAGCGTTTTTTGAAAAACTAACCGGTTTTTAAATAAAAAAATATTGTATTATTTAAGTGGTGGTTTCACCCCTTTCAACACCCTGTATGATTTTTAAAAAATCCTAAAATATGTAAAAAATAAATTAAAACATACATGTTTAAGCATTTTTCCGAAAAACTGACTGTTTTTTAAATAAAAAATGTCGTAATATTTAAGGGATGGTTTTACCACCTTGGAATTATATATATACTGTCAAAGGTGAAAATATTTCAATGCATTTCCTATTAAATTCATTAGCCTAAACATTCTAAAAATTATTGGTTCAGTGACCGCTTTTATATGCTTAGTAAAATATTGCTTAATCAATTAAGGAACTCTGAATCTCCTAAAGCAGTTTCAGCAATAAACAAATCGGTGAGTAGTAATTGATTTTGTCGGGCTGTGACAGGGAGGTTGGGGATCTTTACCAAATTATAACAAAGAACTATTTTCCAAAACAAACTATATCTATATTAATACAAGAACATAATCAAGAACCCAGTAAGCGGTTATAACAAGGACTAATAATTTTAACTTAAAACGGTTCTTACCTAAATATATTGCTGGGGGCCATCTTATGTATTAGCGAAAGCACTACCGTCACTTAACTCAATATAACAGAAGCAACTGACTGTCTGATTGTAGACTGCCCTTTCCTAAGCATTTCCAAGCCTTTAAATAATCAGCCAATAGTACTGTGTCAGCGATTGCTTTTGTATTCGCCATTTTATATCTGCCGAACAATTATGTATAATGTTTAGCAAAACTTGAAAAAAATAATAATAAGGGCATTAATCAACTGATCAATTTATTTCGTTTAACTTTGTCTTTTAAAATGTTAATATTTTTTTGGTACTTTTTTATTTTTCAAAATTAAAATTTGATATACTTTTTAACTTGAGGTCATTTGGATATCCGGCATTTGGTTAATCTCCTCAATTTCATGATAGTTTTTTTGGTTAATGTCACTTTCGAACTTTATCTGTTTTCTTCTTAAATTTTCTGCAGTAGAGGTGGGTAAATCGATGGTGATGCGTGCTTTGAGAATAAGTTTTTGTTGGTGTTTTAACTTTTAAAATTGACTATTGATCTTCATAATACCACATTGGTACTGCAGTATATGTTAAGTATCGTGTTTTCCCAATTACAATCTAAGTCCGTGAAATGCTTTTGACATAAATGTTTAGATTTTGGAATTTCAGGTGCCAAACCAAGCAAGGTTTTATTTCCTAAAAGAATGATAGGTACTTAGTCTAGAGGAATTTTGTTTTGTTATAAGCATGTTTGCATTTATCATCAATCATTAATTTTTCCGCCCATGTATGAGCATAACTTGTACGTAATTACTATAGGAAAAATAAAATTCCTATAGAAACAAATAGAATGTTTCAAGTGCAACAACACCGCAAGTTTTACGGCCTGACTATCTCCAGCGTAGACCCGACGCAACGTCCGAATAGTACCAGAAATTTTATTATGTGTATAGCAAACGATTCCTGAAAATTATGTCTTCTGATTAGAAGAGCGCTACGCGTGACTGCGCGGCGCAGAACGGAACACAACGGTTGCTACCATTTATTTCAAAACAAGCGCGCGGCAGTTCTATTTAATTGCATTAATAGCAAAGATTTTTTTGCTCATAGTTGGAATTAATTATCCATCTCTTACATAGGTCTTCATTTCTATGGGAGCGGGACATTTTGACTTTGTCAACTCTTCGGCTAGCCGGTGCTAGCCCAACAATTAAAATATTGACATATATTCTCGGACATATTTTTAAAATATATATTGTAACTTTGCGACTATTTTAAAATAGATGATAAATAAACAAATAAATAGCTACAAGATTAAATCTTGGAAATTTCACCGAAAATCACGCTGCGCTTTTTCCACTTAATTCCTGCATTGATTGATAAACTCAACTGTAAGCATCTGACGAAACTTATTACTTCAACGTCGTGCGGCTTTGGAGCCTCGCTTCGCTACTTTAAATCGTGTTTTGCCGAATAATGCCGATTGCAGCCTCGCTAGTAGAGTAATAATGTATCCTTTGGACCACCCCCCTCTTACGTCCCTGCTCGCCTCACCCTGTGACGTCATTTGACCTTGAAATTTTGAAGGTCAACACCCCCTCTTCTTACGTCCCTGACCCTCACCCTGTGACGTCATTTGACCTTGAGCGTGCCCCGCCAACTTGACCTTGGGTTCATTTAACCTAGAAAATTTGAAGGTCAAGTTGATGCCTAGCCCACTTGACCTTGGGTTCATTTGACCTTGATATTTTGAAAGTCAAATTGTTTGATATTGAAATAACCTTGAGGATTTGTTTTTTTTTTGAAGGTCAAATTGTCTGACATTGAAATGACCCTGAAATTTTTTGGTGGGGGATGTTATACGAAATAACCTTGATAATTTTTTGAATGTCAAATTGTTTGACCTTGAGATGTGTCTGGTTGGGGGGTGCATTTTATACAAAGTTGGGTGCGGTGTGTATTCAGTATAGTGTAACGACTTGTGTTAGAAAGTTTTGTTTTTTAATATAATCATGATATATCTGTGAAGATTGTGGTACATCATTTTCCCGAAATAGTAGTATGCAACGTCATAAAAGGGAATCTTGTAGAGTACGATTTGGTAATCGAGACCAAAATAGAAGATGCAGAGTGGATCATAACCAGCCGCAGCCCTCAACATCTATTATGGGAACTTGTGTTTCATGCAATATAGAAGTGCCAACGAACTTAATGACAGCTCATCAAAGAACATTACAGCATCGCACTAATTCATGTCTACGATTGTCGGCTGGTGTTCAAGTTATCCAAAGTGCTTTCAGACGCAAAATAACTACTTATAGGATAAGCAGCGTAAATGATCATATTGATTATTCGCTATTTTTTAATGAAATTAAGGCGAAAGTGTTATTCTTGGTGAGCGAGATGTTGAGGGTCCATATTGCAATAAAGGTCAATATGGTTGTAGTTGGTCAATATGTTTTATCACCGAACATATGGAGCGACAACTCGTTCAATACATCGAATGAAATCGTTGATTGTGCAAGTGACTTGGATGTAGTGTATCAATCTTTTGTTCATGTAATGAAGACACAGTCTTCGGAATTTCAAGAAAAAGATTCAGGTATGGTAAAGTTACTTTATGTTAAATTAGTATTAATATTGTTCAATTACAATTTTTTCCAATATTAATGGTTTTTTTATATTTTACGGGTTGGGCTTTACAAAAAATTCTATACCTAGAAGTAATCGTTAATAAGTTTAGTCCCGTTGGTGCTTCTTCATACATAAAGTTGCCGAAATGTCTGGAAAGCAAAAAAGCTGTTGTCAATGTGAGAAATCAAGATGAATACTGTTTTGCCTGTGCGCTAACTTCAGCGTTGCATCCCACAAACAGAAGAGTTTCAGAAGTTGGATCATACCCATATTTTTCAACAGTGCTTAATATTACAGGTATAGATTTTCCAGTTAAGTTAAGAGATATAGGAAAGTTTGAGCAAATGAATAATATCTCCGTCAATGTGTATGGTGTTGAACCAACGTTCAAAAATAATAAATATATATACGAAGTTGTAGGTCCATTGAGATATTCAGTACTGCAAGTACATGTAAATTTGTTACTAATTCAACAAGATTGTGCTTTTTAAGATGATGGTGAACATAATTGTAATTCTGATTGGTTAAAGTCTTTACTATTGGATCAAAGACTTGTCTCGATTAGTTTCAAACCAAATTTGTAACAGAACTAGTAAAATCTGTTTTTGCGATGGTTGTTTAATTTATTTTAGTTCACCAATATCTTTGATACTACATCAAAAAATGATTGTAACCACATATACACATTGACACCATCAATTGTTCAAAAAGTAGATAAGTTGGGAAAGACTGTAGCGGAAAATATAATAAAATTTGAGAATATCGAAAAGCAAATGAAGGTTCCTTTTTGTTGTATATGCAGATTTTGAATTTGTTTTAAAACTAATGGATAATACAGAACCAAACCCTTAAAATTTGTACACGACAAAAAGCGTTAAACATGAGCCATATTCTTTCGCTTACTTAATAAAATGCTCCTTTGATGATTCTATCTCTAAATTTGAGCTGTACAGAGGGGATGATGCTGCACAAGTTTTTGTTTGTCTGCTGATTGTGTCGTCATGGGGATTATATTGAGGTAATAGCACAAAGCAAAGAAAAGAAAAGTACATATCATTCACAAAAAGTATTTATGTGCATGATTATGTTGATAAAACCGATGGTGTGACAAAAAGAAAAAACTTAAAATTAAGGTTTATTGATAGTTTCAGATTTTTGTCGGCATCATTGGGAAATTTGGGTGCTGGTTTAGAGTTTAATTTAATGCAAAAGAGGGGAATTTTTCCGTACAGTTTTATGGATTGTATGGAGAAAATGAATTGTCCCACGCTTCCAACAAAAGATCAATTTTACGATAACGTAAAGGAAGAGCATATTAGCGATGAAAAGTATGAGAGAGCGATGGAAGTGTGGCGAGTGTTTGAATGTAGGAATTTGGGGGAATTTTCAGATTTGTATTTGAAGTCCGATGTTCTCTTATTATGTGATGTTTTCGAGAAATTTCGAGATACTTGCTTAAATATTTATAAATTAGATGCGGCACAGTACTATAACCTTCCAAGTTTGTCTTTTGATTGTATGTTGCGCATGACCAAGGTAGAGTAGAATTCTTTTATCACTTATTTAGATGCAACTAATTTGTACGGTATATATATATAAATATATATATATATATATATATATATATATACACACACATATATATATATATATATATATATATATATATATATATACACACACACATACATACATATATATATATATATATATATATATATATATATATATATATATACAGTTTTTAGTACGCCACTGTTTAGTAAACATCTTCGTAATTTTCTCTGCTCTTCTTTAACGCATTTACATGGTTTTTTTAAACCTTTAATTACTTCGGAGTGTCAGAGTATCCAGTTCAGAAGCCTGTGCATCCTGTGACATGAAGGCAAGTTTCGTAATTTTTTCCAAGGGGTAAAATTGCATGTAAATATTTGTGCAAAACACGTTTTGAGTCCTGGTGCTACCGTTTGCATGCTGATCCATTTGTTGCTTAACCTAAAAACTCCGCTGCGAAATTTGCATATTTCTGCCTTTGCTGTTGGTGCTGCCATCCTAACTACAATGGTTAAAGTAACGTTAGAAGATCTCTACTGCTCGATAGAAGAAGTGAAACTACAGAATGCTGAAATAAAAACAGAACTCGGTGCGTTCCAAGTGAGCGTAGGCCACGATATTTCTAATCTGCATGAAAAGATGGCGGCACTAGAGTAAGAAAATCAAGGTTTAAAAATCAGAGTTCTGCAATCAGAACGAGAGCTGAAGAAATATAACCTCGTATTTTATGGTATTGTGGAATAACCAAATGAGAAGGAGCAGCCTAATTTGATTATCAAAGAAATTACAAATAAACATCTTAAGATGTCTCTTAGCGACTCTGAGATTAGGGATGCATACCGCATACCTAATAGTAAACCTGACAGATCTAGGCCCATAATAGTTGAATTTCTAAATCATTTCAGAAAGACAGAAATACTTAAAAATGCAACACTATTTAAAAATTCTGGAATTTTTGTGACGAATGATTACACAAAGGAAGACTACAATAACAAGAAACAATTGGAATTTGGTAAAAATTTTAAAACCAAGCAAATTGACGCCAAAGTTATTGGGGCCGAAAAATTGTTGGTGCAAAACAATATTTACAATTTTGAAGAAATAAAACATCTACAACCACATGATATAGTCGCATACCATCAACGAGAAGTGCCTTTTCAAAATAATACACGTAGTTTACGTACTACACCTACAACAGTCGGTTCACAGTCATCGCAGCGTATCGACGTTTCTGGTGGTACTGGGAATGGTAGCAGAGCACCGGCTTCGTCTGGCCTATTTAATGCGCGTACTGCAGAAAATAACCGCGCCGGAGGAGCGTTGGATTTGAATCTTCGGTCTAGGGGGAACAAGAAATAGACAGTTTAATAAATTATTTCACGTTTCTTCTATAATATACATTTGTGTCGATAATTTATAACTAGGTATAATTTTAAAAAACATTTTTTGTTGTATTTTATAACTAACATATCTTCGTACTTTTTGTTTTCTATTTTTTTATATAAATAAATAATGTCCGAGCTGCATATTGCTCATTTAAATACTAGATCTCTGATCGGTGGCTTTGCAGAAAGTCGCGCGCTTGTGGTTGATTATGAGATATTCGCTGTAACTGAGACGTGGCTTAATGACGGAATTTCCTCGGACACAGTTGCTATACCGGGTTACTTTTTTTACAGATGTGATAGAAAGCTAGACGCTGGACGACTGCGCCGCGGCTGTGGAGTTGAATTGTATTTTAAAGATTATTTTAAATTTGAAATTAAAAATTTCTTTATTAATAGTGCCTCCGGCCTGGAATCTCTTTGGGTCCAGATAAATCTAAAAATTCGGGAAAATATCATTGTAGGTGTAATCTATCGACCTCCTGACACAAACTTAAATAGTATCGTTGAAGCACTTGATGAAAACTTATCAACAATTACGCCAATGTATAATAAAATAATTCTTTTAGGGTACGCTAATGTTAATTTTCTCGGAAATGGACCAAATATTTTCTCACGATGTATTGAATCATATGGGCTTGTGCAGGTTATTAAGGAGCCCACACGCATAACACATACAACTGGGACGCTCATTGATATAATCTGCACGAATATGTCTGACCTAGTTTCGGCCTCGGGTACTTTGGATACCAGTTGTCTAATTGGACCACCAATTAGTTTATTGTAACCTTAAATTAAAGGTTACTAAATTCAAACTAAAGTTTGTTACTTACCGCGACTTTAAAAATTTTGACCAGGTGGCTTTTGAACATGACTTGCAGCAAATCAATTGGAATTTTATTTACTATATAAATAATATTGATGTAAAAATTGAATTCTTAACCCACCATATTTTGAATCTTTTTGAACACCATGCGCCGTATAGAACAGTGAGGGTCAGCAAGCCCCCTTGTCCCTGGCTAACATCAAATCTTAAAGCTATTCTAAAACATAAAGATAAAGCCTTGTCTAAATTTAAATCACAGAAAATCGAAACTAATTGGCTTGAGTATAGGAGCCTAAGAAATTTTTCACTTTCATGTATTCGGCAAGAAAAGGCTGCCTATCTGTGTCATTTGGAACGTCAGAAAAATGATAAATCACTATGGTCTGCACTTAATAATTTAAATATTCAAACCATAAAAAATACTTCGCTACCCCAACATCTCATGAATCCGAACAACATAAACAATTCAGTGTTTTTTGCAAATCTAACAATTCCACTGAAAAAATACATTTTTATCGGAATAATTCGAGACGGTTTGAAGTTTAATTTTCAACTTACCGATTTTCAAACAGTAAATGCAGCAGTTGACTCCATTAAGTCAAATGGTAGTGGAAATGACAACGTTTCCCTAACAATGATTAAACTCTGCAAACATAAAATCCTATATCATATAGCGCTCACTTGTTTGTCCTTTGCCGAAGATATCCAATCCTCAGTCTGTCGCAGATCTTCGTCCGATTAGCCTAATCCAGACACTATCCAAAATTCTGGAAAAGATAGTCTCTTTGCAGATGACAACTTATTTGGTTAAAAATAATATCCTTCCGAAGTATTAAAGTGGTTTTAGAAAAATGTTTAGCACCACCTCTGCCCTTTTAGACTTGACTGACAACATTTTTCGAAGCCTTGACAAAGGTATGGCTGCGGTCTTGGTGGCATTAGACTTTTTAAAAGTTTTCGACACTATAGATCACGACCTTCTATGTGGAAAATTGCAGTATTATGGTTTTGATGAAGCCGCAGTTAATTTTTTCGGAACCTATCTCTCGGGGCGCTCACAGTATGTAGTACTTAGTGGTGAACGGTCAGAGTATCGAGAGGTAATCTCGGGTGTCCCTCAGGGTTCAATTTTAGGGCCCCTTCTATTTACTCTTTATACGGCGCATCTTTTCGAACAAGACTTAAATTTTTGCCTCCGTTCATACGCGGATGATACCCAGATGTTTTTCCCTTTTGACTACAATGATATTAATAATGCACAAATTATCATCAATAGTGATTTAGAAACTATACTTGAGTACTCAAGAACTCATAATTTGAAACTAAATGCTAACAAAACGAACATAATAGTTTTTTCTTCGGAACGTACGAGAAAGTATATACAGGATAATCTTATTTTAAGAATAGACAACGTTGTCTTGCAATATGCGCAGAAGGTAAAAATTTTGGGTGTCACAATAGATGAGAGGTTAAAGTTTTATGATCATATATCAAATTTAGTTAGAATTGCATATTGTAAGCTGAGAGTCCTTTATTTTAAAGTGCGCAAAAAATTGTCGAAAAGTTTAGTTATGCCAGTCCTTAATTATTGCAACATTGTTTACTATCCTTGCCTTGATGTCATAACAAAAAAAAGAGTTCAAAGTATTCAAAACACATGCTGTCGATTTGTATTTCGACTACGTAAGTATGATCATATTTCCCCTAAATTTGTCGAACTAAATTGGTTAAAATTTAACAAAATCGTACACCTTCATTACTTTGCTTTTCTCCATAGGTTGTTTATAAATTCTGAACCAATGTATCTCCGTGAAAAACTTATAGCTAGAAGCGCAATACATGATCTAAATATACGCTCGTCTACCACCCTCACAATGCCGATTCACTCTACGGCCCTCTTTCAAAATTATCTTATTGTCCATCATGCGACCAGGTTATTTGTTTGTTTATTTGATATTAATTATTCATTAAAAGAACATTACTATTTTACATTATATGTATATATATATATATATATATATATATATATATATATATATATAATTTATTTTACATTATTTATATTGTTATTTGTTATTATTATAGATAATTTTGTTATTTTAGGTAAGTTCACTATTAATAATTTTTACTAGTAACATGGTTAAGTGTAAGAGTAGCCTTAGGCTAAACTTCGCTATTTACATCTATTTATCATCTTGTACTATACCACACCATTGTAAAAATTATTTAAATAAAATAAAAGTAAGTAAGTAAGTAAGTATATATATATATATATATATATATATATATATATATATATATATATATATATATATATATATATATATATATATATATATATATATATATATATATCAAGAGTAGTTGTAGGTAGTTTGCGAAAAGATATTGGACTACTTAAAACACTTGAAAAATATTAAACGAAGTACGTTACCTATTTGTTGTAATGTTTTTCCTAAACAAATAAGTTATTGTTTGGAAACATATTTTTAAATAGTCTGATCTTGTACGTTTCTAAACTAAATTAAATAATAATAAAGCGTACTGTAGTATTGTAAATGTTTGTGGTTTGTAAAAAAAAGAAGATAAAACTAGAAACCTTTACGTTTGCACACCGCTGTAGTGTTAAAATTTTGGTGGTTTGTAAAAAAGGGAAGATAGAGTTTGAAATCTATATTAGTACGCTGAACACAGCCCTCCTAGCTGTGTTCTGTGTGTTCTAACCAGTACTAAATAAACACTCCAATCATGTTTATACTTAGACTCGTTTTGTACACCTTGAAATGTTTGTTGCTTGCCGGAATGTATTCGGGCACTCGTTGTGTCCTGCGTGTTCCAACCACTGGTAAATGAACACTCCAATTATGTTTATAGTTAGGCTCGTTTCCACACCACTCTAGAGCAACCCATGGAGTAGAGCTACCGGCGCGTTTTTTTTAAGTGGTATCCCCAGCAGGCCTAATCCACTACGCTCAAAGTATTTTGTCGTCCTTAAAAGGACGGATTTTTGCATTGGAGCAGGAGAGGTGGGTGGCGGGTGTATACGCCTTACTGGTCTAAGAACCGGACCAGTTCGTTGAGAACGTCCTGTTCCCCGGGAAGGACACGCTCGGCGATGTTTTCTAAGAGGTCGTCAAGAGCATCCCGTTGCTCCGCTCGACGACGTCGAGCCTCCAGGACTGACCTAGAAGCTGGCCTGGGTCTAGTGTATGGCCTAATCCTGGGAACTTGGCGTGCAGCTATGTGGACTGGACGTGCAACTGGCATGTCATCATCGACTTAAGTCGATTAAAGGCGGGGCGGCCCCAAGTTGTCACCCGCCTCACTACACGCTTGGCAAAAGCCATCCAAATTAATAAAAGGTGTGCGTTCTACACACCTTCCACATGAGACTTTTCCTCTGATGTTATAGGGAGTGAAAATAGCCACTTGTTTGGTTGACTGCATTGTGGTGAATGATGGTCAGACCTATGGCAGGCCTATATTTATATCAAAACTAAATAAGTGAGGGTGCGCAGTTGAGGTTGGGCGCAATTTACAATGTTTCATGATAAAATAAGAGATCTGGCAAAATCGCAAGTAATCTATCTTCTTATAAGTATAGAATAAGACACAATATCTGACAACACCGAATCTGGAAACATTGGTAGTGAACACCTTTTGCTATAATTTATTACTAAAATCGAACGCTAAAATAACTGATACAGTTTGCGTTATTATTTAATTTGTTTCAAATATATATGACTCAAGTATCTCTTAAGTCTAAAATTGTCAACAACGCAATTATATATGGGAGTCCTCTCTTAAAAAAAGTTAAGTTTCGTGCTAAAAGATTTTTTTACCGCGAATTAGTACTTTTTTTCTCACAAAAGTGACATTTAGAGGCCTTAAAAATGGCTCTCAGACCCCTAAAAATACCCAAAATTTTCAAATTGCAACAAAATATCATGAAGAGGACGCCAGACGTTTCAAACATGGCATAAAGCTGTTGAGCTATTCTACTTCGCCGATTCTCAAAATTAATTTTTTATGCATCGTTTGCATAAATCATCGAAGTTTACAGTGCGAGTTCTTTTCGAACAACGCATCCATAAAACTTTACCATTTTCGCTCCCAATAAAGCCGTGTTTTATTTATACAATATTTTGACAATGGAATTCTGAACAAAAGTAACATTTAAAGGCCATAGAAATGGCTCTCATATCCCTACTTAGACTTAAAAGATTCGAGTTTTGATAATTTTTTTAACGTATTTCTTGGCGATTAGGAAAAAAAAGTATAAGAAGATAGTTGTTTGGTATTTTCTATACTATCATGTGTAATTTTTTTCATGAGATTCATTGAAGTTGAAAAAAGGAGGTATAAATAGAAAGTTGGGAGTTTTGATAATTTTTTTAACGTATTTCTTGGTGATTAGGAAAAAAATTTATAAGATAGTCGTTTGGTATTTTCTATACTATCGTGTGCAATTTTTTCCATGAAATTCATTGAAGTTTAAAAAAAGAGTTATAAATAGCGTTGCGACAAGTCTTACGTTATTTTTTTTATAGCGTTACGACAAGTCTTACGTTATTTTTTTTATTTTTTACTCGCAACTAAAAATAACCTTACAATTTTTTTGAAGACGCATTTTTTTTCAAGTCAAAACCTGTCCTAACGACAACTC
Source organism: Kuschelorhynchus macadamiae (assembly GCA_030620095.1). NCBI lineage: Eukaryota > Metazoa > Arthropoda > Insecta > Coleoptera > Curculionidae > Kuschelorhynchus > Kuschelorhynchus macadamiae. The sequence goes on from JAUTXW010001728.1 coordinate 100,004, forward strand.
TTACGATATTTTTTTTTAGTCGCAACTGAAAATTAAATTTTACTTTACGAATTTTTTTAAAGTCGATTGGCGTTACGACAAGTCTTACGTTATTTTTTTTAATCTTACAATTTTTTTTTGAACACGCATTTTTTAAAGTCGATTTGAGTTACGACAACTCATGTTATTTTTTTTAATTCACAACTGAAAATTAAATTTTACTCACAATTTTTTTAAACACGCATTTTTTTAAAGTCGATTGACGTTTAAACTTACATTTTTTTAAATTTTGAACCCGCAAAAAGTGAAATGCGTAGATTAATTGGAAAGGGGCAGCTCACTCGCCATGTTGTTACCTAATTTACCTGTTACAACTTATACATAAAATAAAATGCAAAATAACTGGTACAATATGTTTTATTAATTAATTTGTTGTAACCTTAAAGACTATCTCTTACACTTAAATTTATATATCAGAACGCTAAACTTAACCTAAACTATATAACAATATATATAATAAAATGTAATTTAGCATATGCTAAATATAAAGTATAATTATAAATAGCTTTACACAACTAAACAAGCTTGTTTGATACAGAACCATTTAATATGTAACTAAAAAAGGAATCGTGGATTATTAATGCGAACACTTTAGTATTTTTAGGAAACTGATTGATTCGTGTTTCAAATTCGATCTTGACGTCTACCGTTGAAGATTTTACAGCTTCGGCCTGATGTGAACAATCAATAACGAACGACGAATTTTTTAAGTATTTAGCTAAATCTATCATAGGGTCATTAAATGCTCGATCGTAAAAACTACTTTGAAAATTTTGGTAATTATAATAGGCTGCCGCGTAGAGTTTCTTAGAAAAATCCAAATTCTATTTTTCATATGGGAATATTGTAGAATTAAGATTAACTCGAATGTCGCTTATATTTGCAGTTGTAAATAAAGTAGCATCTTCTTTATAACTATCAGCTTTTCCATTATACTGAAATCCGATCATCAAATAACGAGGTTTCTCGAAGAGTGGTAAGCTCGTTAAGATCCCATATGCGATAAGCCATTCGGATATTTGCGTTACTACCACCCTTATTAATACGTGACAATATTTTCAGCTTCTGCTTATCCTCGGGAATAATGTGACGAATTTTCTACTCCAGTTTGTCAATATTAATATCGGCTTCAACTTCTTCAATATAATATTTGTTAAAAGTGCGAGCAATTATTATAATCAATTCCTGTTTAATATTAAAAATCCCCTTCGTATAGTCCTCAGCAAAACCCATTAGATAGTTTATTTACCAGAAAATACATTACTAGTGGAATCCACAATGTGTTGGTTTTGTTCATTTAGACCCCAGCCACATGTCAAAAGCAGTTTCAGCTGTGCACTACCAAAGGAAATCATTGTTTTAAGGGTTGTAGTAACACCTGGTTTTCTGACAACAGCAATTTTCTCACCACCCATCTCATATCGAAACCATAGGGTTTATATGTGTGATCTTGCAGACTTATGATGGAATTATCAAAAATAGGTTGAGTAAAAACTTCAATTTTTTCACTAGTTGTCATCGTTTTCGCTGACTTCGTACTTTCAAACCAATGGATTGAAAAAAGTTTAATAATAATCTTCTCGTCGTTGAAATCGATAAGATCACTGTTATCGTCCAAGATGCGTAGAGTAATGTTTTCAATGAACTGACGTCCTTCAAGCTTCAACGGCAAATAAATAAGGTTTGCAGGTTCTTTTGATATTTTATATCCCAGTTCAACATCAATATCAAATTCGAATAAAATATGACATTCTTATTCGTTGTTAACAATATACGATCAAATCCCAACATCTTACCAATACAGTTTTCTCCTGTAAAATCTATAATGTATTTTGTTTTCATTTCACATTTCAGTGTGTTATTATTGGGTGTTAATGAAAATATTTTATCATCATTATCTTTTGCGGATACTTGTAAAGCAGTTTTCATTGCTTTTTCAATCTCGTACACTTCATATACTCCTGGGGGATTGTTAACTTTATAGTTGGTAAAGATTTGTCATTTTTTTTCTTGTAGGAAAATGAATTGTTGCTTTCATCGATATTAAAAATAGAATTATGTGTGTAAAATCCAACAAGTGCAAGCCCATATTTATTTATTGGACTCAGTTCTAATGGCGAGTAAAATTCTGCACTTAACACGCTTGAGCGTTCTGTTATAGTAAATGTGTACGACATGACTGATAAAAAAATCGATTGTTTTTGCCTTTTATTGTTGTCTGCAGCAGCTTAGAGGGCTCAAACTAGCACGTCGTTTCCACTGTTCCGAATTTTTAAACCATTTTTTTTTCTGTAATGTTTACATCATGTATTTTACAGTAGCAGCAAAACAATCTTCTAGGTACTTGTCCATCGCCTTCATCTACATTTAAATTATTGCCAGTATAATGGTCCGTACAATACTGATACTTCAATACATCGATGTCACATTTCATGTATTCTGGTAATTTATCCCAAAGAAGTGCGATTTCATTTAGGGAACAAGCAATCATTACATCCTTGAGCATATTTTCTAACTCTTTATGAAACCATCTTTTTATAACCATCTCGATACATCTGGGGAGTTAACGACATACTGATTTTTTTACGACTGAGAGAGAAAATTTAAGCGTAGATGTCCACGCAAGACTGTTCCAAATCTCTGCTGTCGAAATATGTAACTTCTGAATTATTTTTTCGATATACTACCCAATGCGTTCTAACTCCTCTTATACTATTCAAATTAATAATAGCAGATTCATAACGTCGGGGACCAAGTCGAAGAAGTGAATCTCTCCTATATACATCTTTAAAATATGGCACGTGTAACTCTAATGCATACCTTCCTAAATCAATATTCGATAGTGGCCTTCGAAGAAGGCGTTTTATTAGTTTTTTGAGTGGTTCATAAAAAGTTCTAAACCTGTCCTATATGGTTTCAAATACATTCCACCTCCTTTCGAATTTAGACGTAACCCCCCACCTGTTTTTTGGGTGGTTGCATTTTTCGCTGTTTTTACAGCGCGCACTACTCCAGCCAAAGGACCCTAACGCCGAGAGTCCGGCAAATATTGGCACTAAAAGTAATAATCCACCAACCTTTGGAATGGGTATGATTCTAGATGTCCGTATCTTCCGTTTGCCACCGCGGGCTTTTAGTAATTTCCGTGCCACAGTCACACCTATTCTAGATGCATTAAATATGTCTTTTTCGGCTAATTTCTTGCCACCAGCTTTAGCTAATTCAGCTCGAATAGGTTGACGCAACGCCGATTCTAAAGCAAATTTAGATATTTTTTTGTGTTTGGGTATACGTTTCCCTTTCACAGATCAACTCCCTTTGGAACGTTTCATTTTAGTTGACAGCTTCGATACACCCATACCAAAACGTTGCTTAGCCTTCATAATATTTGTTACCAACCAAGCAGATGTTTTTTCACTTGCACTGGCGTCCTTTGAGTTTACTCTTTCCCAAGCATGTTGTTCAAGCTCGTGATCGGCTTGAACTTAATTTTTTTTGTTTTCTGAATACGCTATATCGTGTTTCTTACACGCTGCATCTAATGGATTAATTCCTAAATCACCTTTCGCTAATCGCTTTTCAAGTTTAGTGCCGGGCCCACAATATTGATACCCGGGAAGATGTAACTCAAACGGAAGTTTATTAATTAATAAATTCTTTATGCCACACCAGTCTTAACTGAATGTTGAGAACGTCCACTTCGTTTGCGGACAGCATTTGAATGAATTGTGAAGTCGATTGTTCGATATAAAATACTTTTTTTTCGAAAATGCGTATCGTAAAGCTGAAACATAAACTAAAAATAGATAATCTTGATGCAAAAGTTGGATCTGGACATATAGAGAAGAATGTGAGGCGACGGCACGGTCTTTTGTTACCATTATCTATTCGTGGATTGCTAATAGGACCTTCCAATTGTGGAAAAACCAATGTTATGATTGTTTTGCTTACACACCCTTTAAGATTGTGCTTTGAAAATGTTTACATATATTCAAAGTCGCTGTGTCAACCCAAATACGAATATCTCAGAAAAATTTTCACACCAATCAAGGGTCTTGGTTATTACACTTTTAGCGACACAACAGATATCGTGGAACCATCCGATGCCAAGCCAAATTCCATTTTCATATTTGATGATGTAATGTGCGAGAAACAGGATATTATACGATCGTATTTCAGTATGGTACGACATAAAAACGTGGATAGTTTTTACCTAGCGCAAACCTATTCCCGAGTTTCCAAGCAATTAGTACGTGATAACTCCAATTTAATTATAATGTTCAAACAAGATGAAATGAACTTACGCCATATTTTTTCTGATCATGTATCACCAGATGTAACTTTCACACAATTTCAAGACATGTGTGCTAACTGTTGGAATGACAAGTATGGATTTCTAGTTATTGATAAAGACAGTGATTTAAATTCAGCGAGATATCGCATGGGCTTCGATAACTATATATACACAGAGTAAGATCAGTGCATACTCACTTCACTGTTGCCTGATATTCTAGTAACATCGCCTTCAAGATGAATGATGATATTGATCTGAAACGTAAATTGATCGGGGTTACAGATGCCGTTCGAAAAAAGTTCAAACAAATTAGAGATACTCAAACACAAGATAAATTTGAATTGGAAGAATGTTATGAGCCGATTGCTAAACCTTTGACTTCTATATCCGATGCTGTAACACAAAAACATATTAAGAAAAAACAAAAACTTTCCAAAGCTGCCAGCACATCCATAGAACCTTTGGGCTCGCACAGCAAGCACATTTCAGAGAACCTCCGTTGGAAACATCAACACCATCCGCAACGCGTTATAAGTATATTCCTGAAACATCGGTGGAAGCCCTAAAAAACGAGTCGTTTAATGGAATCTATGCAACACCATCTCCCTCAAACAAATCTACGGCATTAACTAATATCCTAATGAAGCTTCATACATCTCCAGATATTATAACTAATACATACTTAAATGAATGAACCTTTTGACGTCCAAATTTATCAGTTGTGTTGTTAACACGACCCATGTTTATCTAAAACTATTTTTTTCGCCAAAAGTGCAGCAATATAAGGTATAAAATAAAGCTTGTGGGGTCTGTTACGTTAGTTAAATAGTTTCTCTAATTAACTGATCAACTTTCTTCTCAAGGTTAGATAATATTACTTCACTACGTTTCTTTTATCGTATTTAAATATTTTCTTGAATGTATCTAAGATTTACTAGTTTCTCTAATTAACTGTTCAACTTACTTCTTAAGGTTAGATAATATTACTTCACTTGTTTCTATTATCGAGGATATATATACAAATTCTATTTCGGACCTAGAATCAATAAATATTTCTTTAATTTTGTGAAGCAGTTCATTAAATAATTGGGCCAGTATTATCCGAAGCTTGTGAATTTCTTGAAGGAAATAGTCTCGGGTTACAATATCACTACCTTTCAAAGGGTCTGCGACGTTAGTTAAAGATTTGACTTGAACGTCCTGAAAACCAATTCCTGGAGGACTGCGTAATGTTAATATTTTTTTATCAACTTTTTGACAACCAAATTTATCAATTGTGATGTTAACTCGTCCCATTCTTAATTAGAACTAAAGTAAAATTCAAAAATATTGGTTATCTGAAAACTTAAAAATAAGGAAAATAAAAGAAATACAGTAATACTAATAATTTATTTGCAAAAAAAAATACAATCCAAACTTCATTATGTACATTGTCTTTTTCACAGTCTTCATTTGCTTTTCTATTCTACATCCATTTTATCGACTGTGTCAACACTACTCTGGTCATCGTTGGTACTGCTTTCAGGAACCACATATTTTTGTACATCACTCTGGTCACCACTGTTACTGATTTGAGGAACCTTAACATGTTTTGCAAATATTTAATATACTTTTCTCGGTCATCGACTCCAAACTGACTTAAAAGTGAAAGAATATCTTCAGACATTCTTCTTAGCTGTACTGCCAAATGTCGGACGTAGGAGTACTGATTTTCGTAGCTCAAAATACTTACATGGGAATCATACCTTTCAGTAACAACATCACCCATATCTAATTAGAAATACATGTGTGAGGAATCTATGATTCCGAATTTTGTTTCTAACAACTCCCTTATTACATTTTTTTATTTAATAGGCTTTTCAAATTATAATACAACAATGGTACCTTTAATGTTAAATATTATTATTCCAAAACACCAAATTTTAATAATAACTTTGTATTACCGTTGGCAAACTCTCAAGCTCTGTCCTAAATAAGTGAAAGTGAATTTATCATCCGACTTATTCATATTTTCGACTGTGTCCAACGGAAGAGCTTCAACAACGCGTTTTGGTAAAAATGATTGAAAAGTTTGATTATGAGTTTTATCATATGATGTTACCAGAATAGTTTTCCCAAAACGTGTTATCATTAACTTTATTTTCATAATAATATATACTTTTCCCACCGTTAATGATGTTATGGCTCCCCGCTCAACATCTTCGTTAAGCGCTTTATTAATTTCAACAAATGTTTGCTTTAAAATACTCATTATTAAAAATAGAATAAGGGTATTGAAGAATACACCACAAAATATTTCTATTTAAGAGCAAGTTCTCTCTGCAAATGATTCGCGTCTCAATATGAAGTTTTCTATACTAACCAAGCCTTTTTATAGAAGTAAACTTCAAGGTCGAACACCCCTACCTATTTACATAACAAACGCTTCACTTAATATCAAGCACCCCCCACTAACCAGACACATCTCAAGGTCAAACAATTTGACATTCAAAAAATTATCAAGGTTATTTCGTATAACACCCCCACCAAAAAAATCTCAGGGTTATTTCAAAGTCAGACAATTTGACCTTCAAAACATCCTCAAGGTCATTTCAATGTCAAACAATTTGACCTTCAAAATATCAAGGTCTAATGTACCCAAGGTCAAGTGGGCGAGGGATCAACTTGACCTTCAAATTTTTAAAGGTAAATGAACCCAACGTCAAGTAGGCGGGGCCCCCTTAAGGTCAAATGACGTCACAGGGTGAGGGGGCAGGGGCGTAAGAGGGGGGCTGGTCCAAAGGATACATTATTACTCTACTCTCGCTTGAAAAGCGAGGATCTATCGAGGGGGTCTGAGCAGTTTACATTGGATGAGTTTTCTTAAGCGTAAGCTATTATTTTCTTTGGCAATACCCAATCAAGAAGCCATCACTGTTGCCGACGTACTATTTCAAGAATGAATTTGTCGCTATGGCATTCCAAAGGAAATACACTCCGACCAAGGCAGGAACTTTGATTCCGAAGTATTCAAAAGCCTCTGAAGCATATTAGGAATTCATAAGACAAGCACAACACCTCTTCATCCGCAGTCAGATGAAATGGTTGAAAGATTTAATAGAACTTTAAAGAACTACCTGAAAATCCAAGTTAATGAACAACAAACTGCAATATTTGGATCTGATTTACAGCTTCCAGTCGACCTCTTGACTGGACGCCCTCCTGGTCAGTAAGCGCTTAAGAGAAATCCATGAAGAGGTCTGCCATAAATTACGGATAGAAAGCGATAGAATGAGGTCACGTTATGATCTACGAGTCAATCACACTGGATTTAGTGTCGGTGAAAAAGTTTGGTTATACAATCCAAAAAGAACTAAGGGACGCTCGCCGAAGTTGCAGAAGTCATGGGAAGGCTCGTATCGTGTGGTGACCTGATTGAATGACTTGGTATACCGGATTCAGAAGAGCCCTGATGCAAAAATGAAAGTGGTGCATTTCCATCGACTACCCCGTTACCAAGATACCGAAGATGTTTGATCAGGACGTTAAGTTTTAGATGAATTTATTTTTTGTTTTTTATTTTAATGAAATAGAATTACCTTAATTGTCATCCATGTAACGACTATGATAGTGTCAAAAATCGTTCTCGTTAGGCTTAATTCTTTTCACCTTGTAGTATTTAGATTATTCTAGAATTTTCTAGATCATTTCATCCTTTTCTAAAGCCTATATAGCCGCGAGGCTACATTTTAATTCAGTTGTAATTGAGATTTCGAAGTGTGAACAAGCGTAGATTGACAAGTTTAAAGTTACCTTAGTTACGATTGTTAGGTATAACCAGTGTTTACTTGGGATACCTGTAACCTGTGTTTTGAATAAAAGGAGTGCATTCAGAAACTTCGTGTTTGTGTACCGGCCAATACGGAACAATAACAAAAATGAATAAAGTATTAGCTATTTAAAAGCAGCTTTTAATAGTGTCCTGTGTCTAAACAAAAGTCTAGGCCAACATTAAATACCGTTTAAACTATTCTTCTAAATATACAAATTTGACAAATTGCTTAATTTCTCGAAATATAATGATCCCAAATATTATGTAAGTAATTCGAAATATGATAGACGGGGTTATTAAATAACGAAGCAAAACATCAATATAAATCGTAGCAGAATTAAATAATTTAAAATAAATGAACATTTTAAAATAATTAGTACCAAAATCTAAATTCCAATCTAATCAAAATTTCAAACACAGGTTTAAATACTAGCATTAATGTTTTATCAGAAACGTCTAGTATCTTGTCTTAGGTACATCCGTACACCCTGTAAAGGATGCTAGAAATTTAAACACCTGCTTATTGTTATGTGTAATAAATGTCCTTGGAAAGACATAAAAGTCACTCAAAATCTTCTAGATGACTTTGAAGTTTAAATTCACCTACAGTCAACGAAAACAAAATTAAACTCACTTTTAGTCATATTAAAGACTTTAGACTAACCTAAATCCCATTAGTACTTCAAATTCGCCTAAAATTTACTAAAAGACTTATAATTCATAAGTCACTTAAAAGACTTACAATTCATTCATAAGTCATTTATAATTAACAAATACTTTAAGCCTTGTTAAAGTTTATTTGGCTCCTTCGCAATTTATCAGAATATATCTAGCTATAATCCGAAAAGTACTGGGAAAAATTTTTAAGAAAATCATGTATACTATATAAATTTAAAATTAAATTTACACAAGTTTTTAAATCGATACGGTTGTAACTTAAAGGATTCTTCTAATGATTACTAATAAAATTTCCAATAAAACATTAGTGCCCGCTACTAAACGTTTTTTTTTGTGAGGTTAGGATAGTTTTGTACAAGTATTGACAAGTTCTTTGTACCAATATGAATTGAATTAATAGGTGTTTAAAAGGATTTTTTTGTTGCTTAGGCCTATAGATTTAATTTAAACTTAAAATCGATAAATATCCTCTACCCGGAACTTCCTCGTCATGGCTCTTTCCTTTTATTAGGAACAGTGAACCAATTTAGTTCGGCACATAGTCATTTATGAACACTTATTTGGTGTATTTTCTAACATTTTAACTGAGCACGATTTTGTTCCACCATATTGGATTTGTACTAAACAATTTCTACCACATTTGATTTTTGGGCATAATTTAAAATAACTTGAAAAGTAGTTTTTACACTGTTTTAAGACCGCCATTTCGTTTTGTCATGTTGAATTCATATCAGTTGACCCCTATATCACATTTAATTTTTTTGCAAAATTTGAAGTCAGTTGAAGAAGAAGAAGATATTTTTTACTTTGATTTTTTCAAACATTTTTTTTGATCGCTATCTTAAATTTGTAGGTGCCACTATTTTACCATTTTATCTCAGTCACACTTAATGCTTGCACAAAATTCAATCAAATAAGTACATTTTTCAGATTGATTTTTTAAATATTTTATTATACTCCCATTTTGTTGTGCTAAAATATTACCAATTCATGTCTAGTTTTTTAATAATATTTTTTTCGTTTCACTAGATCGTCATTTTGTTCCGTTTCCGTTTCGTTTTACCAAAATGTTACCAGGTCAATCTGGCAAAACGAATTTTTTTCCGTAATACGTATGTAATGTATAATATTTTCGTCTTCCAGGGGGGACAAACGAAAAAGATTACTCTTCGAACGAGCGCACCGAGCGAGGAATTTAATCGAATTTGTAATAAGCTAATTACCATTTAAGTTGTGTTCTATACTTTTTCTACGACTATTTTTAAAATACTGGGCGGTGCGTGGGCTAATTTGATTGTCACAATACCCGTCATCATAACGCATAGCTTTGTGATATTATTATTTAGGCACAATTCGCGTAAGAATGGTTTTACTTACTGAATAAACTGTACGTAAGAGAATGTCTAATAATACAGGAGACAGGAGTAGAAAAATACCGAAATTGTGTTATGTTTCACATCCCCTATTAAATGGAAGGATGTATAATAAAAGATTTTTTCAGTGTTTGGATAAAACCTATCTGCAAGAAATTTTATCGACATTTCTCTGTAATGCATGCTTCTATTTATTAAAGAAAATAAAAAGCAACACAATTTATATATTTATTTACGTATTAAATAACTACGTACAGAACTTAATGGGTCATACTTTTTTGATAAAAAGAAAGAATTATTTTTTTTAACGATGTATATTTAGGGTAAATCCAAGGGTCAATCCAATTTACCGTTTTTTTTGCTACCTGTATATAATTTATTGTTTTTTATATACTAGTTTTTTTTTATTTCCTAATGTTTAAGTTTCAATTATTTAAGGTTCTTAACTTAAAATAATATAATAAAAAAATTGAATCTTGAATTAGAATAAAGGTGAATTTATACAGGCAAATAACAGAATGACAATAACATAAGAGTTAAATACTTTTTAAAGACATAATATGGTAAAAATTCTCCATGTCTATAGATTAAGATTTTTTGCTTTGAAGCCAGCTTCGGTAAATTAAATTTTAAAAATAATTTAAAATGTTACTTTTTATTTTCTCAGTGCTTTTTTTGAAGTCTTATATTTATATAGGTTATAGTTTTAATTTATTTTTTAATTTTTACCTAATGTATTATCTGATATTTTTATTACTATGCATGCACCCTGTAACTTAGCAAGCTGATTTTATACTAAAGTTACTCAAAAATGTTGTTCTATAACATATAGAAAATCCCATTCAAATCCGTTCAGTATCAATAGAAGCATACATACATACATATATATACATACATATATATATATATATATATATATATATATATATATATATACGTACTTACGTATGTACATAGATACAGGTTGAAACCAAACCCTTTGCTATTTTGAAGTCGGCTAATACTGTTTTTTTAAATTTCTTTTTTAAAAGAAGGGTCTCATTACGAATAATTGCAAACACCAATTTTTTAAACAATCTAATAGGCCGCCATTTTGATCCACCATATTGAATAAATAGTTACCTACATAGATTGTTTTTTTAAATTTTAGTTGGCCGTCATTTTGTCATTAATATTAAATTTTTACCAAAATGTTAACAGTTCATTCCTATATCAGATTTGATTTCTGTCTAACGTTTTAAGCTAATCTGTTAAGTAGTTTGTTTGTTATGCGAAAAACAGCCACAGACAGGCATCTACGGACCCTAAAACGTGAAGACCTGTAAAACCTGGAAAGGTAATTTTTTACGATTACAATACTTCCTTCGTACAAGGAAAGAAAAAATATAAAATAATGTTGCTCGAGCAAAATACCGGTTTATCAAAATTTAGAAGAAAGAAACTATTAATTTTAAATTTGACGACTCATCTTAACAATTTACTTTGCCACAACTCAGTATCATAATAAGTAAATTGTATTTACTATGTTCCTATAGATGACTAAAATACGACCCAATATTTTATTATAAGTAAACAAGTTACGGGCATGTTACCGCTTGCCAAACGTCTAAATATTATAATGTCTGTATATAAAATATTGACAACGCTGCCGGGCATTGGATGACCTGCAAGCAATATACATGAGCATGGTAAAACCTGGAATGTATGCTGGGCTTGCTATAGATAATCAACTTTTTCAAAAAATTAAAAAATATTACCACTCTAAGTTTTCCCTGGATAAAAAGCATTTTAAGGCTATAAACATGTGTATATGTTGTCTAAACGCAACAGAAAGAGTAGGCGTTTGAGTGCCTGTTGTATGTACCGGGTATGCTATGATATACCCCATTTTACGTTGAACGGTTTAGAATGTCTTTCGAGGTTGTCCGATGCCTATTCTCCACCTTTCTGTCCTCGGTTCTTTCATTCATGGCTTTATAGGTGGTTTGTTGCTATTCTAGTTTGGGTCGCCCCCTTTTACGCCCGATACGACCCAATATTTTATTATAAGTAAACAAGTTACGGGCATGTTACCGCTTGCCAACCTGTAAATATTATAATGTCTGTATATAAAGTATTGACAACGCTGCCGGGCATTGGATGACCCGCAAGCAATATACATGAGCATGGTAAAACCTGGAATGTATGCTGGGCTTGCTATAGATAATCAACTTTTTCAAAAAATTAAAAAATCTTACCACTCTAAGTTTTCCCTGGATAAAAAGCATTTTAAGGCTATAAACATGTTTATATGTTGTCTAAATGCAACAGAAAGAGTGGGCGTTTGAGTGCCTGTTGTATGTACCGGGTATGCTATGATATACCCCATTTTACGTTGAACGGTTTAGAATGTCTTTCGAGGTTGTCCGATGCCTATTCTCCACCTTTCTGTCCTCGGTTCTTTCATTCATGGCTTTATGGGTGGTTTGTTGCCATTCTAGTTTAGGTCGCCCCCTTTTACGCCGTCCTGCGGCTTTTCACACTAGTACTTTTCTGGATAGTCTTGCTTTATGCATTCGTCTTACATGTCCATACCATATCAACTGGTTCCTTTTTATGTCCTTTGATATATGATCTTCAATTCCCATTTGGCATTTAATATCATCATTTCTTACTCGGTCTCTTCTTGATGTTTGCCTTGATCTCCTTAATACATCCCCCTCCAGCGTTTCCACTCTTGTTCTAAATTTTTCTGTTATTCTCCATGTTTTAGTTTTATATAGAAGAGTGCTTTTTATCATTGTTTCATATATCTTTCCTCCAGAATATGCTATTGGGACATGCAATCACTCTCTTTGTTGCACTATTCGTTTCTCTATCCCCGCGACATCTGCCCTCGTGTTATCAAACGTAAGTACCAGGTAGGTGTATTCATGGCAGAGTTTGATGTCTTGTCAATTTTCGAGCTCCAGTTGGCTTCGTTCGTTGCCAAAGCATAGGTATTGAGTTTTCTCTAGATTAACTGATAGTTACTATTGACTATATTGTTCATCATATAAGCCATGTCCTCCTTGTCATTGGCCACTACCATCTGGTCGTCTGCAAATTGGAGGGTATACATGCAACCGTCATTGAGTTCAATTCCCATTGCATGAACATTTTTACTTTTTCTTAGAGCCACTGCTACGTATATTTTGAAGAGAGTGGGTGATATTCAACACTTTAACTTTAGATTTCGATCCACGATATAGCTCTTGGAGAGACTGTATATATGTATGGTTGATCTTTGACTATTTTAGTACAGTCCAGAGTCTAGAAATTGGCACGGTATCATACGCTTTCTGTAGATCCGAGAATGTTAGTTGTGTTTCCATATTTCTCGCATTCCATTTTTCTATTACTTGCTTCAGACAAAACCCGTTATCGATATATGATCTTCCCGCACGGAAACTGCTCCGTTCTTCTTCTTCGTTGTCTTTTATGTCTTCCTCAATTAAGTCTCGCAATACTCTGCCATAAAGTCTGCTCATCGTGCTCGTTACTGATATGTCTAATTTTAGTTGTTGAATGTTATTTATACATTTATTAATAATATATGTTAGCTTTTCGAAAAGTTTTTCAGTCCCATATTTTAACATTTCGACATATTCCTTCCGCTCCACTGGCTTTACTGTTCTTTATGTCCTTTATGGAAAAAATACCATCCATCTGACTTAAAGTCTTAATCAGTACAACAGATGTCTATGGTTAGCCAAATTCCATTGCTTTAGCGCTCATCCCAAAGAATCCATTTTCTACTATATACTAGTTCTTACCGCGTTATATATTTTCTACTTTTGATTTACTACTCTTGGGTTATGAGTTTCGCCCCAGGTGGCTAGATGCTGCTCCGCGGTAAATAGAGTATCAAGTCCGGCGAAGATTTCGGATGTTCTCTTGGTAACCACAAATGTCGGTTTTGCTCCTGTTGGTGACTCTGGTATTGTTTTGTGTATTCATTTTGGCGCTAGTTGTACTCGTCTTTCAACTAGTTGACTGTACTGATGAAGACCTTAAGTCAGAAACACGTGTCTATGGTTAGCCAAATTCCATTGCTTTAGCGGTCATCCCAAAGAATCCATTTTCTACTATATATATATATATATATATATATATATATATATATATATATATATATATATATATATATATGTTACATTTGGTTTTACACAAATCACTTTTTAAAAAACATTTATTTTACTTTTACAATATAAAATATAACATACAAGGGATGTGATCTATAATTCCCCGAAGAAAATACAATTATAATTACGCTGTACTTAAACTGCCGTTAAACGGTAGCCTACTAAAATGTCGTTAACAGATAAGACGTCGCTAACTTGACGCACTTGACGGCTTTTTATTCACTTTGCTTAAAATGCCGTCAAACGGTCGCGTTCTAAAATGCCGTTAATCCAGAGTAAGCTATGACTGATTATTACTTACTATGTTGTTGAGTGTTGTTATAATCAGTCTCAGTCATAGCGTAATCTGAATAAAATTAACTTGGACAAAGTATATGTTGCCGTTTCCTGTTGTGGGTTTAGGGTTTAAAATGCTATTTTCGATAAAATGTAAAATATGTTATTGGTTTTCAGGTTTTTATTGCAAATTATACATCAACAACTAAAAAAAAAGCTACACATAGCATTCCTTGCAAAAACACAGTTTCGGTTTAGGTCACCTAGTCAATCCTGCACAACGAATATGTCTCCATAGAAGGCATCCATTACAACAAAGTGCTGTATGATTTTTCTGTGTGTCTTCACTGCACACAGAACAAGGCCAACGTTGTTGAAGTCGTTTCTGTTCGACTAGGTTGGCTATTTTTTCAAAAGCTTCTTCTGTGCAGAAACTTCTAAAAATCGGAATTTACATGGTTAGCTATTAATTTGCTAATTATTAGGTATCGCTAGACTTACCTTATCATGTGGATATCAACAGCCTCATCAAGTACAGCATGTGATTTTTTCGGGAAGCGTTTTAAGGTCTAAATTTTCAAGACATTTTCCATTTTTTATATCTTTAACAATGTTATGATCCTTAACGAAGAAATTCAGGATTATATTTTGTTTTTCATGGTAGGATTGTTTAGTAAATGCTAGAGGATATCTTTTCTTTTTCTTTGATAGTCCTATGATTGTTAAGTCCTGCTCTTTTGGACGTCCTCGTTTTTTTAACGAAACAGGCATGTTAATTGTTGACGACATCATTGACTTCAACTATTTGATGGGACTGGTGGTTGACGTCATTTAAAACTGAATCAGTAATATAAGAAAGTTCATGTGCTTCATTTGGCTCTAGAGTCATCTCCTCCTCTATAACCACCTCATTACAAAACGAAGGTGATCCTACAAATGACTGACCCAGACATGATGGATTTGCATTATTTAATATGAGCGCTTCACTCGTTTTATTTTGTTCTTGGAGAATCACCTCGTCACAAACCTCAGAGCGTTCCACAGAAAACTGATTTTCACTTTCAAATACAACTTCATCATTACTTCCGATAAAAAACTGGGTCTGATTTTCGTCTACATGCACAATTGCAACATCAGTATCATTGACCCACAGGGTTTTAAGATTTTTTAATACATTAAGCCTTTGCTCAAACAACATGCTCGTTCGTTGAGCTGCTAAGTCTGCCAGTTCTGTGCATAACAAAAGACATTTTTTTCGTCTTTGCGTGTAGGTACTTGGTGGTTGATATCGGTTTGTGGTTAGTGATATAGACTGATCATTATTATTAGATGTACTTGGAGAGTCCCGTTCGGTCGGTTCAATTTCTTCTAGAAAACTCGTTAAATTTCGCTGGTTGTCTTTGTAATAGGTCATAGTCCATCTCAAGTTTACAATGGTTCTGTCAAAGAGCTCGACATTTAAATACTTCCTTAAGGCAAAAATATGCCTGCAAGGTAAAATCATTGCAGTGTATATTGCACAGGTGCACGAAGAAACTGTAGTTTCTACAGATTCGCGATTATCAGTAATGGTGTAGTAATTGTCTGTAGAACTGGTAATTTTTTCGATGTGTTTTGAAAGATGAATTTCTCTTCACACGTGGCTTCGATGCTTCACGTGTAAGCAATTCGAAATACTTCTTTTCATCTGAATCTTCCGGGAACATATCGACGGGTTTCTTTAAAATACCATAAACTGCTTTATGATCTCTCTCTGTCTCTAAATGTGAAATGATTGTGAACAAGCTGTTAATAAAATATTCCAAGGGACTATTTTTGTCTATAACAGATTTTATTTTGGCGTTTACAGACTCTAGGCGGTTATTTGTATTATTTTAAAAATTATTTTTAAAATAATTTTTTTCCATATTTCACTCATCCCTGCTATTATTCCAGTTTTTCATAAAATAGTCATACACAGTTTGTGGTACACTATTCTTTAAAGCTTCCAGGTATTTTTGATAATCATTGTCTGTTTTAGAATAAACTAACTTTTGAATAAGTTGCAAACTAAGTGTGCTTTTTATCATTGTTTCATATATCTTTCCTCCAGAATATGCTATTGGGACATGCAATCACTCTCTTTGTTGCACTATTCGTTTCTCTATCCCCGCGACATCTGCCCTCGTGTTATCAAACGTAAGTACCAGGTAGGTGTATTCATGGCAGAGTTTGATGTCTTGTCAATTTTCGAGCTCCAGTTGGCTTCGTTCGTTGCCAAAGCATAGGTATTGAGTTTTCTCTAGATTAACTGATAGTTACTATTGACTATATTGTTCATCATATAAGCCATGTCCTCCTTGTCATTGGCCACTACCATCTGGTCGTCTGCAAATTGGAGGGTATACATGCAACCGTCATTGAGTTCAATTCCCATTGCATGAACATTTTTACTTTTTCTTAGAGCCACTGCTACGTATATTTTGAAGAGAGTGGGTGATATTCAACACTTTAACTTTAGATTTCGATCCACGATATAGCTCTTGGAGAGACTGTATATATGTATGGTTGATCTTTGACTATTTTAGTACAGTCCAGAGTCTAGAAATTGGCACGGTATCATACGCTTTCTGTAGATCCGAGAATGTTAGTTGTGTTTCCATATTTCTCGCATTCCATTTTTCTATTACTTGCTTCAGACAAAACCCGTTATCGATATATGATCTTCCCGCACGGAAACTGCTCCGTTCTTCTTCTTCGTTGTCTTTTATGTCTTCCTCAATTAAGTCTCGCAATACTCTGCCATAAAGTCTGCTCATCGTGCTCGTTACTGATATGTCTAATTTTAGTTGTTGAATGTTATTTATACATTTATTAATAATATATGTTAGCTTTTCGAAAAGTTTTTCAGTCCCATATTTTAACATTTCGACATATTCCTTCCGCTCCACTGGCTTTACTGTTCTTTATGTCCTTTATGGAAAAAATACCATCCATCTGACTTAAAGTCTTAATCAGTACAACAGATGTCTATGGTTAGCCAAATTCCATTGCTTTAGCGCTCATCCCAAAGAATCCATTTTCTACTATATACTAGTTCTTACCGCGTTATATATTTTCTACTTTTGATTTACTACTCTTGGGTTATGAGTTTCGCCCCAGGTGGCTAGATGCTGCTCCGCGGTAAATAGAGTATCAAGTCCGGCGAAGATTTCGGATGTTCTCTTGGTAACCACAAATGTCGGTTTTGCTCCTGTTGGTGACTCTGGTATTGTTTTGTGTATTCATTTTGGCGCTAGTTGTACTCGTCTTTCAACTAGTTGACTGTACTGATGAAGACCTTAAGTCAGAAACACGTGTCTATGGTTAGCCAAATTCCATTGCTTTAGCGGTCATCCCAAAGAATCCATTTTCTACTATATATATATAAATATATATATATATATATATATATATATATATATATATATATATATATGTTACATTTGGTTTTACACAAATCACTTTTTAAAAAACATTTATTTTACTTTTACAATATAAAATATAACATACAAGGGATGTGATCTATAATTCCCCGAAGAAAATACAATTATAATTACGCTGTACTTAAACTGCCGTTAAACGGTAGCCTACTAAAATGTCGTTAACAGATAAGACGTCGCTGACTTGACGCACTTGACGGCTTTTTATTCACTTTGCTTAAAATGCCGTCAAACGGTCGCGTACTAAAATGCCGTTAATCCAGAGTAAGCTATGACTGATTATTACTTACTATGTTGTTGAGTGTTGTTATAATCAGTCTCAGTCATAGCGTAATCTGAATAAAATTAACTTGGACAAAGTATATGTTGCCGTTTCCTGTTGTGGGTTTAGGGTTTAAAATGCTATTTTCGATAAAATGTAAAATATGTTATTGGTTTTCAGGTTTTTATTGCAAATTATACATCAACAACTAAAAAAAAAGCTACACATAGCATTCCTTGCAAAAACACAGTTTCGGTTTAGGTCACCTAGTCAATCCTGCACAACGAATATGTCTCCATAGAAGGCATCCATTACAACAAAGTGCTGTATGATTTTTCTGTGTGTCTTCACTGCACACAGAACAAGGCCAACGTTGTTGAAGTCGTTTCTGCTCGACTAGGTTGGCTATTTTTTCAAAAGCTTCTTCTGTGCAGAAACTTCTAAAAATCGGAATTTACATGGTTAGCTATTAATTTGCTAATTATTAGGTATCGCTAGACTTACCTTATCATGTGGATATCAACAGCCTCATCAAGTACAGCATGTGATTTTTTCGGGAAGCGTTTTAAGGTCTAAATTTTCAAGACATTTTCCATTTTTTATATCTTTAACAATGTTATGATCCTTAACGAAGAAATTCAGGATTATATTTTGTTTTTCATGGTAGGATTGTTTAGTAAATGCTAGAGGATATCTTTTCTTTTTCTTTGATAGTCCTATGATTGTTAAGTCCTGCTCTTTTGGACGTCCTCGTTTTTTTAACGAAACAGGCATGTTAATTGTTGACGACATCATTGACTTCAACTATTTGATGGGACTGGTGGTTGACGTCATTTAAAACTGAATCAGTAATATAAGAAAGTTCATGTGCTTCATTTGGCTCTAGAGTCATCTCCTCCTCTATAACCACCTCATTACAAAACGAAGGTGATCCTACAAATGACTGACCCAGACATGATGGATTTGCATTATTTAATATGAGCGCTTCACTCGTTTTATTTTGTTCTTGGAGAATCACCTCGTCACAAACCTCAGAGCGTTCCACAGAAAACTGATTTTCACTTTCAAATACAACTTCATCATTACTTCCGATAAAAAACTGGGTCTGATTTTCGTCTACATGCACAATTGCAACATCAGTATCATTGACCCACAGGGTTTTAAGATTTTTTAATACATTAAGCCTTTGCTCAAACAACATGCTCGTTCGTTGAGCTGCTAAGTCTGCCAGTTCTGTGCATAACAAAAGACATTTTTTTCGTCTTTGCGTGTAGGTACTTGGTGGTTGATATCGGTTTGTGGTTAGTGATATAGACTGATCATTATTATTAGATGTACTTGGAGAGTCCCGTTCGGTCGGTTCAATTTCTTCTAGAAAACTCGTTAAATTTCGCTGGTTGTCTTTGTAATAGGTCATAGTCCATCTCAAGTTTACAATGGTTCTGTCAAAGAGCTCGACATTTAAATACTTCCTTAAGGCAAAAATATGCCTGCAAGGTAAAATCATTGCAGTGTATATTGCACAGGTGCACGAAGAAACTGTAGTTTCTACAGATTCGCGATTATCAGTAATGGTGTAGTAATTGTCTGTAGAACTGGTAATTTTTTCGATGTGTTTTGAAAGATGAATTTCTCTTCACACGTGGCTTCGATGCTTCACGTGTAAGCAATTCGAAATACTTCTTTTCATCTGAATCTTCCGGGAACATATCGACGGGTTTCTTTAAAATACCATAAACTGCTTTATGATCTCTCTCTGTCTCTAAATGTGAAATGATTGTGAACAAGCTGTTAATAAAATATTCCAAGGGACTATTTTTGTCTATAACAGATTTTATTTTGGCGTTTACAGACTCTAGGCGGTTATTTGTATTATTTTAAAAATTATTTTTAAAATAATTTTTTTCCATATTTCACTCATCCCTGCTATTATTCCAGTTTTTCATAAAATAGTCATACACAGTTTGTGGTACACTATTCTTTAAAGCTTCCAGGTATTTTTGATAATCATTGTCTGTTTTAGAATAAACTAACTTTTGAATAAGTTGCAAACTAAGTGTACGTTAACTTGGACTGATACCTAACTTTTGACACGAAATCTCACGATGGAAACTTTTTAGTGTGTGGAATACACATATTATACGGTTAGCAGTGGGGAAACAATTCTTAATTTATTAATTACCTCTCTTTCATTTAAGTCTTTGTCTGTCATTATGCATTTCACGTTGATCCGTGACGGATTTTCCTGTTTGAATGTTTCTAAGAACCAGGTAAAACTTTCTTTCTCTTCGGATGCCAATATACACACGCCTACTATTTCAGTTTGACAATTACCATCTAAAATTATTATGAGAAAAACAGGAAATCCTATTTTAAGTAATTTATACGTAGCGTCCACTGCGAAAAATTCTGGAAAAGCCTTCATTGTGCTTTTCATGGTTGGACTTCGAATGAAAAGTCCTCTAAAATTATTTTCTTCGTCTCGCAGAACAGCTACATTGGCACCTAAAAATAGTAGTTATACACTGAGAAAATTGATTTAGCAAAGTTTTTACTTAAGGTTTTCTTACTTGGGACTATTAAATATTTACCTACCACAAAAAGTTACTTAATAGTCCTAAGCAGTTCAAATGAAGCGGTAAGTAAAGACACTTTGCTAAAAAAACATATTGTCGTTAGTTAGGGCTAACTAACCACCAATAAATAAATATGTTTTTTACTAGTGATAAGTAACTTAGTTTCTGGGATAAGTGAGCTCACTTTACTAAGACCAGCTCACTTAACATTAATAAGTAATTAACTTATAGTAGGTAGGTACCTTCTTGCCATTAGGAAAATTTTACTTGTGGTTATAAAATCTTTGATAAAATTTAAGTTCCCCCATTTTTAGTAAATCTTCGCTCATTTTCCTATTGTCTGTCAAAGGGTTCGGGTCGTTTAACGTGTTTGGTATGTAGCTGTCGATGTCGTCGGAGAGGCGCATTGGTCACAACAGGTCACGACCGTGTCGCGTATTTTATTTTTTTTTAAACAGTATTTCTTTTTCGTGTGGTCTGTGTTTGGACAGTATTGTTATTTTTGGTGTTCTGTGGTATTAAGACAGGAGTGAAAAGCGAGTGTCACCTCTGTCGCTATTGGTATCGTCAAAATATTTAAATTTTAGAGATTTTACAAAACATTTCGCATGTTCGTGTACTGTATATGCAAAATTTGGTCCAAAACATCCCACATTTTGTGTTTTGAGTATTAATGAGTAGTTTGGGTACCAACCAAAATCCATACACTGGAAATCATCCTTTATATGGGGTGTGTCATTTATTTGTGCCCACTGTTTTTAGTTTCAAATGGGACACCCTATTTATTTTTAGTTTTTTTCGATTCTATATTCCGTAATTTTAATACATATGAATTATGTAAAGTAAACATTTACTTCAGGCCATAATATGTACAACTTTTATATTCAACTGTTTTTCATAATGTAATGTTTAAACTTAAAGATAGTTTTATTAGTTTCGTTGAGTTTTGAGTTTCTATATTTGTTCCTAAGAATATATGTGGTGTTCTAAAATATACTTTTTCAGTTTTCAACTCTTTTTTCGTAAAATCCATAAAGTATATAATCCTAATAGATTATATTATGCACTAGTTATAAAAAAATATTTTATTATTTGCCATAGAATTCAGATTTCAGGTAATATTACGGATTTACTTAATATAATTATTTGATTCAATAAACAACAAATGTATCCAAGTTTGACTTGTGTTCTTAGATATAGGTAGGTACTGAGTACCATAAAAATGCAACATTTGAGTATTAAAAATCATATATGCTATGTTTGGGACATTGCTTTTAAAATGCTTACAGTGTACTTTTTTCGAGCTACAATAGCAAATGTAACACAGTTGCAGTAAAATATATTTTTTAATTTTTTTTAATTATTTTGATAAGCCTGCACTTTTCAGTAAAGGTACAAGATTTTCTATAAGAGTATGTTGGTATGGCATCGTTTGAAAAAATGTAGGGTTACAGTTTTTTATCACTCAGTATTTGTTCCAATTAAGTATTTCAAAAAATAATTTTTGTGTAACCTACCTGCAGGGTGTTTCGAGGGTGACCGGCGGCAATTTCTCGGAAACTATTTGTCCTAGATATTCGGCGAAAAAAATTTTACTACAAAGTGACCCAAACAAAATGTTTGAAAAATATTCTTATGTATACAGTATGTCCCAAAAATGAGATATTGGGGGCAACTTGGTATTTTGTAACGGAACCTTGTATTTTATTACATTTTTGATTTCTACTGAAAAATCTAATCATGTCCCATATCTAAATCCAACTGTTTCTGAAATATGGACGTTTAAAGTTGAATATTTTACGCACTTTAACATGCTATAAAATCTAAATGGTTTGAATAAGAACAAAGTAGTTTGCCCTTTCCTATCTTAGTTTTTAATCATCTATCACCTAGCAACTACTTCCGGTTAAATAGGAACTTTAAATATTCGAACTTACGGTCTAACCGGAAGGGAATACCATGATAGAGAATGAAAACTAAAATAGGAAAGTGGATATCGGTTTGCTCTGATTGAAACCGACAATATTTTATAGCATGTTAGAGTGTCCAAAATGTCAAAATTCAAACGTCAATATTTCAGAAACAATTGAATTTAGGTATAGGACATGATAAATGAAATGTACTTTTCCCAGTAGAGGTCAGAAATGCAATAATATAGAGGGTTTTTTTTCCATAAAAAAACAAGTTGCCTGAACACCGCATTTTTGGGCTATACAGTACACAAAAAATATTTTCCAGAACTTTCTTTAGGTCACTCTGATAGTAATTTGTCGAAGATCTATGACCTATAGTTTTCGAGATATGGCCACCTCTTCTGAACACCCTGTATAAAATAAACTTTCTAGGTTAAAAAACGACTTCCCTATCACAAGTAATTTTTTTTGTCATAGTAAAATATTTACTAACAACAAGTAAAAATAATTTTAGTTCAATAAAATTTATTTTTGGGAGCAAGTGGCAAACTAGCTTACCATTAACATTTTACTAAGCCCTCAATAATAGCTAGTACATTTCTAATAACCACAAGCAATTTCTTTATTAACTGTTATACAAGTAATATTAACCACAATAAAATAGCTGTCCTGCTGCAGCAAAAAATTTTTTAATGCCAACAAAGTAACTTCTTTGACTATTAACCTATTAGCCACAAGTAAACTATCTTAGCAAAATGAACCTACTTGTGGCAGCAAATATTTTACTTGGGGCCTATTTAATTCAAGTTTTTTGCTAGGACAAGTCAATTTCCGCTAACGGTTAATGGATTTTTTCTCGGTGTAGGAACTGATAAGATAATTATAGAATATTTTAGTTTACCGTATTTAGCTTTAAGTATATTAAGGCAGTTATCCAAGTTTTCCTTTCCTTGATTGATCGGGTTTCTTTATATTTGTTAAATCTTGTAAAGTAACAATTTTACCAGTACTTTCTTGAAACTTTTGCTGTATATTTTTCTGTTATCCTTCATATTCAAATAATCCTTTACGCTTTCCTTCATGCTACTGGAAAGTCTTCTTTGGCGAGGAGTATGTGCATGTAGGACCTACAAAATAGACCCTAGTTTGCCAGATCTTTTTAAGAAAAAGCAGCCAATACAGTAAGTTAAATTTGCTATAAATAGCCTAATCTTGCAACCCTGAATAGACCTAATACTGTTCAATCAAGAGTTTTAAAATAATACTTTATCTCAACTACTCTGCGAACTTACCTTTGGAGTAACATGATTGCGCTTGATTTGAACCGACGTTACTTCGAGTGCTTTTCCATCAGACGATGCTTTGAATCTTACATGTGCTGGACAATCTTCTTTAAATGTCCAAGACTGTCGATTTTTTCCCACTGCTCTTAAACTTTTTTCCACCGTGATTATTTGCATATAGAAGTTGATAATATATCAAAGAGCTTTTTATTGGTCTAGAAATTTTACTGCTTGCAATAGTACGGGCATCTCGTTTCCAAAATGTTGGGTACGTATTTTTACCAAGTTCACCGGCATTACCGCTTTGTATTTCAATACCTAACCTAAAAATATTTCTAGGCATAAATTAACAATCAGAAAACTAACTGAAACACTTACACCAATAATGTCCAGATTCACACCTTATTTAAAATTAACTGTTCGCATTTAATGCAAATTGTTACAACAATAATGATAATAAATAATGCAAACACGACGGAAATAACATTCCCAACCGATAAAGGGCAACGGTAACATTTTAATAAGTAATAAAGTACGCGAACACAGAAATGGATTAACGGTATTTTAGTACGCGACCGTTTGACGGCAATTTAAGCAAAGCGAATAAAATGCCGTCAAGTGCGTCACGTCAATGACGATATATGTATTAACGGCATTTTAGTAGGCTACAGTTTAAAGGCAGTTTAAGTACAGCGTTATAATTATGAATTGACTCGCAACATTAAAATGTTATAATGAAGTGATGCTGCTAGGCTGGGCCCTGGCTGCTGAATCAGGATCACGAGAATTTTCTGTATGATTCCGCTGACCAAGTGTCAGGTGCTGTTTGCTGGAAATGTAATATTACGCCAGTCTTGCCTCACCTTTGCTGAGTTTGCGGCTCCATGGCTGCTTATCTCGTCTGGGAATATCTTGGTAAACAAGGTCATCGTGTGACGCGGGCGGCTTGAATGTGACATTAGGTAAAAACTCATATAACAGCTCCCCCTTTTAGATAAAAGTTGGTGCGTGGAAACAACTTTTAGAAGGCTGCTTGTTTGTTGAGGTTAAGTTCTACTTGTTCGTCTTCTTCTATTGCTTCTCGAAGGCGAATGCTTGGTGTTCGTTTGGGAAGTATCTTCTTCCATTGTTTCGTGAATAATGCTTCTGCTTTGTTTCTTGGCGGACAAGGTGGATAGTTATCAGTGGCTATGGATATTCCAATCATTAGACTTCTTCTTCGATTACGACATTTACAAAATATGTACAAAAGGACTAGAATGACGATCAGGACGATAGTCAGTATTGTGAACTAATGGATATGCTTGTTGACGAATGGTTGTTGTATTAACTTGTCCAATTCATAAGAATACTGGTTTAATTTGTTTTGAGCTATGTTCAAGTCTTCCATGTTGATTTTGTTTAGTTTTAGTGGTTTTAAGTCTGGTAGATGTTTTCTCAGGATAATGATTACAACAGTTGTAGGGAACAACTACTGGATGACTGCTGTACCTGACATTGTCGTAGACATCAATTTTGTTTCGAGCATGGACTCTTGTAGTACCAATAAAAGCATTACATTCAGGTTGAAGCTTTAATAGAGTATTGTTGTTGATTATTTCTGTAGTAACATCTCTTGATCCACATTTGATTGTGACAGGTAGTGTTTAGTAAGTTCTTCTACATTGTAGTCTTTGGCAAAAACGACTGTTTGACATGTTTTTGGAAGACGGTTTAATTGCTTCAAAAGTTGGGCTTCACATATGGCATCGCTATCGATTGGATATGGAAGGATATTTAAGCAAATTTTCGTTTTGCTTTCTAGAGCTTTGCATGTTTCCAAATTTCGGACGATGATGTATAATAATGAAACATCATCAATATATTTGGTTGTGGTTATTAAAACATGATGAAGACCTGTTCGATTATCCAATATTGGTATTGGATATAAATGATAAGAGTATATTTTTCTGGTTCTACCAAAGGTATATTAATAATAAATATTATTCTTGAATCTAATTGATAAGCCTGTAGTCCAGTAATGTCTAAGTACTGAGCTACGCTTGAAGTGTATATTGGTAATGAAAGATTATTCTTTGCAATGTTTGCAATACATGCCTTAAAGATTCGATTAAATCAAAAGGTGTAATAATAGAACTATGAAGTATTTTCAATCTAGCAAAAGTAATAGCATTTAGTATATCATTTAGAGAATTTTCGATAAATATATAGCTTTGCATTAGTGATTCACACAAATCTAGGATAGCTACTTGTGCTGAGTAGAACTTAATTGAGTCAGAAATGTCCATTATTGATTTTCGGATTTCTATAATATCTTTATTAAAAGTTTCTTCATCGATTTGTAATTTTTGAATTGTAGTATTAAAGTTTTTAATTACAGAGGTTGTAACTGATATTTGGTTTTTTAGTAAATTTTCAATTTGATATTCATCGTGAGTTATTTTTTCAACACATTCATTAAAATATTCACCATCTGATGCGTCTGAATTTCCCGTAATTGATTTCCAAACGGTACCTTTTCCGTTGAAAATTCCACGTTTTTCTCTATAAACGTATTTCTTTGTTTCAGCCATTATTTCTGTATATTTTTCATTAGCAGCCCGATATTTGTTTTAAAAGGCTTATATGCGTTTGCACTTCTGCTTTAAATACTACCATACGAGGTATATCTTCGTTTACATTATTTAGTAATGAGTCTAAAATTCTATCATTATTATCTATAGTTTCTTTTAAAGGTTTGAGGTCTTTATATACATGAAGTATCCGTTTGTCATTGGAGACTTTAATTGTGGCTTCTTCATGAAAGAAGATTCCAACGGTGTTATTTATAGTTGTTAGAGAGTACTGGGGCTCCACCAGCGGTGATAATCCGAGTAATCTAGAATAGAAAATTTATTCATAGTAGGGTTTTAACCTATCAAAGTTTACTTTACTTTTATAATAGTTTCAGGGTTGATTACGATTGCAAAATTTTGGAAAATTTCTGAGATTTCAAATGGACAGTTAAATTTATTTTGAGATTTATTCGTAATTTGTGTTTCTCGCAAATATACTTTATCTTCTATTTTATACTCATGGGGATGATGAAATACGTGTTGATCGAAACGTTCTATAGCTTTTTCTTTTTGTTGACCGGTTCTTGCTCGAGCAGTTTTGTAAAGATATTGCATTCGATTTCTTAAATCTCTCACATATTTGGAAATAAGATTTTTCTCGTTATAGATAGTTTCAGGGGGTCGAGAAGAGGTATGACCAAAAACTAATTCAAATGGTGTAAAACCATGAGTTTGATTCTTTGTGTTATTATAACAAATAACAGCATATGAGAGTACACTAAAAGGGTGTTCATTTGGATTTTCTTTTTGATTGGCTCTTATCATTTCACTTAGAGTTGCATGAAATCTTTCTATAGAACCATTAGATTGGGAGTGTCCTACGCTTGAAAATGTTAGTTTTATTTCATATAATTCGCAAAGGTCTTTCATAAGTGTATTATCAAATTCACGACAATAGTCACAATGGATACGTAAAGGAGTTCCATAGTGTTGGAAAAACACTAGAAGGGTATTGACAATTGTCTTTGCAGTTTTATCTTCTATTGGGTAAGCCTGCGTGGATTTAGTTAGTTCATCACGGATAGGTAAAGCATAGCTTTGTGCTGGATACTCAAATCCATATTTATTCTTTCGAAAGGTGTTTTTGGAGTTTCAGTTGTAACTAGGGGGTTATTAAAATTTTTCCTAGATATTTTAATTTTCTGACATATTTCACATTTTTTTATAAAGTTTTCTACATCTTTAGTTATTCCTTGCTAATAATATTTTTCTTTTATTCGTCTTAACGTTTCATTTGTTCCACGGTGTAAATTCGTTTTTCCTCGATGATAGTCTAAGATTTGGGAAATTTCATCTTGTTCAGGAATTTTAATAATATTTTGACAAATGGATAGTTTTAGATCTGTGTCAGCAAATATAAATGAAAATGTTTCAAGAATTGGTAATTCGAGATTATTTTCGACATAGTATGTGGTTCCAATGTCAAATTCATTTTGACATAAGTAAATTATGTAAAACATTCGTTGGGCAACAATTTCAGGGTCAAATGGAAGGGGAATTATAAAATATTTTCGATTTTTTACTGTCTTACTGCAGAAAATATTAAGTCGATTGAGACTAAAACTAACGTTTATTATTTATTATTACCCGGGAAGCCTAGTTTTTGCGTTATGAAAAAAATTCCATATTAATCAAATGTCGAATTATTTTTCGATTTTCATTATGATTTATAGAAAGGCGTTCAGCTGTATTTCCGAATAATTTAAATTTTAAAGCGCAAGGGGTTTGTTCTTTTGATATTTTATGTTTTATTAAGGCACGGTGTACTTCTTTAAGATTATTATATCACTGAAATAAATTGATTTAGTATTTCCGAAATTAATATGCAATACCAACAAAATAATTTATTACGGCTATTACTTCCCGCTAACCAAATATGTTTTTCTTTTTCGTAATAAAGTTGAATAGGTTTCAACTGTATACAAGCTCATACATTACGGGATGTTTGGATAATTATTCTTGGAAAGAAAATATCTACTTTTTAATAAAGATAATTTTCCCTTTATAATTTATCGTTTCTAGTACCACCCGGCCGACCCTGCCGCCCTTGACTGTTGGGCACCTATTTATAAATTATTAATCATTTCAGGAAATCGACTTATTGGACCATTTTCATTTGACTACAACCTAAACGGGCAGAGGTACCTAGAGCTTTTGCGAAACCAGGTTGTACTAGCCTTACGAGCTATTCTAACGGAAGATGAATTAAGAAGAACTTGGTTTCAACAAGACGGATGTCCGGCTCACAATACCATTCAAGTCAGGATTTTCTTAAGAGAGCAGTTTGATGAAATAATAATTTCTTTAAATGGTCCAATATCTTGGCCTCCTAGATCCCCTGACATGTCTACCTCTGGGGTCATACGAAGAATGAATTCTATGAATTTGATCCCCCCGTGACCATAGAAATCCTGAGACAAAGAGTTCTGGACACATTTAGAAATATTAACCGAAATACACTTACCAGGGTTGTACGAAAAGCAGTCACCAATTATCAAAAATGTCTCGATGCAAATGGACGTTATTTTGCAGATTTGTAAATTAATGTTACCCACTTACAAAGTAGTTAAAGCTCATTTAGATTTTTTAAGTCGTTATTTACGTTCATGTTGTATTGAAAATTCAATGCGTTCAATACATTACTTACTTATTAATGTAATCTTGTGACAAATAAATCATGGCCTCCTTTAAAAACATTGAAACCTAATTTACGAAGTCTGATATTATGATGACACTAAAATCTTTAATGCACTTGTGAGATATCACTAGACTGGAAATTTTAGGCTCTTTCCAAAAATCGAAAAGTCCAATATGGCGGTCATAAGAAAAATGAAAGCTGAGGCGGGTTGCGGGTTAACAAAAAACAATGAAGACGTGTCGTATACGCCATCTTATTTGTCTTAAAAGTGTGTCCGAATAATGTCACATTTTGACAGCTGTCAAATTTACCGTTCTGGATATACTGGCGAAAAACGAAATCCGCCATTCTCGTTTTTTCGCCGATATTTCCCAAACTTATTGATCGATCGTAAATCTGAAGCCAGATATCGAATGCAATAAGTTTCCTCTAAAACTTTCCCCATTTAACCTTTGCTGTAGGTATAATAGGAGCCGAGATCCCTATATAGAGAAGCGAATCTGGGAGACACTATATATATATATATATATATATATATATATATATATATATATATATATATATATATAAATATATATGTATATATATATATATATATATATATATATATATATATATATATATATATATATATATATATATATATATATATATATATATATATATATATATATATATATATATATATATATTTATATATATATATATATATATATATATATATATATATGTATATATATATATATATATATATATATAATATATATATAAATATATATGTAATATATATATTATATATTTCTATATATTTCCCATTTAACCTTTGATGTAGGTATATATATATATATATATATATATATATATATATATATATATATATATATATATATATATTATATATATATATATATATATATATATATATATATATATATATATATATATAAATATATATGTATATATGTATATATATATATATATATATATATATATATATATATATATATATATATATATATATATATATATATATTTATATATATATATATATATATATATATATATATATATATATATATATATATATATATATATATATATATATATATATATATATATATATATATATATATATATATATATATATATATATATATATATATATATATATATATATATATATATATATATATATATATATATATATATATATATATATATATATATATATATATATATATATATATATATATATATATATATATATATATATATATATATATATATATATATATATATATATATATATATATATATATATATATATATATATATATATATATATATATATATATATATATATATATATATATATATATATATATATATATATATATATATATATATATATATATATATATATATATATATATATATATATATATATATATATATATATATATATATATATATATATAAGCATATTTTCATATTATAGTGTAGAATATTGATCTTTCTAAAAAACAAGCAGAACTTTTTTATCCATAAAACTAAATCTCAAATTAGTTATCATCTTGGTTAATATAAAAACTATTGCTTGGCAGGTTATTTTCCGATTAATAGCACCATGTAAAATAAATTTAATAATCATTTAATCTTTTAGAAGTCTTAGGAAATCATTATTAAAACTATAAGCATATAATATAAGTAGCTGTTCTCTTTTTTTAATACCTTTTTTAAACCAATGCATTGGCTTTAAATAGGAAAGACCCGCAATTAATGCAAACTACTATTCTTATGGACCAGGGCGCTGAAAGTAGGCACGTGTGGGCGCTTAACTTCACTGGTTTCTGGTTGGCCGACCATTGCCATGGTAACGCGGTGCAACAGCCGCCGCAGAGATCACGCGCGTTGCCTTGTTGCCAACTTGTGCAGAATCTCTTAAAATAACGAATTGTGTATTGCTCTCGTGTAGACTAGTAGAATACAGAATATTTACTTTATTTCACTTCAGACTTTCCTAACTAAATAACTAACAATCAAATTTTGTAAATTCATTGTATAATATATAATATATATGCAGCATGTGTCTAAATTTAGTTACCAAATGAAAAACTTTTTTATTATTGATTTCTAAGAAAACGTATTTTTGACAAAGTTGAGGCATGAAGCAAAAATACACTTTTCATTATTGAAAGTTAGGTCAGATAGACAGCATGAGCAAGAAAAAAGTCGATTTTGAAAATCCAATCTTATAAAACGAGTTCAACGCACATCATGATGTTCGATTAAGCTAATATTTTGTACACATGTATAATGTATAACATAACTCCTCAAAAAATATATTAAATGCAGTATTATGATAAAATATTACAGGATCCGTTTGACTGAGACCTGATTGGATCACATTATTTTTTTTAATATTTAAGTTTTTACCAATCTTAAAAGCTTGTCTCAAAAATTAATTAGTACTTATCTCAATAGGCGTCTCGCAAAAAATTTATTGAATTGTTAATTAATTTGCTAAGAAAATGTTGTGATCCAATCAGGCTATCAAATGAGAGTAAGAAAAATCAACTATACATAAGAATAGTATCTAATCATTTTTTTTTTCATTTCAAGGACCCTTTAAATGCCAAAAGACGTTTGTTTTTAATTTCCGTCGGTCTGTTTGTCTGTCTGTCTAGACTGTACTACTTTATTGAAAAGTAAATGTAGAAAATTCCTAAATATAATTCCACTACTTCGGCGATCGACTACTTTGTTATAAAATAAATGTAGAAACTTCCTAAATATAATTCCACTAGTTCGGCGATCGACTTGACATAGAAATAAGCATCTAATCTATTTTTAGAATTATAAGAAAATCAATATCCCGGAGCGTCTGCAAGGAAGAAGTGCGATCCAGTACTCAGTCGAATTATTAACGTTTGTTCGAAAGACACTTGTTTGAACGTCTCATGTAAAATTTTAAGTTTTATTTCCTTGTGGCATATATTCTGCATTAAAGTTTTATTTACGATTAGGGGTGTTTTATTAACGAATTAATGTAAAGATATTTTACAGTAAAGTGTAACCCAAATTAAAAATATGTCGGATCTAATTCAATCTTGATATAACTGAACTGGTAAAAGAATATAGTTTCTTTTTTGACTGACTTCAAAAAAGGCCGTTCTCAATTCGAACCTGTGTATATTTACTTCCCTCGTAAAAGTGAAGTACTGCAATCGTGAAATAATTATCCTCCGAGATTTTTTCATATCTTCCCGTTTCAGGGTCCCAAAATGCCATAACATTATGTCGGTTTGTCTGTCTGTGTGTTCGCGGCATAGTTAAAAAACTCCTTAAGCGATTGACACATGGTGAGAGCCTGGTAATTTTTGGTAAAAATCCAATATGACCAAACAAAAACTGCTTATCCAGTTTTCCTCAAATTTTGCACAAACATCAAATATGATAGAATCAATTGGTTACATTTTGGATGAATCCAAGATGGCAGCTTACTAAAATATTTAAAAATTCAGCCTAAAAAACTGCTTAATGGATTGATTTCAAATTGTGCGCTATAACTAATTGTGGTGTAGGAATCAACTAGTGAAATTGCGCTGCTAATTCAAGATGGCCGAACAAAATGGCGGCCAAATAAAATGTTTATAATCGTGAAACAATTATCATCTGTTGTTTTACATATATTCCCGTTTTAGTGTACCTAGATTCCAAAAATGTCGGTCAAAATTTTGATAGAAAATTAAGCATCATATGGGGATGATCGAGTAATATTTTGGCAAAAATCCAATATAGCGAAACAAAATGGCACCCTAGTGAAATTAATATTAAAAAACTACTTATCCAATTTATCTCAAGTTTTGCACCAACATTAAAGTAGTATGTTAGAATCAACTTGTAAAATGTTGGTACGAATCCAAGATGGCGGAAAATGAAATATTTAAAAATTCAGCCTGAAATGGATTGGTTTCAAATTGGGTGCCATAATTTATTTTCTTATAGGGATCATCTAGTGAAATTGTGTTACTTATTCAAAAGACCGAACAAAATGGAAGCCAAATAAAATGTTTGTAATCGTGAATAAACACGCTCTCAGGTTTTACATATTTTTACGATTTACCGTCTCCAAAAATATGCTTTATCAATTCCGTCGGCCCGTCTGCCGGTCTGTCTGTATGGCTATCAGTCCGCAGCAGATTCTCAGAGGCTACTTACGATTGACTTCAAATTTTAATCCAAAATTAGGAGTCATAATATGGGGATGAGCTGATAATATTTTGGTTAAAATCCAATATGACTGAACAATGTTAATAACACTATTACTAAAAAAACTAATTATCCAATTTAGCTCCGATTTTGCACAAAAAATTAAGTGTTACATAGGAATGTACTGGTAACATTTTGATATGAATTCAAGATAGCAAAACAAAATAGCGGCCTAATAAAATATTTAAAAAATCAGCCTGAAAATACTATTTATTAAATGAACTTTAATTTTTGTGCAAGAATTAAGTGTGATATAGAGATAAACTGGCGCAGTTGTGGTACGAATTCAAGCAAAACCAAATGGCGGCCAAAATAAATCTTGTTCAATTGACTTTAATTTTTGCAGAAAAATTAAATGTGAAAATGGGATAAACTGGTACGAGTTCAACATGACGTAACAAAATGACGGTATTTGAAAATGTGGAAACTACTTATTCAGTTTATTTTAAATTATGCCCAAAAGTCAATTGTAGCATAGGTAGAAAGAAACTGGTATTGGTAGGAATGCAATATGATGGAACAAAATGGCGCCCAATAAAAATGTTTGTTTTGTTCCAGCCAGCGGTAACTTTAAATTGCTTTATTATATTGCCTTAATATTTAATGCATGAAGGGGGGGGAGGGAGATTCATTACTTAGTTACGAAATTTTTGGTGTCATAAGTTTAAATGTATTTAAAATAGTAAATAACTTTATTCTTGACACAAAAAGTTTATGCGAAGGGGTAATCCAAAATTGTCAATTTTCATATAGTTTTCGTGGTTTTCGGGGACACAAAGTGTAATTTTACTTTTTTATTTTATTTCATTTTTAACTGTTGGGATTGCTTATTTTCTATGCATGTCAAGCTATCGTTTATCCATAATATTAGTTAATGTGGATTTTGAGCTCACCGATTACTTCGGGGAGATTGTGGTCAACAGAGATGATTTTTTAAAGAAGTTTTTAGTGTGGTACCGGGGTTATTCCATAGCAAATATATTTAGAAAAAAGTAAAAATGGAGTAACGACGCCACTTTAAATCATTTTCTGCCAGAGAGTTTTTGCATAAACTTTTAAATGCTTTAATATAATATATTGAAATTTGTAGCATGAAACTGTAATAATCAAAAAATGTAATTTTGACATAGCTGGAGGTAGAGCCCTGATCTACTGGGAGGCAATAATTTCCCTGGTCAGGTTATTTCGCTAGGTAATTACAAATCTTCATGAATGTTAATAATATTAGATAAGTTTATTCTGGACATAAAACTTTTTCTGTCATAACTGAGGTGCCTGGTGGGGGACCAGTTGAAATGTTGAAATGTTCTAAAGTATCATGTTTCATATTTTTCGTAGTTTTTAATGAAATGAACTTTACTTCTACTAATCATATTAATTTCTAGTAACGAAAATTTGTATGTATTTTCTATAACTACGTATAGACTGCACTTTTTATATATCGTTAGTTAACGTGATTTTGGTAAAATTTTAAGTTCAATGTACTCCAGAGTACCTAGGTTTAGGCCTCAGGAATCTTGAGCTTGACATTTACAATAAAATCTTTTTTAAATGAAGGATTAAATAAAAAAATTATAGAAAAAATAAAACCCATTAAAAAACTCTGAAAAGTAAGTATTTTTCAAGTCAGTTTTATTTTTACAGTTATTGACTACTACGCGGGAGAGCTTTGGATTCATAAGAAACATTTTTTTCTAAGCTTGCAAAATGCTAAAAAAATGATTAATTTATTATAATTAAAATTCCGATTTTTACTTTCCCCGTAAAAGAAAAGTATCGTTATCGTGAAAAAATCAGTCTCCCAGGTTTTTACAGATCCTCAAGTTTTAGGGTCCTTAGATAGCAAAATACATGTTACAAAATGTTGGTACCTATCCAAGATGGCGACTTAATAAAACATTTAAAAAATCTGCCTCAAAAAACTACTTATTAGAATGACTTCAAATCTTGTGCTAGAATTAAGTGTGATATAGAGGCGAACTGGTAAAATTGTGGTACGAATTCAATATGGCGCCCCTGTATGCCAAAAAATATGTTTTCTCCCCGATGGTCTGTCTGTCCATCGATCTGTCTGTATATATGATATTTTGCGACATGTCTAAAAAACTACTTATCAGAGTGACATCAAATTTTGGTAAAAAATTAAAAGTCATATGGGGATCGACTGGTTAAGTTTTGGTAAAACTGTAATTTGGCGCAACAAGATGCCGGTCTAGTAAAATGTTAAAAAGAAAATGTTACTAAAAAACTACTTATCCAATTTAGCTTAAATTTTGCACAAAATGCGTAAATATTTAAAAGTTACAAATTACGAAATGAGGAAACTTGTTAAATATTGGTACTGATCCAATATGGTGACGAATCCAATATAGTGGAATAAAATGGCGCCCAATAAAAGTGTTTGAAAAGACAGTAAATATGTGCTACTATATAAATGACTATGTGCGGAACTAAGTTGGGTCACACTTCTCTGTTCCCAATAAACGAATAAGGTCATAACGCGGGAAATTCTGGGTAAATAAAATTTACCGATTTTTGATTTCATAATTTTAAAATTCCTATTCCACTGTGAGCACGGTGACATATTTATTTTTTATTTTAAAATTCTACTTTATATTTGTATTATATACCCCGTGTTTGTCATAACTGCAGATTAATCTTACTAAGAGGTCAAATTTCAATAATAGGAAAATCTCATAAGCAAATATACCTAGTTATCAGAGCTTATTCGGGCCACTTATATTACTTTTCATTTAAAGTCTTGGGTTTAAATTCGGAATTTACTATAGCTTTCGTATTTAAACAGAAAAAAGCTACTACACACCCTCTCTGTTCTCGACTTTTTAAAGGCTGTTTCAAAACTAGTTTCATTGGGGACAAGGAAGTCTAATTCCCTTTTTAGTACATATAGTAGAATTTATTACGTCTATCATAAATAAAAATTTTTGTTTTCTTTTAGATTTTGCTTGCTTTACTTAAAACGTTTGACGGCATTTTTTTCTTACATTTATTTCTAATATGTAGGGTTTTCCCGTATATTTTTCCACCCACCTAGAGAGTTTATTTGAATAGATACGGAAATGTCGTAAATACAAAAGTTGTTGGGTTTTTTATTAAGATTTAGAATATTATATCATAAGTGCGATAATATTACTGGAAATATCAAATTTTGACAGGTTTTTAACAGCTTTTTTTTTTCTAATTTCAAATATATATATACTTTTAATATATTCTGTCAATTAGTTTTGGATATATAAGCGATTAAACATTAAAGAAATGGTAAGGTAATTTGCGCTAAAACATAGTGAGCCATGGTCAAGACAATTGCAATGAACGACGCCTTTTCGACGTTTACCGGTCAGAAGTAATTATTTACGAGCATTTCTAATATCTAATACGTTGGACGATGGGTTATTCGGAAGAAGGGAAACTCGACATGATATAATTATTTTATTTACATGGTAAAAAGGCATCGATAGCTCGTAACGAATATCATAGACGGTTTCCAGATAGACCAACGCCGACTTGTAAGACAATATTAAACATCGCTAAACAATTGAATGAAAGAAAAACCCTTAAGCGAAAAGTGAGAATAGTGGAAAGAAACGCTGAAGAAGATTTAAATATTTTATTATATTTTGAAGAAAATTTTCAAACTTTTATATTAAAATAATTTATTTATCTTATTTATTCTTGTTTTAGAAAATCCTGAGCGCTCAATTTCTGATGCAGTCACTTTTTTTTAACAAAACATGGCATAAAATCCACTCGGTTCTAAAACATTATAAATATAAGCCATATAAGTTTTTACCTACTTAAGAATTAACCGATCAAAATAAAACAGACAGATTACACTTAAGCATAAGAATTTTTGGCCAAAAGAAAACCCGCGAGCTCTTCAGGCGGTCAAAATTCAGGGAAGAACATCCCTACATGTTTGGTGTGGCCTTCTTAACAATCATGTTATTGGACCTATATTTTTAAATGGGAATTTAACCGGACAAAGGTATCATGAGTTATTAGAAAACGAAATCGAGGGGCATTTAGAACAACTGGACCATCAAGATGGCCAGCAAACAGTCCCGATCTCTCTCCATTGGACATATTTTTGTGAGGTTATCTGAAAAACAAGATATATTACAATAGGCCAAGAACCATCCAAGCTTTAGAACAAAATATAGTCCAAACAATCGACGATTTAAACATCCAATCACTTCATTTTATCTACGCATCCATGTACAGAAAATTTAGAAGAAATATTCAGAAACGCATTTTTATGGTATTGTTTCTTTCCACTATTCTAACTTTTCGCTTAACTATTTTTCTTTCATTCAATTGTTTAACGATGTTTAATACTATGCTACGAGTCGGTGTTGATCTATCTGGAAACCGTCTATGATATTCGTTACGAGCTATCGATGCATACCATGTAAATAAAATAATTCTATCATGTCGAGTTTCTCTTTTTCCGAATAACCCATCGTCCAACGTATTAGATATTAAAAATGCTCGTAAATAGATACTTCTGACCGGTAAACGTCAAAAAGGCGTCGTTCATTGCAATTGTCTTGACCATGGCTCACTATGTTTTAGCGCAAATTACCTTACCATTTCTTTAATGTTTAAACGCTTATATATCCAAAACTAATTGACAGAATATATTAAAAGTATATATATTTGAAAAAGATCTTCAAGAATATGATATATTCAAATAAACTCTCTAGATGGGTGGAAAAATATATGGGAAAACCCTTTTTTTTCCAAGAAGCGCATCAACCGCATAGGGTTATTAGTGCAGGTATAGAGTATGTTACAGATTGTGATCCTAAGGTCTTAGATATCTTTCAGTAAATTACAGTCTTTCAGGAATAGAATAACGGTTTGAATATTTTCACTATTTTTTATAAGAATGTCTCTTGAATTGTCTTTTAGATTATGTTTGTTTCTATTGCCTTTAAATTTTTTACAGTCTATAAATGTATGTTAAACAGTTATCCCAGTTCGGCACTCTTCACAAATTGGTGGGTTTGTCTGCAATATAAGATGTTCATGAGTTAGCCTTGTGTGACCTATCCTCAGACGACTAACTGTTACTTGTGTAGTTCGGTTTATTGTCAGAGAAGGTCGTGGTTTTAATTTGAATTGAATTGAATACTGAATTACTATCGTAGTATTATATAACAACACTGCTTAAATATTATTATGGTGTTATCTTATTTTTTAAACACACATTATAATAATTACAAATGAAGTCTTGAAGGCTCGCGCTTGTTCGCGAAGACAGTGTCGCGAACCAGAATATTCCCTTGTTTATAACACTGAAAATAAGAAAGTAATAAAACATATTTACTTATTTTCAAATGATCAGTAAAAACACACTTCACCTTCACCGGTTGTTGTTGGATGCCTCTAACTACTTAAAATCTCAATTTTTTTTATTAAATATTGTAAAAAAAGCCACTAACGAAAGAATCATTTTAAAAAGTCAATTACTTAATTATGAGGTATTGTAAAAAAAGGATATTTTACCCCCTCAAGGTTTGAATTTAGAAAGATGCGTTAACAAATTTTTAGAACATTATTCTATGAATTCTTTTACATTTCAATTACTTGAGGAGTTATTGCTAAAATAGCAGAAATTTCACCCCTCAAGGTTGTAATCCCGAAAAATTCAAAAATCTTTTTTTAGGTATTTAATTTCGTAAGTTATTAATAAAAGATTTGTATTAAAATCTTGTTCAGTTAGTTTGAAAGAGTAAAAACACATTTTACTCCTTTTTGCTCACCTAAGGGTGGATTTTTAAATAATTTTTTTTAAAGCCATATGCCAAAGAATCGGGGGAAGGGGATATTGCAGAAAAAGGTAAGAAAGCAGTGGACCTCTATTGGTGAATCGGAAGATTTTAATTGTGTCACACACACAATTTTTCAATGTCAGAACATTAAAAAGTATCGAAAATCTACGCCCGTGACACCCAAAATGTAATCCCTGCGAGACACTAACCTAGACTACTTTTGGTTCAAATTTTAAGCGAACCGGTTTGATCGTTCTCAAATTATCGTTGGTTGGCGGAAATTTTTACATATACACAGACGCACACAATCGTACAGATATCGTATACATTTGTTCTAAAAATATATTTTTCGTATTCTAGGGACTCTAAAACGTCGATTAAACCCAACTCATATTTTTTAGAAAAAATAATCGCGACTTCAGTACTTAATCTATATGGTGTACATAGTGTATTTAAAATACGATATATTAGCTACTATAAGGGGCAATAAAAATAACTCCTTTTTATTCGCTTAAAGTAGTTATAATAGGGGAGCGCCTCCTCCTCCTCCTCTTCCTCTCTCTCATGTCCCTCATTCTTAACTTCCTCCCCTTTTATTCTCATTCGCATCATATTTTTAATTTTTTCTCTTTGTTCTCCCACATTTGATTTTGCATTCTTAAGTCTTATAAATAGGTGCATCATGATAATTTTAGTATGCCGAAGCACATTTACTAAGCTGTGCTCGAGTTGCGTAAAAAGTTATTTTTGAATTTTTCCACCAATTTTGTATAAAACGAAAAGAAAAAATGTGTCAAGTAATAAGTGAATTATGTGTAATCGCGAAAAATTAACTACAACTATCAGACAGTTAAAAGTTAAATATTTCAATTTCTTTGAAGTGATTTCGAAAGATGAATACACCAAGCTGTTTTATCCACTGAAACGAGATTATTTGGAAGCAATTGACTGTTGTGATGATTATTTAGAAGGAATTATAAGCCTTCCTACGTTTTTCAATACATTTGGGAAATCATACTTTGTAGGAGAATTAAGCCACCTAATAGAATTTATAGAAGATTGCCAATTTATACCTTCTATTATTGCAACCCAAAAGAGGTTTCAATTATACGAAGATAAAAAACAGGTATTATCAAGGAAAGTTAATCCTATTCGCAAGAGACGTCCCCCTACATATTTAAAATATTATGTTAAATAAATGAAATGGCTGAGTTGCTGATTGCAGTTAAATTATTAGAGGAGAAATTTAGTAATCTTTCAAAAACCTATTTCTCATATTGTATGGCAAGTGGTCCGGAGTGGATAGACTTTTATTGTAATCAATCTGCGGAATTCGTAAAGGCTGCCCTCTGTTGCAACAAATACATTGAAACATTAAATTTTTTTCAACTTATTCAAGATCTAAAAGATATTGGCTTTGGTTACTATTTAAAAGACTTGAAGCAATTTATTGACGAGGATACTATTCTTCAAGAAATTGAAAAGGAAAAATAAATTTAATAATATTTACAATGGAGCAAATGGTTACTGAAATGTATGAAGAGTTTATTATATCTGCTGCATACTTCCAATATTTATCAATTGTAGGCGAAGAAGACGAAGAAGCACAAGATTTGTCAGCATATGTTAATAATATAGATCGAATGGAACAATGTAAATTAGCCGCTAAATTTTGTAATGATTATTTAAAATATAAAAATGAGTATGAACTTTTAAATGAATTTAGAAAATTAGATTTAAGGTATCATATTAATTGTATTCAATCATGGTTGGTTATTGCAAAATAAAAAGGTAATTAAGTTTTTTTATATTTTTATTCATTCATAAAACAATTGTCATATAAAAATAACACATTTGTCAAAGCACACATACAAGGTGATTTTGAATGATAGAAGCATTTTGGTTCCATTAGCTTTAGCGCTGGTTGTTCATCTATTTCAATCACAGGCTTTTTAGAATATTTCTGTATAAAATCCTTTTTTTCGCTTCCTTTTACAAAAACAAAATCTGCTTTCTTCGTAAGTGTTTCAATTATTTTTGGGAAATGATGTAATGGAGTAAATCCATTATTCCAATGTATACAATGATAATTTTTCGTTAACCATACCGCCTGCTTGTGACAATCAGGTGAAAGAAACTCCATTGGAAAAGGCTTTTTAAAAATGTAATTAGTCATTTCATAACCATCAAAAGCTGCAAGCTCTTTCGGTATAAATTTATTTTTTTCATCCTTGAATCCTTGAATATCTATAACCAATCTCATATTTTCAAAGCAGCAAATTTTTTAATGAGACTTTTTTACTTGAATAATTTGCAATTTCTTCTTTCAGTTGATTAATTTTAAAAATAAATTTTTCAATTTGTAGTTGTAGTTTTGATGTCATGACTAAAACTAAAAGCTTTTGAAAATTTCTTTAAATTAAATCGAAATATGAAAATAGTGGGGATAAAGTTTATAATTGTTTCACAATTTTAGTAAGAGG
This sequence comes from Kuschelorhynchus macadamiae, assembly GCA_030620095.1. NCBI lineage: Eukaryota > Metazoa > Arthropoda > Insecta > Coleoptera > Curculionidae > Kuschelorhynchus > Kuschelorhynchus macadamiae. Next base: position 141,936 of record JAUTXW010001728.1, read on the forward strand.
GTTGTAGCTAAATAATTTGTCATGTAAAATAAGACAATAAGCAGAAGTATCTTTTTTAATTGCATTGTGTCTCAAATTCAATTCTCATTACTACGGATCCCGTTTGAATTGTTTCTTTTTGATGGGAGCAATCAATATGTGTAATAGGACTAATGTTTTTGAATTGTTCAGGATTAAAAATGGGTTCATTTGGAACACCATAGTAAGACTGTCTAAAGTTGGCAAACATTTCGTATAAAGCAGAAAATTTGTTTTCTTCGAAATTTAAGTACAAATCGTGATAAGGATATCTTTCAGAATTTAAATATACTCTAATATTTGACAAGGTAATATTGTCAAATTTACTCATATCTTTAACAATTTTCCCTTTTCTGTTTTCTTGAAAGCCAATCACAACCTGACGAGGAGCTTCTAGTTTACTAGTTGTTTTTACCGGCCATGTGTGACGGGTTGTTTCGGTTAGAGAAGAATATTCAACAAGTTCCCAACTCCTGAATCCTATCAATATATCTTTATTTGATTCTAATATTTTTGATAGAGCAAGTTGTTGTGGCATATCAACTAGAATGTGAGGAACTTTCCAATAAATTTTATCGAAAGTAACCAATGGAGTGTCAGGAGCAGTAACAAGGTGTGCCGGATCTTCTTTGAAAATAACACCATCTAAATCATCAGTTGATCTAATAAGAACCAATTCCTGTTTCATATTCATAATAATTTTTCTGTAATCTTCAAAAAATCCTAAAAGCATTTTTAGTGGTATGGATACGGAGAATTTTCCATCATTATCAACTAAAATTGTATCACCTTCTTTCCGATGACCAACCTGCATTTTCCAGTTTTAAACTTTCGTTGGTATTGTGAGAAAGGTAGCTTTTTAAGGTTGATGCTAATCCAACATTTCTTATTGAATCCATAGTAATTCCGTTTAGTTCATAGCGGATTTCTCTGAACAAAAAGGCTATACCATTGTTAATAAATAGCAATTCTTTCTTATATTTACCTTCTGTATTAGTTAATTTTCCTTCGATATAAAGTAAACTATCTGATGGTAGAGTGTAAGCATCGAGTTCTTGAATTGGGATCCTTATTTCATCATTGTAATCGAATTTTGAAGAAATATATGGTTGATATGTGTGAAGCTCAGAACTGACGATGGAATTGTCTACATAAAGCTTTTCGTTTACGTTTAATATGTTCATTATTTTAAAACAGTGAAACCCAAGGATGTGAGAAATTTACGATTATCTCGTCTTAACTTGTTGGTGTTGGATTTGATACTGAACTGTTGTTTAGGCTTTTTCTTTTTATAAGTTTTTACTTTGTTGATAGTGGTAGGGGCAAGTCTCATCCCAAGGGCTCTATTATATCTAACAACCATTTTATATTTCACTTGTTTGTAAATGTAACCTTACTGTTATAGTTTCTCCTCTAAAACTGATAAGTTCTCCGTCTTGATCAACTATTTTAACTGTTATATTGTTAATTGCTTTGACGCTAACTGGAAAATACAAAATGGGCAAAGGAGATTCAACTATTTTATACCCTGGAGCTACAGTTGGATAAAACTGGTGAATAATATGAACAGGTTTACCATTATTGTAAGAACCGACACAAATATTACAGTCAATACAAATAGCATTCACCTTAGTTATTTTTGCAACATTATCTGATTCTTCCTCTTTCATAGCTTCTAGTATCCTGCTATTAAAACCCAACATTTTTCCTATCGAATCTTCCTTGGTAAAATCAATTATTCTACTACACATTAAAAAAGTTTTTAGAGTATTAACATTTGCTTTTAAAAGAAAAAAAATTTTTTCATTCGGAAATAAATCTTCTATACTTTCTCTTATGTATGTTTCTATATCTGTAATGTCATAAGTTCCGTCGGGAATAACAATTACTTTATTATCTATATAAAATTTATTATATCCTTCTTTTATATTGGGGATAGTCATAAACGTTTCAAAATCAGCTAAACCCAGGTAATATTGTTTTTCATCCTCTAAATATATGGGCGGATTAAAATCAGCAGACAAAACAGAACTGTTTCCTGATATGGCAATTGTGGTAGACATTGCAGTTTATTTATGAATGAGATATTACAATAAATAATGAGTTTATATATTTTTTTGCAAAAATTTTAGGGATAGTTGACCACAGTTATATGAATTAAATTTTTGTTTATTTTCATAAGTATAAAATACATCCACTTTGCCATTCGAATTAAAATATTTGAGAAGTTCAAAAGGTGGTTTTAAATTTCCATAACTATCAAAATATATTACATTTTTGTTATTTTTAATATAAGCAGTCCAATGAGATCCTTTATTTTGTTTTTTATCCAAATTTACAATACCACATTCTTTCAGATTAATTTTTTTTGGAAGTTCATCGAGCATAAAAACACCTCTAAAAGCCAGTTATTTTTAACAGCTTTACATATTTAATAATATCATTGTTCGTAAGTGCTCTTTTTGGAAAACTTATTTTGAGTTTTTTTTTGTCTGATTGCTTTCATTTTGACGGATCCTCCTTTATAAGGTCTAATAAATAGTCCCTTTCCTTTATATGGTCTAATATATAATCCTTTGCCTTCTTTAGAAGCATTTTCCATTGCAATATTATGTCTATGTATTTCTTCTAGTTGCTGTTTAGCTGCTTTAGCATCATTTACTGCCTTAGCAATTCCTGCCGCGCCTCCACCTAGTGCACCCAGGGCGCCAAGAATGGGAAACAAAAGAGGTAGAAATCCTCCAATTTTTTTGGGTGTTCGAATGATACGTTTTTTTCTCAATTTAAGTTTACCCCCTTTTGTATTTTTTAATCCCAAACCGAACTTTCTTTTACCCTTCATTATTCCTGCAACACTTAAAGCTGCAATTTTTTCACCAATAGAAGAATCTTTAGCTTTTACCCTATCCCAGGCTTTTTTTTCTAATATTTGGTCAGATATGTGTCTTTTTGATAAATCTTTAGTCTGAGAGTAAGATATATCATGTTCTTTGCAAGCGGAATCCAATGGATTTATACCAACGTCACCTCTAGTTAATCTTTTTTCCAAGTTGGTGCCGGGACCACAATAATTATATCCTGGTATATGAACTTCGAAAGGTAGTTTACTAATTAATTTATTTACTAAACCAGAGCCTTTTCTATTACGTGTTTTAATAGTTTTTTTCAACTTATGACGACCCACAGTCATTGAAGTTCTTTTTATACTAAAAGCACATTGACATTTTTCTGGTATAAATACTTTTACAGCTAAAAATATTTACTAGTGTGATTAAGAATGAGGATTGAAAAACAAAAATTCTCATTACCAGTAAATAATCATGACGAAAAAATTTTAAGTAAACAGTTGAGAAAGCATGGTGACTTATTTTGCGGTGGTTCAAAAAGAGGGCTTATAGTTTGTTGCAGTGGTAGCGGTAAAACCAACGTTATGCTTACACTGCTCGAGCATCCTAATGGAATTAGGTTTGAAAATGTCTATGTTTATTCAAAGTCATTAGATCAACCAAAATATGAATATTTAAGAAAGTTGTTAAAGCCTATGAAAGAAATTGGATACTTTGAATATGATAGCGATGAGAACATTATTTCACCTCATGAGATAAAGCCAAATTCCGTTATCATTTTTGATGATATTCCTTGTCATAATCAATCTATTATTAGGGACTATTTCACGCATGGAAGGCATAGAAACACCGATTGTTTTTTTATTTTTCAAGGATATTCCTCAATCCTTAAACGTCTAATTCGAGAAAATGCAAACTTATTAATTTTATTTAAACAGGACTGTTTGAGTTTAAAACATATATATAATGACCACTGTATATTGGATATGACATTTGATCAGTTTAAAAATATTTGTGCTAACTGTTGGATGGATCCATATGGCTTTCTTGTAATTGACAAAGATTGTGAAGTAAATCACGGCAGATATAGGAGTAAATTCGATTCCTTTATATATTTATAAAAGTAAAAAATTTGCAGTTTTATTTCATTTAAAACTTGTACAGCATGGATAAACGTTTAGCTCGAGAATTAATAAGATCGAGACAAGCCGTGAAGCAGAAATATCAAAGCTTGAAATTAGCTACTTCTACTGCTCAGTCCGAATTAGAACAAACTTATAGACCAATAACACAACCACTTAAAGAGCTAATTTCAAGTATTGGTAAATCCGAACCATTCGATTTAAAAGAAGAAAGAGTTTCAAAGTATGAAGATTTCAAAACACCTACAAAGCTTTATAAAACATCATCTCCGACGAAAAATATTCAGAAAACAGGAAAAACTCCGTTACTCCCTACAGAACTACCAACATTTTTAAATGACAGTAGTATCACTTCTTCCTCTTCTGTAGTACAACCATTGTCATCAACTGTTATAGCAGAAACTTCAGATCCTTCTAGTGACACAACAACAAATTTAAACTTGTCAGACATATTGGAACAAACTAGAAAAACAATTCAAACCTATGTTGGTACACCATCATATAAAGATTACTTAGCAGATTTTCATGAATTACCCAGATCATATATTGATGAGGGTGTGAAAGATACACAACATAAATTTGACCATTATTATGGAATAGTTCATGACCTCGAAACGGATCTTCTTTTGGTTTAACACAGATACCGGTAGGAATTATTGGAAAAGACATTAAAGTGGGAGGAATAACGTACACAGGCACGCCAGGTTTATACGAATTGCTTTTCAAAAAAGAACCGAAAGGTTATAAGAAGGAAGATTTAGATAATTACATGAACATTCTAGCTAAAACAAATGTATATCGTAGGAATTTTGATTCAAATGAACAAGTTCAAGGAAATACATCACACAAATATGTTACAATAATAGGACCATATTTACAAAGAAAGGGGATTACAAAGACAAAAACCTTGCCAAGATTAGTTACAGCATTTAACAAACCAAAACCTCCGTTTAGAACAACTAGAGCCAAATCTACAGGAAAGGGATTAATTTTGAAAACAAACAGATCAAATACAGACTATGTATACTGGAATAATGTAAACGAAATTGTTGATAGGCTACGTTTATTAATTTCATCAAGTGATGCGGGAAATAATGCTCATAGTAACGAGATTATCTCTATTATTGAAGAATTAAGAGAAGATAAAGTAATACTATAAATAACAGCTATCAAATATAATCATATTTATTGTTTAATGAAAGCTCAACATGACAGTTGATAAATTTGGACGCCATATTTCAAAACAAAATCAAGAGAGAATAAGTGACATTAATAATTTAAAAAGGAGATTAGGTGAAAATGAAACAAATAATGAAATCTTTGCTAAAAAGCTTAAGGTTTTTGATGAAAATTTTTTAAAGTATGAAAACCAGATTAAAGGATGTTATACCTCAATTGAAAACGTTAATAAACAGTTGCTAACGCTAAATCAAATAAGTAAAGATTTGCAATTTTTAAATGAACATGTTAAAAAGGAAGACAAAAAATTAAGTGATGATATCAACAAAATTAATAAAATAATGGAAACAAATATAAGAGAAGTAATAATTGAAAAACACAAGGAAAAAATTAAACAATTAAGAACTTTTATAAAAAGGTTAGATGATGAAAAAAAAAAGAAATCAAAATAGCATTCTTAACAGTAGAACAATTGACCAACTCACTTTGGAAGAAAATCAACAATATATTTCCTTGGAAAATATAATGTCCAGTGTAATTAAGAAATTAGAACAAGAATTAAATAAAACAGAGGAGGAATTAAAAAATAGTGATAGTAGATCAACTACTTTCTTAACTGGAGAGATAAAAAAATCCTTTAATGCGTTAGAAAAGGAGATTACTAAAATTAGTAAAGTTTTAAATGAAAAAAGTTATACAATACAAATTGATAAATTGAATGAATGGGAAAAAACATATAAAAGTTATATTTCGAATTATTACAAAACATAGAGAGTGAACTTCCTTAAAATTGAATAAACAAGTTTGTTGTCATGACAACCGTTAAACAACAAGTCGTTAATGAATTACATAAACCGGCTAGAAAAAACTACAAACGCAGAAGGGTGGTAGTGAAAGGGTTAAATGATCTTTTTCAAGCTGATTTGGTTGAAATGTTGCCCTATGCCAAATTTAATAAGGGATTTAAATATATCTTGATTACCATAAATGTATTTTCTAAGTATGTTTGGGCCGAACCGTTAAAATCTAAATCTGGAAAAGACGTAACAGCGGCAATGAAAAAAATATTAATCAGTGCAAAAACTCCACCAAAAAACTTGCAAACGGATAGAGGGAGAGAGTTTTTCAATGTAAATTTTCAAAATTTGATGCAACAATTTCGAATTAACCATTATAGCACGTTTTCCAATTTGAAAGCGAGTATAGTAGAAAGAGTGAACAGGACTTTAAAGAATAATATGTGGAAAATATTTAGCATTCAAGGAAATTACAAATGGTTTAATATATTAGCGGATATTGTAAAAGATTATAACAATACAAAACATTCTTCAATAGGAATGAAGCCAAAACAAGTAAATAAAACAAATGAAAATAGAATCTTGAAATCTGCATTTACTCATGCTAAAACGTTAGATATAAAATCTCCAAAGTTTAAAGTGGGTGATCACGTACGAATAAGCAAGCATCGAGAGGCATTTTCAAAAGGTTACACACCAAATTGGTCAAATGAGATATTCCACATTAAAGAAGTTAAGATGACAAACCCTTGGACATATTTAATTCAAGACGAAGATAATCAGGACATTCTGGGTGGTTTTTATGAGCAAGAATTACTAAAAGTAAAGCATACCGATGTGTATCTTATTGAGAAGATTTTGAGAAGGAAAGGAAACAAAGTTTATGTGAAATGGTTAGGACCTGATAAAAAATATAATACATGGATTGATAAAAAAAATATTGTTTAATTAAATTGAAATTAAATTTTAGTTAAATTTGTTTTATTTCTGTTCTCACTTTATGCTTTAGCTGATACAAATTACAAAGTCTTAATGTGCTAATTAATTTCAAATAAAATTCACATTTACTAAACTAAAATTTTATTAAGTAAAACATCAAATACAATTTTTATTAAAACGTGTCAAATATATTTTATTTCTATGTTCCTCAGATAATATCGAATCTAGAATAAGTTTACAATCATTTATTCTTTTTTCAAAACGGAGTCTATCTAAGTACCACATCTGAAAGTTACTCCTACGGGCTTGTCTGTAAGCAAAGCTCCACTTCACTAACACATGCACCTTATTGTTCTCTTCCAGAAAAGATATTGTTTTCTTCGTAATATTTTCTTTTTGATCCATTTTCATTGTTTTCTTCGTAATATTTTCGTTTTGTTCCATTTTGCTTCAATTTGTTTTCCATTTGTTCAGGATATAAAGCAAGTAATTCCATCATAGTTGAAACATTTTCACTGTTAGGATTTTCTGTTGGACTTATTATATTATAAACATGCGTACACAAGTCGCCACAATCAGATGAAATATTATTTTGAAATATTTTGAAATATGTATTGAATTCTTGCCTTTTAAGTATAGATAATCTATAATCAATAATTTCCTTTAATCGCCACAAATTGTCCAAAGACTCTTGTCCTAAGTATATGAAGTGTGGGCCTTTTATAATTTGTAGAACAGGGGTATCATTTATTTTCTGAACCTGCAGATGAATGTTGTTTATATTCACACTGGTTTGATCAACTTGAGGAAAGTAGAAATTGTTTACAATAATTCCTTGATGAACACAAATGTCTTTCCAATTTTCTTCGGTTAGTGCGATTGAAAATCCAGTTTTTCCACCAATTACAATTTTTGGAGAAAAATCATTTAAACTAATGCCAACAAGAACAAATTTTGACAAAGAATTATTTAAAAAATAAATTTTTGAATTAAGAAGCGTTTCCAAAGGTTTATGAACCACGGCGTTGTTCATAATGACTAAACGAGACTGAAACATATTGTGTTATTCTTGTACTTAAATATTCTCATCCCCACTTTCTTTAAAGTTTCGATTAAAATGGATTAATGAAAAAATAGATTTCCAGTTTGAAATTTGTAATAAAGATAAATAATTAAAATGGTAATGTATAAAAATAATGCAAAGTTTAATGTAACACTAATGATGGAAAAGTAATAATTTTTGAATCCGTCATAATAATTGGTACAGTTGGGGGTTAAAATTTGTAACTGATTATTTTTAAACTCTAACCTTTCTATCCAATTTGTATCAAAAATAGATCGATTTGGATAATGATACAAAATTTTAAAAAATTTACTTGCATTTTCATTTCCATTTATTCGTTCCATCCAACTAATTGTACTATTGTTAATTAATCCAATTTTCATAAATTTACAATATTTACTTAGAGTGACGTCTGTTTTATTAGAAAAACATATTTCACACTGTGTTACGCCAGGGGGATGATGAACATAAAAAACATTTTGGAAAATAAAATAAAGAAGAATAAATTGAGATCTACTGATAGTCATTAAAACAAATTAATAATTATATTCCAAATTTATTAACATTAAGCAGATACTTTCACCACGAAAGCAAAAGCAGTTGTAAAAAAATAACAATAAAATACTTAATTTAAATATATGTAAAAGTTCATAAATAAGGATATTAATAATACTATATAAAATGTGTAGCTTGAAGACTTATTTTGAATGGTTACAATTATTCGATTCCTATTTTTCCATAAACAGTTATTTAAATCACAATTCCTAGCAAATTTCTTATGCTCCACAATAGGATCATCATAACTTAACCAATCAAAAATTTCAATACCACAATAAAAACATTTACAAATATCATTGATTGAAGTATAGTAAAAGCCAGCTCCAGCTAACACTTCTGGTCTCAATTTTCCTTTCCATTTTTTAAAAGTGGAAAGTCGTTTTTCATATGTTTTAAAATAACTGTTATCAATTTCTTTGTCAAAAGTTTCTATGCACATTTTGTGAAAGACTTATGAAGACTAACTTTGGTTTCAAAAACAACAAATTTAAATACCTTATAATATCTACATAAATATATCTAAATCTTCATGTTCTGCATTCCATTGATACAAAGCAATATCTTGGTGTCCCCAAGCTAATGTATTAAAACTATAGGGAATTTTATACCGCTTATCATCTTCGGAACTCAAAGCCAATTTATTAATTAACTCTGTAAAAATTGTATGTTGTCTAGATCGAAAAACATACATTGAACAAAAGGTTTTAGAATGATTTTCAACAACATCTTTATAATGAATAAAATCCAACTGCTTTTTAATTGCACTTTTTTTAACACCTTTTGCTTTTTTTGTTAAACTGTTTTCCGTTTTAATACAATATGCTTTTGCTCCAGTACCAAAGAAAGCAGTAATGGGTTCACCAGCATATTCATCTTTGAATTTTCCTATAACTGACTTTGTAATAGGCATTTCATGAATATTATTAAATTCATAATTAGATGTGTCAAATTTGTGAATATTTTTTATCATGTCAGAATAAATATTTGGAGTTGTGACTTCTAAAATGAACGAATCGGTATCGGTGTATAAAAGTGAAATATTTTCCTGATAAAGAGGTTTTAAAAAATTATAAAAGAAATCATACATGACAGTTTTAGATATATCTAATATTGAGAAGCCTACATATATTGGTTTATTGTAAGTAACTTGAATCTTTTGCATTTGAATAGCTACCAAGTTTTCAGAAAATATTGTTAAGTCCTTGAAATATGGTTTTGCAATTAAATTCTCAGCACCATCTTTTCTTCTATTTTTTTCCCACTCTGTAACAAGTCTTACGTCAATTCTCCTATCAACATTTTCCATAGTCTTGCCATAAATACTATTATTTGCCAACTTGTAAGTATTACGATCAAATTCATTCTTTGAATCATTTCTTAATCTTGAATTCAAGTCTATATATTTTTTCAACCAATCAGATTGAGAAAACTGTAAAACTCTATGAACTTTAGTTAACTTGAGTCCATGTTCCAAACATTGTTTTAATAATTGATAGTGAATAACATATTTTGATTTATCATTTAAATTGGGTATTAATTTTATGCATTTAGAATTTGGCGGTTTAAAGTTTTCTGGACAAAACGGAAAATCGTTATGATAGGAATGTAGACTTGTAGGATATTCTAAATCAACTTCTAAAACATATCCCTTATTAGATTTTTTAGAAATATTCATAATATTTAAATCATTGATTTCTTTATCTGTTAACCAAACAAAATCTCCCGTTGGAATGTGCTGTGACATTGCATAACCATACAAATTTGTTGCATCATAATAAATTATGTATTTAGTTGGCTTTAAAGGATCAAAATTTAAAAGAAATGGGTTATTAGCTTCAGATTTTCTACAAATGCAAGAGCTCACACCACCGCGAACGCTTTTTTTGAAAAAGTGTATCATATCTGGATCAGTTAACAATTCTAACTCTATTCCAGTATAACGCAAACACGCCTCCCAGGATAAACCTGGAAAAGTGTAAAAATGAGCTGGATCGAGCTTATATGTGGATAAACAAGTGCTTCTAAAATTTTCAAAAATATCTGCCAAAAGTAAAGTATCAGAGAGTAAGTAAACGTCGGAGTATTGACCAAGAGATTCACATTTAAACAATTGCCAAACCTTTACAGCTCTTTGGTATTCTGCATCACTGATGTGCTCATCCGTTAAAGTATTATAAAATTGGTCTTTCTGAGGTAAAGTTGTTTCTTCTAATTTTAAATAATCATCAATATAACTGTAAGGAAATACACCTTTTTGCCGAATAAGTTTAAATCTTTCTTCATCATTGAAAATTTTTTTTATTTCCTTACATTGTTCATCTTTTAAGCTTTCAGAGAGTTTTGATAAAGAATGGGATAGAAATTGAAAAGAATCAATAAACCTTAATGATATATTTTTTTTCTTAGCCTTTTGTGTCTTTTTTCAAATGAAATATATTTTTCCTTGTTTTGTGCGATAACTGTTAGTTGTTCTTTGTTTAAGCATAATTTTTTAAGAAATAGATGAGAATCATAATTACGCAAATTATGCAATATAACTGGAATAAAGTTAGGTATTCTGTAATTTATGTTGCAGAGTGAATGAGCTGGACCTCTATAAAGACCGGTTATATGACAATGATCTGCAACCCTGTCATTTAAAAGAGGTTTATTACAAATATGACAAACTTTTTCATAGTTATGATAAATTTTGTCCAGTTCGTTCAAAGGGATCATTTTTTTAGGAGCCTTTAAATATTTATTGTATATGTTATACACATCTCTTTCTAAAGAATTTATAAATAATGTATCACAATTTTGACCTCTATATTTTTCAAATTTAGAATAATTATCGTCGAAGGAACATTTAATGTAATAGGCAAATGAATGTGGAATATGTTCATATTGTTTTAAGGTGTATGAAGTATTAGGATTTTTATCAACATTGTCATTATTTAAAGGCTTTAAAATGCATTCAAAATCTGCATACACCACGAAAGGAACTTTCATTTGTTTATGATAATTTACAAATTTCAAAATATTATCATATGAATAGTTTCCAAACTTATCTTTTATTAATTCTTTAGAAGGTAGGTTAATTCGTAAATGATCACAATCATAGCTATTGTGTTGTAATAAATTTTCTTCTGTAGGGAAATACTGTAAACAACCATCGCAAATATATTTTTTTCCGTGATGTTTAGAAATTTGTGCAGAAACTAGTTTTGATAAATCTTTAATATAGCAATAATGAAAAGTTTTTTCATCATCATCACTTATTAACAATAAATTGACATGTTGATTTTTTTTTATTCGATGAATAATAAAGTGGACCAATTACTTCATACCCCTTTTTAGGATTTATAATTTCTAATCCATATACATTAATAGAAATGTTATTTTTTTCTTCAAAAATCTTAATGTTCTTTAGCAACATTGGAAATTCTATACCTGACATATCCAAAACAGAAGAGTAGTGTGGGTAGGATGAAGTTTCAAAATCTAATCCGCGTGGTTGGTGAAGAGCAGACACAACTGCCCAGGCGAAGCAAAAGTTGTCATCATTCCTAATGTTGATCACAGCTTGACGTCTCTTGATCTCTTGAGGAAGTTCGATAAAAGATGAGGCTCTCAGCGGATTGTGCTTGTTAACATTAATTTCCAAATGAAGTAAATTCATCAAAGCCCATCCTGCAACGTAAAAATTAAAAAATTACTTTTTTTGTTGCTGTTGTAAAATCGAAAATAAATTCTTTACCTGAATCTCTTTCTGCAAATTCGTCAGCTTTCTGGTCAATAATGGTGCAGATTTGCTCTAACAGTTCTTTTTTCTGATATCCCTGGCAAATGACTTGGAACGGCGCATTAAAAGATTTGACATCATAGCTGTCGCTGCTGGGGTTAAAATAGAAACCGAACAGTTCCATATTTAGCTTGATACATTTATGTTTCTGCAGTTCTTGATCTATTAGATGTGCAATTTTGTATTCCAAATGTTGAAAATATTCTTTCACATTTATGAAGTTTTGGTGTGAGGAAATCCTATAAGATATTATTCGTTCCTGAATGCTGACTTGATAATTTCAACACCTTCCTCCAAGCCTATTTTGGAATTGTTCTTGTGCACACTAGATCGAAGATGTCCACCCCATAGACTTTGGTTTATATTTTTCTTGCATTCTTTACAATATTTTACAATATTTGTAGAATCTATATAAATTAAGAAAAAAATATTTTACAAAATATTTTACAAAATATGACATGAAAAATAAAATGTTCTTACCTTTAACAAGCTTTGGTTTTTTCAACCAACTGTTGAGTTTTGTGGAATTTCCGTTAACATGTTTTTTAATATGTCGCAGTAAATTATCCTTTCTAGTAAAGACTTTATTACATGTTACACACTTATGCATTTCTGAAGTTTTCTGCATAATAATAATAAAATTAATATTGTGCAATTCTATTTAGTTATAGTCAAATTTTGAAAAAAGCAATTGCATTTTTGAAGTTCTTTGTATAATAATAAAATTAATATTGTGCATTTTTATTTAGTTATAGTCAAATTTTGAAAAAAGCAATAGAAATTAATTGACTTTATGAATCCATTTCTTCAAATGAGTCAACTAATTTGTCAAAGGCCTGTTTAACATAATTCACCGTACTTTCGTCTCCCTTTTTAATTGTGATCAAATTAGTTAAATTTTGAATAGCGAAACCCAGACACTTAAGGTTTGCTATTTGTTTTTTATTTTTTTTATTAATTTTAATTTTTTTTTTAATGATAAATGATGGTTTCGAAATTGAATTTTGTTCAACTGGTGAATTATTAGGAGAAATATCCGAAGTCAAATTTGCATCAATTTGTTTTTCTTGCGGATCAGAATTTACAATAGCATATGGTGAATTAATAGAAGATATAGCCGAACTTAAATTTTGATCAATTTGTTTTTCTTGCGAATCAGAATTTACAATATCATATGGTGAATTAGTAGGACAAATAGCCAAACTTAAATTTTGATCAATTTGTTCTTCTTCCGAATCAGAATTTTCACTAAACAAAAAGGGAGAGCAAATTGGTCTCGGAGAATTAATTGGCGATTTTAATGTTAAATAATTTGGATTAGATTTTTGAAAACAAACAATATCCTCATAGCTAGAATTTTGAGTTTCGTCAATGTCATTCAGTTCTTCAAGAGTTTGTTTAGTTTTTGTTGTAATTAAGTCCCGTTTTGTTGTCAATAATGTCATTAAGATCGTCAAGAGTTTGTTGTTGAGCAGCTGTAAATAAATATTTTTCGTTGTTGTGTTTGTTGGCATTATTCTGAACTTGGCTATTGTAAATAATTTCATTCAAGTCCTGAATAGTTTGTTGTTGACTAGTTGTAAATACGTCTGTTTCATTGTTTTGTTGGTTTGCAAAATTCTGCATTTGAGTACATGTGTATAAGTCAAAGTCATTGTCAATTATTTTGCTACTCGATGCCAAAAAATTGTCCATTATGAAAAAAATCGTAATAACAAATAAAAATGCCACAAATGTACATAAAAATGTCACCAATATATATAAGAATTAAATCTTGCCAACTAAAATGTTAGAAATAAAAATAAAAATTTACCAAATAGACACAATGTAAACACCAGAAAACTCGCGAGCTCTGCACAGTGTGAATGCAGAAATCAATTGCATTCGTCTCTTCGCTGAGGCGATTTTATATGCAAAAGTTAATCACATGTGTCCTATCTTAAAAAAGTTGAACGACAAACCCTCTTCAGGTTAAGTTAAGTTAGGTTAGGTTATGTTAGGTTAGGTTAGGTTAGGTTAGGTTAGGTTAGGTTAGGTTAGATTAAAAAAGAAGAAAAGAAAAAAGGAGAAGGAAAAAAAAGAAGAAGGAAGGAAAAAGGAGAAGGAAGGAAAAAGGAGAAGAAAGGAAAAAGGAGAAACATATAAAAAAGAGAAAGAAGGAAGGGAGAGAAAGAAGATAAGGTGAGGGTGAGGGGGGTTTAAGGGGGGTTGGCGGAGCGGGGGAAACTTGGCCCCCCCCCCGAGGAAAAAAAAAAAAAAAAAAACTCATACAGTATCATTCGCTGTAATATCAGTTGTCGATATTATTTTATAAGCTATAACCAAAATTGTTTTTTATCAAATATATCTATCTAAATCTAAAGCTCCCAAGCCGATCAACAACCTTTTTGGACAAATCATCTAGGCTTGTTAGAAGATCATTCTTATGTAACATCGACATTAATTATATTGAGGAGGAAGAAGAAGAGATGGAGGGAGATGATCAGGAAATTGACGAAGGAGTGGACATGGATGGACAACTGCTAAATTTAGGAACCGAGGCTGACGTAAAAGTAAGCAAGTTTAGGGCTAGTGAATTATTTAATAATTTTGAAGAAAAAGATGTATGTGTTATACAAAGCTACTCTAAAATTGAAAGTCGAAGACTAGGAACATTTGCTATTTGCCTTCCTTGTAGTGCAATTCACATGAGATATTTACGGAGAGGGGAGTCCGATCATGTGAGCTGCCACTACAAAAGAGCCTATGTTGTTAGTGCTTCTGATTTACATTGTGCTATTTGTAGGATACATCTTTTTCTACTAATTCCTGAACATGCTTGCTTTTACTGCAACAAAAATGAAAAAAAAGAGATAGAAAATTATGTTGTTAAATATTAAAAATAAACATAGTTTGTAAAGGTGATGGGTAGATTATTTCAACAATATTAATTTTAAATATAGGTTATAAACGTAATGGGTAGATTATATCAAAAATATTAATTTTAAACATAAATTGTAAAGATAATAAGTAGAATACGTCAACAATATTAATTTTAAAAAATGTCAACTGTTACTATAAGCGGTTATATATTTTCATTGCTATATGCAAAATACTTCTTTTTATTCTAACATCTGACACTGTATTTGTAAATGAAATAGCTAATCATATGTAAAAAAAAAAGTGTCGATTATGTCAACTGCCACTAGAAGCACTCATATATTAGCATAACATTTTGTTAAGGCTTATTTCTGTATTCAATTGAGTTTTCTCTTACTTGATGCAAATTATATTAATATTATTAGTATAATTAAAAAGTAGTAGATTAGGCTATGCCGGTCCGACAATCAAAACCGTCATTTTTACATGTAAATTCCCATAAGAAAATTTAAGCTTCCATTGGCAAAAGTGGTGCCATTTTAGGGCGTGGCACTTTTTGTGTAAACCCATAACAATTGTTTTGTTATGTAATGTGAAAATTAGTATGTATTAAAAAACTTGTTAGATCACTGTTGTCGTTTCAATATAGGAAAAGGAAAAAATGTGTGTCAATTATTATATATATTTACATTTACTTTTTTTTACAAAATTATTTGTTACCAGAGTTTTCACAAACACAAATTATAAAAAATATTATCCTCTTTTTAAAATTACAACAAAATGATGTCTAATTACATCTTTGAAGATTTGTACCAAATAGTAATATCTAGTGCGACATACAGGACAATTGTTTACCATTATAGAACAACCATTTTCATCATTCCATCTTAAAATACATTTTAAACAAAAAATGTGGGAACATGTATTTGGTCTACATGAATCATAATATTCGATTATTTCAAAACAAATAGCACAAAACACTTTTTTCTCTTCACTCTCAGTTTTATTCAAATTTTTTAAAACAATCCCATTATTTTCTTCTCGAACTAATGGTATATTTTCTTCTTGAACTCCTGGTATAATTTCTTCGAGGCTAATTGTCTGAAGCGGAATGGATCGATTTCTTTCTCCAACTGATTCACTCATTTTATTTTAATATTATTATTAATAGATTTATTCAACAGATTTTTTTCTTTTAACAGTCACTCGTACCTTAACATACTAAAATGATCTTGATGCACCTATTTATAAGACTTAAGAATGCAAAATCAAATGTGGGAGAACAAAGAGAAAAAATTAAAAAATATGATGCGAATGAGAATAAAAGGGGAGGAAGTTAAGAATGAGGGACATGAGAGAGAGGAAGAGGAGGAGGAGGAGGCGCTCCCCTATTATAACTACTACTGATATCTTGACATGCATAGAATATCAGCATCCTCCCACGTTATGATTTTTGGTTGGGAATAGTGAGGTACGAGTGAAATGGGACCCAATTCAGTTCAGTAAATAGTCACACTATATATGTGTTATATATACTGTATTTTCAAACATTTTTGCACAAGATTTTGTGCCGTTTTGTTCCACCATATTGCATTCTTACAATATTTTACCAGTTTGCTTCTATCTATGCTACAATTGACTTTTGGGTATAATTTAAAATAAACTGAATAAGTAGTTACCACATTGTCAAATACCGCCATTTTGTAACGTTTTGTTGAATTTGTACCAGTTTATCCCATTTTCTCATTTATTTTTTCTGCAAAAATTAAAGTCAATTGTACAAGATTTTCTTTGGTAGCCATTTGGTTTTGCTTAAATTCGTACCACAACTGCACCAGTTTATCTCTATATCACACTTAATTCTTGCACAAAGTCTTTAAGAATATGCCGGGAACTGATACCCATACAGACAAACCGACAGACGGGCCGACGGAATTGATAAAACATATTTTTGTCATATAGAGACTCTAAATCGCGAAAATATGTAAAACCTGAGAGGATGTTTATTCACGATTACAAGCATTTTATTTGGCCGCCATTGTGTTCGGTCTTCTTGAATTAGTACCACAATTTCACTAGATGATCTCCATACCAAAATTAATTATGCCACACAATTTGAAACCAATCCATTTCAGGCTGAATGTTGAAATATTTCATTAGGCCGCCATTTTATTCCGCCATCTTGGATTCGTAGCAAAATTTTACAAGTTGATTGCAACATACTATTTTAATGTTGGTGCAAAACTTGAGATAATTTGGATAAGTAGTTTTTTATTATTATGTTTTTTTAACATTTCACTACGGTGCCATTTTGTCTCGCCATATTGGATTTTTACCACAATATTACTAGATCATCCCGATATGACCCTTAATATTTTATTAAAATTTGAACTCAATCGGATAAGTAGTCTTTAAGCTATGCCGCGAACTGACAGACAAACAGACAGACCGACGGATAAACCCACGGAATTGATAAAACATATTTTTAGCATCTAGGTACACTAGAACGGAAATATATGTAAAACCTGAGGTGATGATTTTTTCACGATTTCAATAGTTGATCCCTAGACCACAATTAGTTATGGCGCACAATTTAAAATAAATCCATTAAGCAGTTTTTCAGGCTAAATTTTTAAATATTTTATTAAGCCGCCATTTTGTTCCGCCATCTTGGATTCGTCTAAAATGTTACCAGTTGATTCTAACATAATATTTGCTGTTCGTGAAAAATTTGAAGTAAATTGGATAACTAGTTATTTAGTAATAATTTTTTTAACATTTCACTAGACCACCATTTTGTTTGGCCATATTGGAAGTTTACCAAAAATTACCAGGCTTTCACCATATGTCAATCGATTAGTTTTTTAGCTATGCCGCGAATAGACATACAGATAGACTGACGGAATGTTATGGCATTTAGGGACCCTGAAACGTAAAGATCTGAAAACATCTCGGAGGATGATTATTTCACGATTACAATATTTCCCTTTTACGAGGGAAGTAAAAATACAAAGGGTCGAATTGAGAACGGCTTTATTTGAAATCGGTCAAAAAACAAAATATATTTTTTACCATATCAGTTATATCCATATTGAATTAGATCTGACATATTTTTAATTTGGGTTAAATTTTACTGTAATATATCTTTACATTAATTCGTTAATAAAACACCCCGATTCGTAAACAAAACTTTAATGCAGAACCTACGCCACAAACAAATAAAATTTAAAGTTTTACATGAGACGTTCAAACAAGTGTCAAATGTGTTCTTGATTCTTCCTTGCACCCGGTTCGGGATATTGATTTTCTTATAATTCTAAAAATAGATTTGATGCTTATTTCTAGGTCAAGCCGATCGCCGAAGTAGTGGAATTATATTTAGGAATTTTCTATATTTACTTTCCAATAAAGTAGTCGATCGTCGAAGAAGTGGAATTATATTTAGGAATTTTCTACATTTACTTTTCCAATAAAGTAGTACAATCAAGACAGACAGACAAACAGACCGACGGAAATTAAAAACAAACGTCTTATGGCATTTAGGGCTCCTTGAAATAAATAAAAATACGATTAGATACTATTCTTATGTATAGTTTATTTTTCTTACATTTTCTATCAATTCGCTCTGAATTTTGGACTGGGACGTGACAAGCTTACATAGTTTTAACGCGCATATCAAACTTTACCAAAAACTTGGGACGAATCGCGCAATGCTTTTAATAAAACATTTTAAAAAAGGTATTGCGATTTGGTAGTCTGAATCACAAAATTTTTTTAATAAATTGATTAACAATTCAATATCTGTTTTTGCAAGACGTTTATTGAAACAAGTACTAATTAATTTTTGAGAAAAACTTTTAAGATTGGTAAAAACTTAAATATTAAAAAAAATGTGATCCAGTCAGGCCTCAGTTAAACGGATCCTGTAATATTTTATCAAAATACTGCATTTCATATTTTTTTTTTGGGAGTTTTGTTATACATTTGTACAAAATATTAGCTTAATCGAACATCCGGATGTGCGTTGAACTGGATTTATAAGATTGGATTTTTTTACTCATGCTGTATATCTGACGTAACTTTCAATAATGAAAAGTATATTTTTGCTTCATGCCCCCCCTTTGTCAATAATACATTTTCTCAGAAATCAATAATAAAAAAATCATTTGGTAACTAAATTTAGCCACATCCTGCAGATATATTATATATTACAAAATGAACTTACAAAATTTCATTGTTAGTTATTTAGTTAGGAAAGTCTGAAGTGAAATAAAGTAAATATTCCGTATTCTACTAGACTACACGAGAGCAATACACAATTCGTTATTTTAAGAGATTCTGTATAAATTGGCAACAAGGCAGCGCGAGTGATCTCCCCGGCGCCGGCGGCTGTAGCACTGCGTTACCATGGCAATGGTCTGCCAATCAAAAACGAGCAGAGTTAAGGGCTCATACGTGCTTACTTTCAGCGCCCTGGTCCATAAGAATAGTAGTATGCACTAAGTTGCGGGTCTTTACTATTTAAAGCCAATGCTTTTAGTAATAGAAACCCTCACCTTATAGATATAAGTACATACATACTTCTGTCAAAGAATATTGTTGCATCAATAAAATTCTTCGGATTTGTTTTATTAAAAAGTTGCATTGCAAAAGTTTTCTATATTTTGTATAATTTCTAAACGATTTTTAGAAAATGAAATGCCTTTCTTATATTTTTTAATTATTAAACTTTGGTTTTATATATTTTAATCTTAATAATAAGTATAATAATACCAATTTATTAACTACATGATGTACCGGCGCAATACAAATAAGTATCACTTAATTTTTGGCTTATTGATGTTTCTGTGTGTAGGGTGTTTCAAAACAACAAAAATAAATATATAAATGGAACTGCTTGAATATTTTTGAATTATTCTAAAATTCGGAGTTGGTGAAATTTAAAAGTCAAATAATACTCCACCAAATGTTAATAATTTTTTACACTCCTCTTTTTTATACTCTGTATACTTAATAACCTAAAATTCCCTTGATACATTCTAGAATTATTTGTCTTTAATTTTCTTTCCTTGAAGCAGAAAGTAGTAACTCCTTAAAATGGAGTTCCGTTTATAAATTACCATAACTCTTTTGTCTAAATAAGATTCATTTTGTAATTAAAATTTAAAAAAATATTTTAAGCAATTTTAAGAAATTTAGTTATTTACCTATTTAAAATATTAAAAGTATTTTTAAAAAATTATCAATAATGTAGCATCACTCGATAAGATTTCAGATGTTTGCGGATATTATTGTCTATTTTATTTTTATTAACTAACCCGATAATAGTAATTTATGTTACAACTTTGAAAATTTTGAACCGCAATAACAGGAGTGAAAAAATACCTTAATACATCTACCTGTAACATTTTGTTTACAGTTATGTTATTTTACAAAAAAAAGTGTAATAACTTGGAACAAATGTAATTCAGGGTGATACCATCTCCGACGCGCCGCCGGCGCCGCTAGTGTCGCACAGTAGTCAGTTTTTTACGGAAAAATGACAATAAATCAAAAGCATCAAAAATACGCTAGATACTTCTTAGTTTTCTAATAGTGATATCTACGAACGCATTTTTCTTGTAACAAGTTCGAAATATAAACAAAATTTCAGATATAATTTGAAATTTATATTTTACGTGTAATGGGTTAATGTGTATTAGTATAATAATCATTTGATACAATCTAATTACATACCCAGGGTCATGATATTAACACGATGCAGTCTAGTGGATATTGGTTTTTAAACTTATCATTTTATTTAATAATTTTATTTTTTTCACACTTTTCACAAACATATATTTTATGCATGGGAAAGATTAAAACCTTATATCCATTATATAACGATTTTAGAAAACATGAGTTACAATTTTTACTTTATTTTACAAAAAACTTGGGGGAGATAATCATAATTTAGTGGCAGAACCTTTCAAAACAAAAATCTTTATTCATATGACAAATTGTTCCTTTCACAGCTTTCGAGTACATACAAAACCTAATAAAATGTAACAAAAACAATCTAGTAATCGTTTATGGTCTTCCCTGCAAAACGGTCATTTATCGCTTTATTATATTTGTCACGCAATTGAAGGTATAGGCAGAAAAATGGATACATTATTCTTGCAGTATCAGTCCATACCTACTCTTTAGTATCAGCCTATTTTGGTTAAGATTATCTATACACCGGGAGACAAATTGGCGGGCATGTAGCCAGGGGGGAGGGGGGTGCTGGGGCTCTAAACCTCCCTAAACTTTGAAAATATGTTGGGCATGCTTCTTACTAATTTTCCTGAGTTTTGACCATTTGGACTCCCTCCCAAATGAATTTCTGATTGGAACCCCCCCCCCAAACTAACTTTCTGGCCACGTGCATTTTTTAAAATATTTTTTATTTAGCATGAAAATGCATCTTCTATAGCAAACAC
This sequence comes from Kuschelorhynchus macadamiae, assembly GCA_030620095.1. Taxonomy (NCBI): domain Eukaryota; kingdom Metazoa; phylum Arthropoda; class Insecta; order Coleoptera; family Curculionidae; genus Kuschelorhynchus; species Kuschelorhynchus macadamiae. The sequence goes on from JAUTXW010001728.1 coordinate 163,582, forward strand.
CATACTGTTAAAACAGAGAGTTTCGGAAGAGTTCAAACTTGTTATCTTGTACACACACTCAGCAAGATATGTTGTTATAAAAAACACGATTATTTTATAAAAACTGAAATTTTATGTAGTTATAAATTAGGTATTTTGACTAATCAATCTTCTCAAAAAAAAAATTAGAAGGTTTATCAAACAAAAGGATAGAATACATTTTCAAGGCATTAGCATCCAAGCAGGTGTGACAGAGCATTAATATGTAAACGCGCGCGATTCACTGATACATTGTGTTTATAGCTAAAATTTCATCGTTTTTGAACATATTTATTTAACTTTAACCGGATAGGTTAATATAATTAAAGTCGAGACGAGGCTTTTGAAACGAGAGTCTCGTCTCGTCTCACGGCATCATTAGGTCTTGGCGAAACACCCTCCGTTAACCTAGAAAAACGTAAGGGTGCAGATAGTTGCATTTAAATGTTGAACTAATATGTCGATAGGGAGTTATTTTACCAGAAAAAAAATAGTTTCCAAACTAGAGTTTTCCGACCTTCAAAATATTCTAAAACGGGATCCTCTGCAGTGTTAGGTAAACTAGGTATCATGTGCTAATGGTAGAGCAAAGTATTAATACTAAATTTAATATGCAATAAAAAATCCTTACTTGTAATCTTTATTTCCATAATGAAAAAAAATTGCATAACCTTGTGTCCACTGATTTAAATAATATGATAACAATTGGACGGTGTGAGGTCTCTTTCCAGCGCTGATATAATATATATTTATTTGCTCCCCTAAAGAGGCGGGATAACAAAATAACAAAAAGAATTGTGGTTTTTGTTTCGTGACAGATATGGTCATTTTTAGCAAATATAAATTAGCGATCCGAGCCCTTGTGCGCCATTTGTTTGCCCTGCACGCTTTTCAGGTATTTTCAAGTGCAAACATGGACAAAGGAGTATTTAACTTCTAGTGAAACACACACTTTGTAAATTATTAATCAGTACAAACTTTTCCTTGCAGGTTGTTTAGTTAAATATTTTATTAAATATAAGGTAAATTTTCAGACCAAACACCAACAGTGAATTTTTTCTTTCAGGTGTTATTTTACGTTTTGTTTTCGAATAAATAGTTTTCACCAAAAAGCAGCTTTAGATCTAATTGATATTTTCAAATTAAGCTCTTTTTTATCTCGCATTCAAATTTTAACTAGGTTTTTTCAAAATACCGTTGTAAAACATTAAAAAGCAGAACGATTACGGAACACGAAAATCAAATTAATTATACAGATTCAAAACCATTTCATTTGCGTTCTATTACACGGTAAAAGCATAACAATGATTATGTTTCATTTTTGAATAATTTTTTATCTACTGGTAGTCCAATATTTGAAATATATTTTGCGGTATAGCTACAACGTTTAACTTAAAGTGGCACTAAATTACACTAGGCACCCTGTGTGTCATTGAATTGCATTCAGGTTACAAATTTTGAACAATTAGTTGTACACAAAGCTTCCACTAAGTTTTTATAAATGATGGGTATGCATTCAAAGTTTAACGTGTAGATGTATTCTTAGCACTTGTGTAATATTTCTCAATAAATTGAACCAGTACAAAAGAAAATATTTTACTCAACCGGAAAAAGTGTACAATGTCCCTGTTGAATAAAGCTCTTGAGGTCTGCGAATTAACTCTGGCCGTATAATAATCAGAATATTGGAACAGCTTGAAGAGGGCGTGGTGAAATATTTTATCACCTTAGGGTCAATTTAGGGCCCAAAAAACCTTAGGAGTAAGTAAGGAATTAAGTCTTACGAATTTAGCTTTGTTAGATAGGTTTATAAGGTATCTTTAATATTACAGAATGAAATATACTTAACTACATTTAAAATACAATAATAGTAAGTATTCAGATACTAAAAAGTAAACTGTAACATTGACAATGTTCTACCAATATAAGAAAAACATTTGAATTAATTAGTAAATTGCTTTATGAGAGGCTAAAAATGTCAATTTTTGGCGCAGTAAACCGCATTATTTTTTATATTAAATATAAATTAAGTTAGTAATAACAATAATAATAATTTCAACTAGTACCAAACATTAAACGTTAAACATCATATATATATATATATATATATATATATATATATATATATATATATATATATATATATATATATATATATATATATATATATATATATATATATATGTATATATATATATATATATATATATATATATATATATATATATATATATATATATATATATATATATATATATATATATATATATATATATATATATATATATATATATATATATATATATATATATATATATATATATATATATATATATATATATATATATATATATATATATATATATATATATATATATATATATAATATATATATATATATATATATATATATATATATATATATATATATATATATATATATATATATATATATATATATATATATATATATATATATATATATATATATATATATATATATATATATATATATATATATATATATATATATATATATATATGTAATATAAATAATAAATTTATTTCAATAAATCAATCGATGAATTCTCGTTTGTAAGTGTTATATTTTGTTCGAATTTACTCCTAATATTTTCACCAAACGAGCTTAGATCATTAATCTTATGCAGATTATTTACTTTATTATGTTTAAGTTTAAATTTCCGGTAACAAACTTGACGACACTACTTAAGTAGTTTACTAAACCACCCTTCTTATAGTTTTTATGTAAACTGCCGATATCATAAATAATACTTAGTTTTGCATAATTATCACATGTTTAGTTGGAGCCTTTAGGACATGTTGAAATTTTCGTAAAATTGTTGTTTTGGTTATTTTCTAAACTGCTGATAACACCGAACATTAACAAGACAAGAAGGATCACTGTAAGCTCCTCCCCTTGGTATGCCTATCCCATATGAATATCGAATGCTTTTCCAATCCCATGACGTCGCTGCCTGGCGAGATCTATAAATCGTTTGTCCATCGTAGGGTACAGGATTGAAATATACCGGCTGTCTTTATATTTGCCGGGGCGCGTGAGACTAATTTTTTTTTAATTAAAGTAAGCATTTACCGATATACTTAGCGTTTTGTGTTTGGACCTGAAATAAAATGCCACGAATCTGTTGTGTGGATGGATGTTCTAGTAGAGAAAGGACACAAATATCATTATCTCGTTGTCCCAAAGATGAAAGTAGGTAAGTAAAGTATTTTGGATGTCCATTTTGTTTTAAAATGTGAATATTATATAATAAACTACAATAAAAAGGATTGTGTTATCTTTTAAGTTTTAAGTGATATTCTTGTTTATATGGGGATCTAGAGGTATTCACGATAAAGTTGTTACTAATATTTTTAGATGTCAACGTTTGAAGGAGACCTTGGGATTTGTAAATAGTCATAGATATGCCAATATGACACCTGAACAATTTAATAATAAATTAAGAGTGTATGAATTACATTTCTCTCAAGAAAGTTTTATTCAAAATAATGTAAGAACGAATCTGCAGTATAACGCTGTCTCGTCACTTAATTCGCTGAAAAATAGTAAGTGCCCACTTTTTGTATAAAGAATTTGGTGAATTCTAAATACATGCAGTATTTTATATTTTAGGAGAGGGTACAACATCAAAAGAAGTTGCAACACAAACAAGTATGGTCCAATAATAAAAATGGTGATTTTTTTTGTATTGTATTATAGATACAGGTAGTTTTATAGGTCAGGGTTTGTCTCTTGATGCTAATGTATAATCAGGTGTACTGGACCTTTGTTATGAAACCTCTTTTCTCTATATATTTGTATATGATATTAATTAGAATTTACATTTCAGATAATACAAATTTTCAAGATGCTTTTGCTCAAACAGAAGCTGAAAATGGTATGTATACTTAGGTATAAATCGCATTTCATATACGAATACTGAATATACTAAATACATTACAGAGTCTTTTTTGAGTTTTTTAGACAGATACCTACCTATTATTTTTGATTCACTTGGAAATTATATTACGAGTAATAAAATTTAACGCTCTCATTTCTTAGATAATGTTTGTCAAAGCCACGCCGATGCTTCTTTCCAAGCTTGCGTGTTTACAAGAGACAAAATCAACTATACTGGGTTGTTGATGAAACTATTTGATTTATATTTTGTATTTGAGATTTCAAAACCATTATTTTATTAACAATAGAAGACACAAGATATATATGGGATTTATTTTTAAATTTCTAATATTCAAGAAACTTGATGTTTGTCCAAATTTCAAAATCAATCTTTTTGTAATATTTTTCGCACTTTTTGTAATATCTTTTCTTAATGTAATCTTCCTTTCTTTTTTCCACACAATTTTAATAAAAACAAAGCATTGGTATAGGTACGCATTTTGATGGCAGTTTTTGTATTGCTTACATTTTGTTAAAACCTCATTATATAGATAAATCTACACAAACATCGGCAATGCTTTCAACAAATACACCAAGGAAAAATATTCTTAAGGATAAATTAAAAGCGCTTAGAAAGGATTCGGCGTGGACAGCAAGTTGCTCAAAACAGCTTAAAACAGGCATATCTTTGGAAGATGTTCATAAATATTTGGACCAGAATTATTCACAAGAGTCTTGCACATTATTAAAAAACCAATTAAATGCACTAAATAAATCAGCCAAGGGATGTAGATACACAGACGAATTCAAACAATTTGCATTAAGCGTATATTTTCTAGGACCTAAGGCGTACATGCAAATGTCCACAATGTATAGGTTGCCATCAAAAAGTACTTTAAGCCGTTTTGCAAGAAAATGGATCATAAATCCCGGTTTCAATGAATTTATTTTCCGGTTACTGGAATTTCGGGCTAAAATAATGAAAGAAAAAGAACGGGACTGTATTATTTGCTTGGATGAAATTAGTTTAAAATCTCATTTTTTATGACATATTCCGTGACAAGATAATAGATTTTCAGGAAGGAAATAATACAGACAGTTCCAAAGTAGCTATTTCTGCCTTAGTTGTAATGGCGCGAGGTATTGCTAGCAGTTGGAAGCAACCTATTGCTTATTTTTTTATAATTCAACAGCTCCCTCCGGAGAAATAAAAGATATATTATTTGATAGTGTTAGAAAACTTAATCGAGTAGGGTTTAACGTTATGGGGATAGTCTCAGATGAAGGATCTAATTTTAGAAAATTGGTTAACAAACTGCTCCATTTAACACCAAACCATACTTATTTTTGGGTAGATAATATAAAACTGGTTTACATGTACGACGTGCCTCATCTTTTGAAATCTACAAGGAACAATTTTTTTCTTATGATTTTCGTTTATCAGATGTGCTGGCAAAAAAAAGTTACTTAGATATTTTTTATGATGACGATAAAAAAACTTTGCCCTAAACTTGCTGACGAGCATAAGTTTCCTAGTAGTTTTCAAAAAATGAAAGTAAAATATGCAGCTCAAGTCTTTAGTCATTCTCTTTCAGCTGCCCTAAATACCTACATCTATTTTAAAGCTTTGCCTCCAGAAGCAACGCATACTGCAAAATTCATACAAACAATAAATGATTAATTTGATTTGTTAAATTCTTCCCATCTAAACAGCTTTAACATATCCATGGGTAGAGAAAAACAATTGCATTTTTTCGAGGAAATAAAGCATTTGTTGAATGACTTAAAGGTAATTAAATTAGTGGAGGTAAAACAGAACGATGGAAATGTAACATATGTGGAAAAATGGGTAAATAATACTTACTATGCATTTTATAAATGGCTGGAAAATTACGATGAACCCTGTTCTGTCTCTATGGGAAACTTTAAAAAGCAAAAATTATTCGTTTCTTTTAACAAGAAACCTTAATCAGGATTGCCTCGAAAATTTTTTTGGCCTGATAAGAAATTGTTGCGGAAACTCCAGAAATCCAACCCCAATACAATTTTGTAGGGCATTTAAGAAATTATTTACTCAAAAATATTTTAGTGAGGTTGAAGGTGCAAATTGTATTCAAGATATTATATATATATTCAAGTTTTGCTTAATATAACTCCTGATATGATCCAAGAATATAAATATCGATATACCAATACTGACATAAAAGAGTTCTTTTAAAGTTTTTGCATGCGACTACAGAACTCTTTCAAGTACGGACGGCAATGCTGTAGTTTACATTGCTGGCTATATATTAAAAAAATGTTTGCTGCAACATTCTTGTAATACTTGCACTAAGTATAATAATGAAAAGGCATTACAAAAAGAAGCTGTTGTTTTTTTTTAGAATTTAAAGCATATTCGACTTCTAAAAACTATGGAGGTCTGAATTTACCTCCTAATAATATTGTAGAATATGTCGAACAACTAGAAACAATCTTGAAAATTTTAATAAAATTAGTTGTCACGAGAATGTGGGAGCAAAACTAAAAAAATTATATGAAAATGTATTATTTACACATCCTTGTGAAGACTTTCCTCATAAATATTTCTTAAGTCTTTATGTTAGGATGCGTATTTATTTTACAATTAAGTTTGCTAACCGGGATATAAAAAATAGATATTCTTTAAAACAATCAGTGCAAACATAAAATTAAATATCTTAAAAAATCTTTGAGTTTGCGTTACACTTGCAAAGGTACCGAACGGTAAACACAATTCAGAAATTTTAATTTATCTGGACCGCCTTTGGCATTAACTGGTTCGTGTATCCATTTTCACCGTTTTTATATATTTCGCGAAAATTTGGTGCCGGTTATATCTTAGTCGTTTTGTGGACTTCCGTGGCAATTCTACGAGGAAATAGTAAATGCGCACATATTCCACAATAGTACTAGGCACGTACCCTCGAAGGCACTTAAAAAAATACGTGATTTAATCCTCTGACTAGTTTCCCATACTATAACTACCCCTACCCGTATTTTACTATTAGGTAAGTACTCTTTGATGGCCTTTAATTTCGAACAACCTGTGTATATTTTAGGTAATAATTAGGTAATTTGAATCTCTATTTTGATTGTGCTTGGCATAGGTTCTGTAGACTCGATATGGTCAGGATCGGGGGGCCCAAAAAAGGAGTTGCCTCTTGATCTTCCTAATATGAGCTGTTTTTGTTTTTTTTTTCTTAAGTATACATTTTACTTTGTGCTGACTAATTTCAGCAACTCTTGTAGGTATATAAAAGGGATTGGGTTGGGTTGAAGAACTGACATATTTTTGCACAAAATCGGCTAGGTCACAATCGCCGAGATTGGGTACCGTGTTATCTACGTTAGGGGCATTCGGCTGTCCGTAGTTAGTTTCTTGTACGTTATTTACGAAATTTTACATTTCTTTCTTGTAATTTATTTCGTAATTGAATTCGTCTAATTTTAATTTCTACCGAGTTAGACGAGAGTTGGGTTCCTGAATTTTGGAAACCCATACTAAGGGGTTACGTTCGATTTCGAAGATGAATTTTTGGCCAAATAAGTAACGACGTAACTGTTTAGTCGAGCCGTCTATTAGTTTTCTTATGCGCAATTAAGAATTTGAGAGTATTATGCAATAGGATGTTCTTCTTGTGATAAAACACTACCTATAGCTAATTAGAGGCGCCAGTCGTAAGCTTAAAAGGTTTCATAAAATCTGAGTATTGTAGTACAGATGAATTCGTAATAACTTTTTTAATTTTAAAAATACATTTTTATATTCTTAGTTTTCAGTATTTAGTGCGCTACTTTTTCGTAAGCATTAATTATACGAAAAGTTATTTTTAAGAAGTTTTTGATACATCTCCGGTAATATCCTACTAATCCTAAAAAGACCTTAATTTCTTATTACGTTTTGGAGATGGGATAACGATGAATGGCTTCAATTTTGGTAGGGTTAGGCTATTTCTTTACACAAAAAATCAGATTTGTCTGGTTGTATCATTATATTGACTTTTTTGAGTTTTTTGAATATTTGGCAAATGTGGTCAATGTGTTTAGATATGGATTTTAAAAACATGACAATTCGTCTATACAGATGAAATAAAATTTGTAAAGATATTCTCTTAGTGCTTCATCCATCATACGCTGAAACGTAGAGGCCAAATGGCATTCTGAGGCATTTATAATGATCACTGTTTACAGTAATGCAGTTATTTCGACAGATCTGGATTTCATTTCAGTTTGATGAAATCCTTGTTGTGAAAATTTTGTGCGGGTCTTAATTGGGAGGGTAAAATTAGGGTAATTCTATTTGTTGGGAAATGTTGTTTAGATTAATAGCGGGTTCGAGGCTGTTGTTTGAAAATTTTTAAAATCTTATTGAATGCTTCGAAACTTTTTTCGAGTTCGAATTTATATAAGGATATATATATATATATATATATATATTATATATATATATATATAAGATAATCACTGTAAAGGTTACATGATATCTTAGACTATAAAAACAAGAGAGACCCAACTATTTACATGTAACACGGGATCATAAATTGAATTTCTTCCCTCTTCACTACATTGATAGGTGTATGTTGTTGTCACGTTTTAAAATTTGTCAAATATTCTAAGCCAAGTTTTATCGAATTACTCCAATATGTTTATATATTTTCATAACATAATTATATGTATATCAAAAAACTACACACAATAATTAACATTAGACTAAAAATCATTGTTTTATTACCTAAGTAATTAATTAAGGTCTTTAAAAAATTACAAAAATGTAATAATAAACATATTACCAACTAGAACTGGTAACGACGCTGCGCCAAATTTACGTCCCTTACGAGTAGTTTTACAACTATTCATTCATATTCATCATAGCACTCTTGTTTATAGTCTAATTGCAAAACAGATGCTGCATTGTTGTCATTTTTGTTACCGCGTTCGATCGTTCTTGTTTATATATTTTTTTCAATTTTTTAATGATTTTCTAAATTCTGCGTGTTGTAATACTTAAATAAATGAAAAACCGTGGTGAGGAAGTATGCTGTTTGTGGAAATACAGACTATTTAAGTCCGGAAGTATCATATCACAAGTAAGTCTTAACGTAATTAAGGTTAGCTATCAGTGGTGTCCGAACTGTAAGGGCTTAGCATTTACACATATTAATTTGATATATAAGCTATTGGAGTATGTTATTAATTGGCATGGAAAACAAGAAAAAAATTTGCACTAATTGAAAAACAACAAATATTTTGCCAATTTTGGGTTGGGTGTTACATAACGTAAACATTAAAATACATACTAGTTCTCCAAATGCTTAAATGCGTTATTTACAATACATATACATATACTATTTTGGATGTGAATAAATTCTATATTTCTGTGGCTAAATGCTTTTATTTATTTAATCTCCAGATACCTACGAGAAAGTAGCTCGTGTTATTCGTCCACATACCAAATTCCAAACTACTTGGTTCCTCTGGTTTTATCTGATATATATTTAAAATATAGTACAATTCCTACCTAACCTTTTTAGTATACAAAAGCTTATAAAAGAATTATTTTATGAGTCATTTCAATTCTGTTATACATCAATACTATTGATATACATTATTAATGTATATCTGATATATTTTTTGCTTTTTAATTACTCATATATAGACAGTACAAATTATGTATATGTATAAGTAAATCAGGTGTTTGGAAATAACTGAGGCGAGAACACAAAAAAATATAATATATTGAGTTTTTATTGAACTTTCTAGTAGATCTTCAATAAATGCCTAATATATTCAAATTAAAGTTAGTAAAATAGTATAGAGACATGTAGGGCAGCTGAGAACTTTTTAGGTTGTTCCATAAAGCTAATAGTATTTTTAACAAAAACATCAGAGATTTAGTTACTTTACTAATACTATGATATACTTGCCATCTTCAATGTCTGATCTATTTCGGGATCACAAGTCCTAAGCGAAGATCCCATTCAGTTGATAACATTAATATTAAAAAAGTATTTCAAGATTAGAATACATTACGAAACCATGAAGCATTTAGACTTAACCAAGACATATGCATCTAGGAGTATCAATACAAAAATCCCATTAGAAACGAGTAATTATTTCGAAATAAGGAAGTTAGTTTCATTTTAGTTATTAAATATTATTAGTATGGATTTAAGCAGGTATACTTAAAATAAAGAAAAAAAAATTAAAAAAAAAATATATATATATATATATATATATATATATATATATATATATATTGTTGGAAACGCACTATGTTTTATAATTAATATTTTTTATTTCAATTTTGGTATTATTACTCGTTAACGTGTAATCAGACTATATGATTTAATATTGTTTTTTAATTTGAATATATGCGCGAAAATACGCACATTTTTTGAATAGCAAACTCCTGGACGCTATGCAACGAATATATGCATGCGAGAGAAGTCGAACACACTCGATTTTTAGAAGTCAAGCAATCGACATAGTATCGAGACACGTGAAAATTAGAAAAACATTTCATCACATTTTTTACTGTTTTAAGTGAAGTAATATTTAACTTAGAACGTTAAACCAGACCAACCAAGGGACACAAATCCAGGATGATCCGAAGACCCATAGAATAGAGAGCGCTCTCGAAGCAATTCCACGTCAAAATACTGGTGAGTACTTTTCATTTTATGTGCGTTGACGTCTGCGATTAATTGCTAATTTCCACTCAAAAGTCTAAATTTTCCTTTTTTCCTATGGAAATTTTATGGTCCTTCGGCAAATAACAGCCCTACGGCTACATTTTTGGTCCTTCGAGCCGGATAGACACCAGCTTTTAGGAAATTTAAAAAATTATATTTCGCTAAACACAAAAATAAATCTGAACGTCTTAGCCATTTTTATTTTCAATGTTATTATTTAAACATTTAAATCTGCTGGTAACAATATACCTGTTTCTTTTATATACCTTAATATCGATATCTATCTCTTTATTCTAAGCGCATAGTTAAAAGATCAAAAATCGTATTTTTAAACTAAGACAGACGTTCCAGTTTTATTCTTTTCACTTTTTAACTCATTCTATAAAGCTTTCTCTTTTTATTGCAACAGTGTACGTCTATTCCAACATTCACTTTTACTGTTATCGATAAGGCGCAAATATAGTGTACAGCCAATCCGGCTATTTTTTTGGATAGTTAGTTTATTTTAATAAATAGTCGTATTTATTATTTTGCATGTATTATATTTTGAGGGCCATTTTATAAATATTGGTGGATTTACAATTCTTTATTATCCAAATCCGTATATAAAAATCACGCTGACTAGGTATAAATAATTTTGTTAGTTTCATTAAGATTATTGCATTGTTTAGTGTTTTACACAATGTCTTCTTCTTATCATTTAAATACATATTTTTTATCTATTTATTATCTCTAAACTTGAATTTAAACGTAAAACTCCTTTAATAGATTAAATGAAATTTACGATTACTGCAACAATTCTACAGCTGATCCATTTTATAAACAAAATTTTTTGGCAAGGGCGGAATATGTAGACACATCATATGAAGAATTTCAGTGGCATCACAATGAAATTATTTTATTAATTTCTATGGACACTGAATTTCAGGCTCAAGATAAATTCAGAATTTTAGCCGATACATATTTATATCATACAAAAGGTGAAAAAATGAAATTTACTTGTGCAAATATGGGAAGTGGTACTTTAAATATATCAAATAGTAGCTTTTCACCGAATGCAACGCTTCCAAAGATTAATGTGCCAATTTTTGAAGGTAACTTAAAATCTTGGCCAACCTTTATAGATTTATATAAGCACCTTATTCATTAAAATCAAAAACTTGTCAAATATAGAAAAATTTCACTATTTAATAACTTTATTAAAAAAATGAACCTACCAATTTTGTTAAATCGATTCCTATGACGGATAATAATTATCAAATTGCATATATATATATATATATATATATATATATATATATATATATATATATATATATATATATATATATATATATATATATATATATATATACTCTGTTTAACAGATATCTAAACAAACGGTTTTTGGCAACAACCTATTTTAATGAAATATACATTGCTCAACATTTGCAAAGACCCTCCTTTAAAGATCTACGCCATCTACTGGTCATATTTTCAGAGAACCTTGCTGCATTAAAAACCTTGAATTTTAACACAGATTCTTAGGATTTCTTGGTTTTTAACATTTTATTGCAAATATTAGATTCCAAAACAAGAACGGATTTTGAGTTAGAATATAGCACTACCGAAATACCTACTTATAAAAATCTTACTGATTTTTCACACAATCAATGTAAAGCCTTAGAGTCTGTCCAGTGTACGATGCCGGGTTTGGAGTACAAATCTAAGATAGGTAACCAGAGTGGCCCATCTTGGGATCAACCATTTCAGTCTCCTTCAAAAGGAAAGCCGCGTCATAATTTTTCGAATTACGTTTCTATAGTACCTGGAAATCAACAAAATTATAAATGTATTTTATGCCACGAAGCAACGCATGCCTTGTATAGATGTCAGCTATTTCTATCCAAGAAACCTTATCAGAGGCATGCTATAGTAAAACAGCATAAACTATGCGAAAACTGCATCCGTTTTAAACATCCTGTGCGTAACTGCACCTCTCCTACCACATGTAGGATTTCCCAATTTCCGCATCACACGTTACTTCATTTTAAGTGTAATCGGCTAACTGTACCGTCACAATCATCTCCGGAAAAGCGGGCCTCTCCCAGAGAGGTACCAGCTTCTCCTCGGGATGCTGTTTTTCCTTCTGTAGCCCCAGCTGCTGCAGAGGAAAATATGTCAACCCCACAAGATTCAGTACAGTCTTCTCAGGCTTTACAATGCAATACTTCTACAGCCAGCATGGCTAAGTTGTGCCAATCGTTTGGGCCTGAAAAGGCAACATTTTTCTGTTCACATTGAGGGAATCAATAATTTAATTTCAACGTCCAATAAAAGCCTTACTCAATGTTTCCTAAACCCTTGTGATAAGGTTAGTCTGACATTTTCGTTTGAAGCTATTATTTTGCCCAAGGTCTGCTCAGAACAACCTAAGGTAATGGTTAATCCTCAACACTGGTCTCACATAAAAAAGTTGAAGTTAGTAGTACCCTTCGTTTTAGGCTCTGGAAGAATTTTTGGAAAACCAGGCCAACCTGTGGCCTTGGAGACTATTTTTGGTTGGATTTTACAAGGTCGTACAGAGTATTCAACATCAAATTTGTCTCTAATTATCTGTCATGCTTCCTTTGAACCACATTTAGATATAGCTCTTCAAAAGTATTGGGAAATCGAGCAAGTTCCGGCAGTAAATAACTCTTTGTCATCTGAGGATATTAAGGGCGAATCTATATACAAAAGGTCAGTTCATCGTGAAAGTTCAGACCGATTTGTAGTTGCACTTCCCTTTAAACATAGGAATTCAGATTTTGGGGATACTTACACACAAGCTTTTAGACGCTTTATTTGCTTAGACTCTCGTCTCTATAGAAACCCCTTATTTCAGTCTTCTTATTCTGTTTTTATCAAAGAATATATTCAAGATGAATATATTTCCGAAGTTTCGACTTCTGACTATTGCTCATCTTCAGCATTTTATTTGCCACATCATTGCGTTTTGAAGCCGGATAACGTTTCGACGAAACTCAGGGTAGTTTTCGACGCTAGTGTTAAAGGCACAAATGGTTTAAGCCTGAATGATAATTTATTTTCTGGTCCTAAAATTCAACAGGATTCATCTACAATTTTATTACTTTTTCGTACTTTTTCTGTTGTGTTTACGTGCGACATTAAACAAATGTATTGTCAGATATTAATTACACCTGAGCACATGATCAATCAAAGAATACACTCTTAATAGAGTAACCTTTGGAGTGTCATCTGCTCCATATTTGGCATTTCGGACATTAAAAAAATTAGCAAACATTGAACAAGATAATCACCCCTTAGTATCACAAGTCTTACAAGAATCAGTATACATTGATGATTGTGTTTATGGCGCAAACACTCTGTAAAGGCAGCTTTTCATCTCCAAGGCGAATTGATATGTTAAGAAAATGGGCTAGTAACCACCCAGATATTCTAGCTTCTGTTCCAAATTCAGATGTTCAGATGCCTTTCTCTTTCGAAAGCGAAGATCCTACCTATATTAAGGTTCTTGGTCTCCAGTGGAATCCAAATTTAGATGTATTTTCATACACATGCACTACCATTGAGTCAACGTGTACAAAAAGGAATGTTCTTTCTCAGATTGCGGAATTTTCGATCATTTGGGCTTCCCTGCGTCAGTTGTCCTATAACTAATTTTATAGCAACTCTGGCTTTCAAAAATAGATTGGGACGATACACCTTCAGACCATATTATCAATATATGGAATCAATTTAAAACAGAATTGCCTTGTGTTTCAGAAGTGCAAATACCGCGATTATTACACTCTGACCCTATATCAAGTTTGGAGATACATGGCTTCTGTGATACTAGTATTATGAGTTACGGTTGTGCAATTTATTTTAGATTTATTTCTTCTAGTGGAACCATAAAAGTAAATCTAGTTTGTGGGAAGTCTAGAGTAGCTCCGCTTAAATCTGTCTCTTTACCGCGACTTGAACTGTGTTTGGCTTACCTTCTGGCTGATTTACTTGCTGCCGTTAAGCGATCATATTCTAATTATCTTATATTTGACTCAATTTATGCATGGTCTGATTATAAAGGGGTTTCTCATATACAAGATATCATTCCTTCATCATGCTAGAGATACGTACTTACTGTAGAAAATCCAACTGATGGTGTATCTAGAGGTCTTACCCCTCGGAAAATTCTGTTACATGATCTATGGTGGGATGGGCCTGAGTTTTTATATCAAAATCCTGAAAATTGGCCTATATTATGTAATAATCTTTCCGAAATATCTCAAGAAGAAAAACAAGTTTCCTTACATGCCTCCGTAAAAACTTACGAGCATCCAATTTTGGCATTACTTTGGAGATTTTCTTCTCTTAGAAAAGTACAGCGAATTATCGTCTATGTATTACGATTTATCAACGTATTTAGGAAAATCCAAAATACATCTCCTTCTTTAGCGTTGGATTATAATTATAATACATTACAAGTTATAATCAAATGCGTACAAAAAGAATGTTTTGCCGCCATCTTTCATGCCTGTGACAAAAATATGTCTCTCCCTAAGACTTATAGGAAGCTCGCAGGGTGGACTGAAAAAATCCTCGCTCTCGTTTGATACAAAACATTCAATTTTATTTCCAAAAATCATAGATTTACTGATTTGGTAATAGAGCAGGTGCATTATGATAATTTGCATCCGGGTTTAAAAACGGTGCACAACCTGATTGTACAAAATTTCTGGATAATTTCTCCATGAAATGCTATTTACCGATGCCTTTCTAAATGCATTAATTATTTTCGTGCAAAACCTAAATCTTATACCCCGGTAATGGCGGATCTACCCGTATTTCGAATTTCGCAGGTAAAGGTATTTTCCCAAGTTTGTCTTGAATACGCCGGTCCTTTTTTAATCACTATGGGAAAGCACCGGGGCATAAAAACATTCAAGGTCTCTGATATGGAAATATAAGTTAAAAATCGTAAAAATCAAATAGATTTTAAGTATCTGTCAGACGCGTAATCAGAAATTCGGACAGGGGGTTCAAAATCAGAAAGCAGGTGATATAAATATTTTGCAGTCCCTTTGGCTATCCTTGTGAGAGGAAAGCATTGTAATGGTATAGAAATGATGTTGAAATTGTCAAATACGTCGGTCTATCTGTCTGTTTGCGACATAGCTAAAAAACTACTTATCCGATTGACTTCAAATTTTAGTCAAAAATTAAGAGTCGTGGGGATGACATTGTATAGTATTTTTGTGAACATCCAATGTGACGGAACAAAATGGTGGCCTAATGAAATGTAAAAAAAAAAATATTACTAAAAAACTACTAATCCAATTTACCTCAAATTTTGCCCAACAAACATCAAGTATGACCTAGGAATAAACTGGTAAAATTTTGGTGAGGAGTCTTTATAAGTAAACAAAATAGCGGCCTAACTAAATGTTTAAAAAGCCAGTATCAAAAGACTACTTATCCAATTAAGTTGAAAATTCAAGTGTGAAAAAGGGATGAACCTTTAAAATTTGGTAAATATATCTTATATGGCGAAACAAAATAGTGGCATAATTTAATGTTTAAAAAGTCAGAATTCCATTTCCTACAAAAAAAAAATCTTTTTTTATGGAGAAAAATAATATATATCATAATTGATTTTTTTATAAGATAAGATATATAAAATAATACCGATAAATAAATCAAAAATTTAAAAATATATGTATGTTAGAAATATATATATATATATATATATATATATATATATATATATATATATATTTTTTTTTTCTTTATTTTAAGTATGCCCGCTTAGATCCATACTAATAATGTTTACTAACTAAAATGAAACTAACTTCCCTATTTAAAAATAATTACTCGTTTCTAATAGGATTTTTGTATTGATACTTCTAGATTCATATGTCTTGGTTAAGTCTAAATGCTTCATGGTTTCGTGATGTATTCTAACCTTGAATTACTTTTTTAAAATTAATTTTATCAACTGAGTGGGATATTCGCTTAGGACGTCATACTTACATTTGATCCCGGAATAGATCAGACAATATAGGTTACCTAATAAGCACACAAAGGCAGTTTTCGTTTAACGTTGTAGATGTATGATCAAAAGTAGATGTCTGGAATGTAAAATGTATAAGAAATTTCACCAATAAATCATATCTGATCAGGAGGCAGATATCACGGTAGCAGATGGCTCCTTGGCCCTTAAACAAACACAGCGTGAATGTATATATATATATATATATATATATATATATATATATATATATATATATATATATTATATATATATATATATATATATATATATATATATATATATATATATATATATATTATGACAGTGGTCGTGCGAAAACTACCTAAATGAGTCATCAGACTTTTATGTACGTGAGCTAGAAGTTAACAAACACCTCATCCTATATCAAGTTCAGTCAAGTGCATTCTGGAAGATTATAGTAGAGTCCTAATGCATATATAAGGACGGACGTTGACGATTTAGAGTTAAACTTGTCTTATAATAGGTGTATCCACGTATAATAGTCCACTCAAATTGTATTTAATAAAGCTAAATCGCAAGTTGCTACAAAAAAAGTATATTCTAGCGAAAAATTAATGCAATATTTAAAAGCTTATTTTGAATTTTACCGTAGTCAAAAATCATGTAATTTGAACAATGACATGACAATTCTGGCAGTTTTAAATGTAATGCTCATTACTATGTATCAACTCGGTATGGATTAAGGGTGTCGTTAACCGCTGCAGAAGCAAGCAATTATTGATTTGCATAAAACTGTCGTATAAACATCAAATTTAATAGCTACCTGAAACGAATCTGACGGGCTAATAAAATGAACAAGTCATAAATAAGTTACCCCTTACATAAGATAATAAAAGGCAATAAGGACAAAAAAGAAGGGCCAGATTGTAATTAATAAAGGCTGGTATTCAAATACGTATTGTAAATCATGACATGCAGGGAACGTATGACAATTAATTTGATATAATTGCAGATTGTGTTTGTATTTTAGCAGTAAATTACAATTAAAGACAATGATTTGATAGTTTAACTATAATTCGGTTATCATGCCTACTAGATTTTTTTTACGATTAGAATATCAGAATGGGCTTAAGGTACCTATATCATTGAGAGAAAAAATATGAGTATCTTCGTAACGAGAAAATGTATTAAGTTGCCCATTTAGAGACTTGCAAATGCAAACTTTATTGGAAAAAATCTCAATAAAACTTTCGAGTAAGTAAAGCTATTAGTACAACAAGAACTGGCAAATTTTTAAAAATTTCATCTACTTTGCTGTTAAGGCAGAGCATGGAAAAACTGCAAAAAGTTTTAGAAGTTTTAGAAATCACATGTAAAGAAAACCAAATTGTAACAATCAACGGATGTTATAATTTGCTCTAAGAGTCTTATATATCGAATAAGACTAAAATATAAAGGAGTGTCCTGAAATTAATTTTATATTATAATTAAGACAGCCAAGACATTTAAACAGGCATCTAAATTTCAGCGCTCTTTTAAGTAAGCATCAATTTTCCAAAACGGTTATTTATTTTTTATTTTATAAATACAGAAAGCATCATAAGGTAATACTTTTCATCATAAGTTAAAGTTCAGCACATAGGTTTAGCACAAAGTCTAATAAAATATTTTTTGTCATTTAATTTTTTTAGTTTTAATATTTTAAAATTTTGTCAATTTTTTTTAGTATATTATTATGTGTTATACGGAGATATATCCTGTTTTAGCATCTCATAAATACGAGTTTAAATTATACAGACATTGCAATGAAATATGGAATAATAAAAACTGCAGTGAGGGGATATAAAAAAGGCTGATAATTATAATTAGAATTGGCTACAAATAAAAAGCCAGTAGACTAAAAAGCAACAAAACTTAGTTTAAATCCAGCAGAACAAGGTTACATTACGTGTATGGGTAAATAGCAACAATTTATCCTACAAGTCCCTTTCCCGAAATTATTTTGTAGGAAAAATCGAAGCTTTCCTACAAAAATATAATGAGAAAAGACTATTTTCCAAAATGTCGAGTTGAAATTCCGAAATGACGACTTAACACCATTTTGGATTTTCATTAGAATCTGCTAAACTACTTATTAACTAACTTAACAGCTTTATGACTGACTTTTATGTTATGCTGTTTGAAATTCTTAATAAGTTTCCGACAGGTTAGAAACGCTCAAAAAGTTTTTTTGGTAACCATTGGTAACATTGTTAGGGTCAGCTATTAGATTTTTATATGTTTAATGTCACTTACAATTGACAGTTTTACGGGATTCATTAGGCTGTAAAAGCTTTCATTCTTGATGCTTTTTTAAAAATGTTTTATTATAATAATACAATAATAGTAACTTTATTTGTTTGTGTTTTTGTAAAAAGATTTGTTTTTTTATGTTAAAAATTAGTTAAAATATTTTAGTTTTAATGCCTTTATTTAATCTTTTGTGTCGATGAATTTTCATTACTAATAGCTACCTCTGTAATAGTTATTATATCTAGCATAGGGACTTTATTTTCCTTGTTTATTTGCACGACAAGCTTTAGCACTAGACTAAGGATATCTGACACAAAACCAGACAATTTGTTAAATTTTTTATTCAATTTTCATTTGTTATAGAATTTTGGTGCTTGTAGTTTTTTGTTTCGAAATAAATGAATTTATTAAGGAAAAAAAGAAGAAAAATCTAAACATAAGAACAAGGACAAACATTTAGTGACTAGAAAATCGGTAAATTTCCTTTATCCGAAACTTCCCTCGTTACGAATCTTTCCGTTTATTAGGAATAGTAAAGTGTGACTTAAATTAGTTCAGTACATAGTCATTTAGTAACACACACATATATATATATATATATATATATATATATATATATATATATATATATATATATACTGTCTTTTAAAAACCAAAAAAATTTTTATTCGTCGCCATTTTGTTAGCTTATATTGGATTCTGTCAATATTTTACCTATGCCACATCGGATTTTTGGGCATAATTTAAAATAAATTCAATAAGTGTTTTTCATATTAACACACACGGCCATTTTGTTACATCGTGTTGAACTCATACCAGTTTATCCCTATATCACATTTAATTTTTCTTCCAAATTCAAAGTTAATTGAATAAGATTTTTTTACGTTGATTTTTTAAGAATTTTATTTGATCGTCGTTTTATTCCGCTATCTTGAATTCGTACCACAACATTGCCAGTTTATCACTATATCACACACAAGACTTGCATTAAATTTGAAATTAACCTAATAAGTAGGCTGATTTTTTAAATATTTTAAAAGGCAGTAATTGTGTTTTGGTATCTTATACCCATAACAAAATGTTACCAATTCATTCCTATATAACACTTCACTTTTGTACAAAATTTGAGGTAAATTAAATAATTTGTTTTTCAGTAATAATTTTTTTAACGTTTCACTAGGCCTCCATCTTATTCCGGCATATTGGATTTTTACCAAAAATGTACCTTAATTTTTGACCAAAATTTAAAGTCACTGATAAGTAGTTTTTGAAACGTAAAATGACAGACAGAGAGACAAACCGTCAGACGTCTTTCGGTTTGTCTCTCTCGACGGAATTAATGAAACATATTTTTTGGCGTCTAGGAACGCTAAAACATGAAAATATGTAAAATCTGAGAAGATGATTGTTGCTAAAAATGATGTTTGCCCAAATCAGTTTTCAGAGTAGTGGATGGGGTTATTCAAAACGGCCCGGGTGTCCTATATAAGTGGCCCACAAACACAATTAATTTTTGTTTGAAAATTCATTGTTTTTGTTAATCGAATGAATATATTTTATCTACTAGTTTTTAATATTCGATAAATAATAAAGTATTCATAAGAAAATCGGCAAATCTCCTTTACTCGGAAATTCCCTCGTTATGAATCTTTCATTTTATTTGGACTAATGAAGTGTGAATTTACTTCAGTACATAGTCATTTAGTAACACATGTATACTATCTTTTCAAAAATTTTTGTTGGGCGCATTTTTGTTCCATCTTATTGGATTCTTATCAATATTTTGGCAGTTTTTGCCCGTCTCACTTGATTTTTGGTAATAATTCAGTATAAATTCAATAAGTAGTTATTACATTGTCACACACCCCCATTTTGTTACGTCCTGTTGAATTTGCATCAGTTTATCCTTATATCGCATCTAATTTTTCTGCAGTTAAATAATATTTCTTTTACGTTGATTTAAAAAATATATTTGCGTGCAATTTTGCTCCGCGCCCTCTTGAATACGTACCACAAATTTACCAGTTTATCTCTATATCACACTTAATGCTTGCACAAAATTTGAAATTAATCTAACAAGAAGTTTTTTCAGGATACTTTTTTAAATATTTTATTAGGCCAACATTTTGTTTTACTATCTTATATTCATACCAAAATGTTACCAGTTCATTCCTATGTAACACTTAATTTTTGTACAAATTCTCGGGTAAACCGGATAAGTAGTTTTTGTATTATTTTTTTTAAATTTCACTAAGCCGCCACACTGTTTGACCATATTTGATTACCAGATCATCTCCATAATTTTTGGTCAAAAAAAGTTACATGACATACCGACAGTAACAGTAGTTTACCTAACAAGTACGGAAAGTGCAACTTTTCCGCACGCAATTGAAGTAGGCCGAACTCCGCTACGCGTCGTTCGTCTAACTTCAATTGCGTACGGAAAAGTCACTTTACGGACGTGTAAGATATACTATTTTTTCTACAAATGTGCAGAAAAACCCAAAAGTTAAAAAGAATCGTTTATTTATATCAAATACATAATCACAAATTAATTATTATTAACAATATGAATAGTAAAGGTGCAGTTTGTAGCATTTTATAAATTAATTGCAGAGGCTAGGTTTTTTCCAAGGAACTCGGGGACTTTGTTGGGTTTGGATTTTCCAGTTCTCTTTTACGAGTACTTATTGTTGTAATCGTCGACGAGAGGGTAACTTTTTGGTTGGAAGACGTCGATTTGGTAGAGTGCACTGGTGAAAGTTGATGACTAGTGGAAGGAATGGCATTGAAGTCCAATATTTTATTGGATAGATTCTTTTGAAGACTTGTTGAGCTTTCTAAATAACCTTCTGCCACGGTTGAAGATTTCCAACCTCCGAGGCGTTTGATCAGTGGCGTAACTACAAATTTTGGGCCCCCCCGCAGTTATTGACAAAAGGCCCCCACATGCCAATAGGTTGATCAAATAAGCGCTGCAGGCAAAAAATTTTCCGGCGCATTCACCATTTAAAAATACTCTATTGTTTAAAATGTTAAATTTGTATGTGATAATTTCCTGTTTAAACAATATGTGATTGAAAGCTGGATATGGAAATAGATGAATATGGTTCATTATTACTAAAATGGTCTACAAAGGAAAAAACGCTGTACAATACAGCGAAGTATACGTATGGTCGGCCTACAATATGGTCAAATATAATTTAAACCAACAACACAAAAAAGTTTCAATTCGGTAGGTATACATCTATATATTACTAAAATACAAAAAATAAAATTAAAATAAAACATAACACTTAATAATAATATACAGCGTGTTTTACAATTACTGTTGTGCCAAACTAATAGGCTTTCTAGAGGGCAAAATAAACAAAGCCCAGTGAACTCCTGACCAAAAATTTGCAGTTGGCTAATTTTCGGACAGGCATTTATTACGCATATTTGCTTATCTTAATGCCTTCTGTTATCTCTATCGGCTTGGCACAATTTTTTAAACGATTTTTACTGCTTTTCGCATATTGGTTTTTTGCAGGTAAAAATTATAGTTTAACACCGGACCGGCCGGCCGGGCCCCTTACATCAGCGGGCCCCCCCGCGTTGCGGGGTCTAGCGGGGGTGTAGTTACGCCACTGCGTTTGATATTTGTTATTCCTTCTCCGGAATCTGCAAACATTGTGGCGGCTGAACGTCGGAAACTTTGGCCTATATATTGTTAAGGATTTTAGAGGTACAGATAACCTGCAATATTTGTTGGCATTTTTCCAAAGGTGTTTATTCCGATGCATTGTACTGTGCAAGTTCATTTCTTGCAGTTTACAAAAAAATGCCTATGTGGGGTTTCTGGCTTTCTTAAAATCGCATATTTTCTGACCAATTTTAAATATTCTCCGCTTTCAGCTCCATAGGATAATACAAAGCTTCTAGAACGGTAATTTTTTGTGTCTGGAATATTTATTAATGAAATATTTCCTTTGTCTTGAATATGATCCAATGACATTTTTGTTAGTTCTTCTCGGGCGCTCCATTTATAAATTTAGAAATTTCCTCTTTTGAAAACATTTTCGCCTTCTTTGGTCTAAATCTAACATTTTGTTTCTTTAAATAGGTCGTGACTTTGAAAAACTTGCTTAAATCCACGTTTTGATTGAGGTTGATCATACTTTTTAACATTGAGTATCTGGACCAAAGAGTGTTTGGCTTACATGTTTTAGAAAGTTCTGCAAAATATGCCAAAAAAACGGGTTCTTTCAAAGTTTTGATGCCTTCAGTTTGACAGCAGGTTTTAAACAGAAGATATTCTTTCTCAAACCTATGACGGGATTTTGATGGTAGCAGATTGAAGTTTGTTAGTTCTAGCTGCTTCCAACACTGACTCTGGTAAATCTTCGTCTGAAGAATCCATTAAAAACATTTTTTTACTCAGGTTTTACTACGACAAAAATCAGGGACAGCAAAATTTGTTTTTGATTGAGAATGAATGACACGCGTATTTTTACTTTGGGTGATTTAACCTGCCAAATAAAAAAAACAGGTGTTTATTTGCTTAACATTGATTTTGTAAGGCATAATACGAGAGCCATTAAACAATTTTTTAAAACACGTTTTACATATTTTTTACTATT
The DNA here is from genome assembly GCA_030620095.1 of Kuschelorhynchus macadamiae. Taxonomy (NCBI): domain Eukaryota; kingdom Metazoa; phylum Arthropoda; class Insecta; order Coleoptera; family Curculionidae; genus Kuschelorhynchus; species Kuschelorhynchus macadamiae. The sequence goes on from JAUTXW010001728.1 coordinate 187,147, forward strand.
TTGTTGAAAATTATAGCAGGATTCTAGCGAATTTATGTTCTTAAATCATTTTGCTAACTATTAGCTTATCAATATATTTTTAAATATTTAAAGTATATTTCAAAAAATTGGGGGGTTATTTAGTGCGGAAAAGTACCTCTTTCCAAACTAAAATGAGTGCGGAGAAGTGAAGTTTTCCGCACGCTTGTAGAAAAACATATTTTTGGCATCTAGGGACCCTAAAACGTGGAGATCTGTAAAAACCTAGCAGGGTGATTTTTCCACGTTTCACTAGGCCGCCATTTTCTTCCGGCATATTGAATTTTTACCAAAATATTACCAGCTCATCCCCAAATGACTTAATTTTTGACTAAAACTTGGAAGTTAATCTGATAGGTAGTTTTTAAGCTGACTTACAGCTAGACCGACAAACCGACAGACGGACGGACGGAATTGATAGAACATATTTTTTGGCATCTAGGGACAAAAAAACGTAAAGATATGTAAAACCTGAGATGGTGATTTTTTCACGAATATAATGATTTTATTTGGACGCCCTTTTGTTCCTCCATATCTGAGAGAAGCCCTGCACAAGGTTACTTGTTCTTCTCTATACTACAATTGTTATGCACACAATTTGAAATTGATTAAGTCGCCATTTTGTTCCTCCATCTTGTATTCGTTCCAAAATGTTACCAGTTGAGTCCTACATAATACTTGATTTTTGGGCAAAATTTGAGTTAATATGGATAGGTCCTTTTTAGTAATAATTGTTTTAACATTTCAGTAGGCCGCCATTTTGTTTTGCAGTATAGGTTTATTACAAAAATATTACCAGGTCATCCCAATATGAACCCTAATTTTTGATCAAAATTTGAAGTCAATCGGGTATGTAGTTTTTTAGCTATGACGTGAAAGACAGACCGACAGGCAGGCAGACAGACAGACAGACAGACCTGCGGAATTGAGAAAACATGCTTTTCGGCATCTAGGAACCCTGAAACGTAAAGATCCGAAAAAATCTCGAAGGGTAATTTTTGACGATTCCAATACTTCCGTTTTACGAAAGGGGTAATACTCACAGATAAATTTTATAATACAAAAAATATACAATCTTATTGATTGTGCGTTTTTATCACTCACCGTTCGAGATTTTTTCAGATCTTTACGTTTCAGGGTATGTATCTAGATGCCGAAAAACATGGTTTCTCAATTGAGTCGGTTCTTATCTATGTATGCTATATATGTTTTTCTTTATTATGTCTATAACAAATGTATTATGTTAATAAAAGACGTTTATTATTTTTAAAAAGATCAAGTAAAGTTGCAAGAAATTTACCAGGCTATATATAATTATTGAATAATGTGTAGTGTAGCCTAAAACGTAAAAAGTAGCAATAAATATGTGAAATTACTAAATTTAGGAAAAAATAGTTTTGCAAACTTGTATTATTATTTTTTTAAATTTCCGACGGTATTTAATTAAATCCCCAGTTATGTATTTTTTTTCTAATTTAACCCACTTTGTATCTCTTATGGTTTACGACATCCGAGTAGCCTTTTTATATTGGACACCCTGTATACAGGACGGTCAACTATAAAATATGTCTATATTACTTCGATATGGCTCAAATTTACTTTTATATTTATGGAATAAAAACTTTTTAAAAAATTGTAGATTATTAATTCATTTGCTAAATTAAATTCAGAAAACTATTTAAATACAAAACATTTCTATGTTTTTGAACTGTTAGTACACATTCTGTGCTTTTAAACAGCAGGGCGTGGTCAAGGTCAGTTTTTTTAAATGGGACCTATTTTTTTTCACTTTCTGCATGAAATTCTATATTTTTGAATTAGTCATATTAGAAAATGAATATATATATGTTATCAAAAATTAAGACTATAAACTGCGAACCATTTTAAATAAAAACAGGCTGTTTACTTAACGGCGTTCACTATCCATATCTCGGAAGTCTTTCATGTTAGCCGCCTAGAAAAAAAATTATAACAAAAGTGGCCAAGCGTAATTGACTAAAAATATTCTTAAGTTTCTAAGTTGACCGCAAGCGCCCCCCTTGCGTTGGGGTAACAATAGCCCACAAACGTAGGGCGAACTATAAATTTCAAAAAATTCTTCAAAAACTTTAGAACTAGATATAACTTTTATAATCTCATTGGAAAGCTGAGTTAATTTCGTATCACTTTGGTTCTAAACTTATTGTCATATCACCCTTAATGAGGGTGGGGGGAGCTGACTTTACGAAAGATTTAAATCGCTATATCTTCTGAACCTCTTATTCGAATTCAGTGAGCTTTGGCTTATTTAAAAGGGAATTTGAAGTTGTTTTTAAATCGAGTAGCACTCCCTAGGTTTTCACGAATTGGTTAGATGGCGCTGTTTGTAGCGATTACAGGTTCTCTTACTGTATGCTTAATGAGTGATAAAAGGTGGAAGTTCTAGCGAAATCCTCACATTGATACCTTTATTAGTTTTTATGCTATTGCCAAATAAGTGAATAAGTAGGAATTTTTCGGACGAAATTAGTAATAATGAAGATATCGAAGTGAAATTAAAATCTCTAGGGGCGTACCTAGACCTTTGCTGTTAACGGGGTGGGGTAGAAAAAGAACTGACAAAAATCATTCTTTTTATATTACAAAATATACCAAAAAAAAACATTATTTTTGTATTACAGTAATTTCGATTTTTGCGGTGTGACAGATCGATGTGGGCCTCTGAGAGAAATCTGATTAGTATAGCAAACGAGCTAAAAGATCAACCAATTACAAAATAAAACGGTTGACCTTTCTTATTCTTAAAGTCTTATTTTCCGACGAAGAAAAAAATGTTTTTTTTTTTCGTTAAGATTATCGGAAAGTCTACAGTTTTTTAATAAACAAGAACAAAACTTTTTTGAAACAACAAAACAAAAACAATATTAAAAATGCTGTTCCGATAATCTTCAAGAAAAAAAAACATCGTTTACTCAGCACATTTTTTTCTTTGTCAAAAAAATAAGACTTAGAAAAGTCCAAGCATTTCAGAGTTACTCCGATATTTTAAAATTTGTATTAATAAAACTATTTAGTTTGTTCGAACGGACTATAAAAACAATGTTACTTTTGAATATTGGGCAGATTATTATTTACATCTCTATTAAATTGTATTTATTTAATAATAATAAAATATTACTTGTTACTTTTGGCTTTCCTCACTTCACACTTTATCCAGGCTTAGGACTATCCAGCCTCTGCAAGAATGGAAGTTTGAAGCGTGTTTAGAGGCCAACTAGCCACAACAACAACATAACGGTAACAGCCACGCGAAAACACACCTAAACAACAAAAACAATACTAACAATAACAATACTATGTAACAAACAACAACAACAACAACAAAAAAAATACTATGTAACAAAGAAAACTACAAATTCTAATCTTCAAAATATTTTCTCATTTAGAATGAATCGATTTAGCATTCACAGAGTCAATGAAACAGCACTTTCAATTTTTGCCCTTGCTATGTTTATGGAAATTTTGATCCGCTCGTCTATTTTTATAAACCAAACTTTTGATTCTTCACCATAAATATAAGTCGAAACAAGTTAAATCCGGGGACTTAGGCGGCCAAGGAAATAAACTACCTCTACCAGTCCAGCGATAAGGAAACTGCTGATCGAGGTAAGTCTGGATATCATTACTAAAGTAGGCGGGACTTCCATTATACTGATACCACATGTTCATTCTAGTGGCGGCCAACGCTTTTAGCAGGTCTGGTAAACCCTTCATAAGAAATTGCATACAGCGTTCACCATTAAGGCTGCTGTTGAAAATAAAGGGTCCAATATTTTTTCGATAATTCCGCACCAGACATTGACGCTCCAGCGATGCTGCTGGTCAATTCATGCATCCAAGTGGACTGACGTCAGACCAGTATTGCATGTTATGAAGATTAACTCTTTCATTGCTGGTAAATGTCCCATCATCAGTCCATAATCTTTTGGATAAAAAATGCTGGTCTTCGTTTGACGTATTTGTCATCCAATGACAATGATTTAAAAGTCTATCGAAATTTCTGTCCATTAACGCTTGATGCAAAATAATGTGATAAGGGTGCATCTTATAATTTCTTAATATTTTATGAACATATCCAATCGACATACCCAAATCCCTTGACACTTCTGAAATACATTAACAATATTCCGTTCTAACAGGATAATACAAAGCATATTCTCTTGAAGCCTTAGCCGCATTTTGAAAACATTCAGCTAGGATATCGAAAGCGCCTTCGTTTGTGTAACTCACAAGATTAAAAATTTGAAAAAGGAATTGTCGTGTTGATATTGACGCTTTTGATGAGTTTGTTTCATTTCCACGGGCGACTTGATTAAATTTACGTTTATTAAGGGGAGTACATACTTATTGTAATTTTAACTTCGTAAAGCGGCGTTTTTCATATGAAGGTAATGTTCTCACTATTGATAACTAAGTAATATTGTTCCGAATAAAAATAAACACTCCCATGGCTCCTTCGACCAGCCTTAATAATAATACCATTTTATTTAACCTGCTTTCTTAGTATGCCTTTTAGGTCCAAAATTTGTAATCTCTCTTTCAAACACTCGTTGGCATTCACTTGAGCTAAAATTTGGCATATCTATGTAATTTCAATGACAATGCAATAATATGGTATAGTCAAATGCGGTCTTATCGTGCGGGTCCAAAGGTCACCAACATTATGAATCAAATCAGAAAACACAGTGAATACCAAAATGTTGTGTGATTCTTTTATCGAGCTATTAAATCTCGATGAGCTATTTAAAAATATACAGGGAGAAAGAAAATTGATTTTTTTTTATTATATTACGCAATATTATTAAGATAGCCACTTAATATTATTTTATATATTAAATGCCGAGGGACTAAATAAGAAAATTCGCTAAATCTGTATTTGGTTAAAATTTTTTGGTCGGCAAAAACAAAAATACACAAAATGGCAAGCGCCTTAATAAAGTCGGAAGGCGGTTCGAATCAGTGGAACAATCAGAATATGTTTTATTTATACAGCCACTTAATGAAAGTGAGATTTTTTAATCAATCACAAAAAATTATGAGCCCGCTTGATCTAGAAATCTAACCACTTATACAGTGTCATTTATTTAAAAGCGGGCCACCCCTGTGCAAAGAAAACTTTTTTTTTGTATTGTGATAACAAAAAAATTTTATTTTGCAAAAATATTATACACTTTTGTTAAAAACACAAGATAATTAGTTATTACTTCCCTCGTGAGATTTTTCCAGATCTTTAGGTTTAAGGGTCCCTGGATGCCGGAAAACATGTTTTCTTAATTCCGTCTGTCTGTCCGTCAGTCTGTTCGCGGCATGGCTAAAAAACTACCTATCCGATTTCTTCAAATTTCAGTCTAAAATTAAGGGCCATGCATGCGAAAAATACGCAATATATATATATATATATATATATATATATATATATATATATATATATATATATATATATATATATATATATATATATATATATATATATATATAGCCTGTATTTTTCGTTAGCCCCGAGTTTCTGGTAAAGCGATTTTACCGATTTTTATATATCAAATTTTGTCTTATAGTTAACAAAAAAATTTACTTATTTTACAACACGGTTTAAAATTGGAACAAATATTCTGTTTAATATAAATATAATATAAATTATATAATTATTTATTTATTGCCTACAAAATTAAAAATCTACTAAAAAAGTAAGGAAAAAAATGGCGCCAAATTTAATAAAAGAAATTTTAATTTAAAATTCACTGGCTAATATCCAGGAGCCAGTGTACGTACAGAAACTTGTGCATGTACAGAAACTTGTGCACGAAAAAAAAAACATAATTTACTTCCGAAGAAGCTTAAGAAATGTAAACGAAAAAATCCAAAGGCAAAAGACTTAAGTTACAATGCAAAAATAGATATTCATTATGCAATGTATGATTTATACGCGTCAGAGACTAATATAATCCTTCAGAAACTTTTTAATATTATAGACTAAAAAATATCATCATCAGTTAAAAAGTCCTCATCTTCTGAGTCGTCCTCAAATGGCGCAATGCTAATTGGTGCTATTTCGACATCTAGAACTCGTTCTCGATTGCACTGTAAGTAGATGTAAGATCGTCGTTCACGTGTTTTTCGTAATATGATTTTGCCCCGGCCCATATGGCAATGGTATGGCGGCAGTCGTAAAACCTCATGTCCATTTTCCCGTAATATTTCATCTACGGCATATATTGTTGGTTTTTTAATAGATTTTGCCGTTAAAAGAAGTTCTAGTTTCAGCATATTGGGTAAAGGAGTTCGTTTTGGTTTTACTAGCCAGTCATAAATATCACTTTTCTTCCAGGATGAAGTAGGTTGGTTATTTAAGATTCTTGAATGATAAGATGCATTGTCCAGAATGATTAAAGATAGAGCATCTAAATTTGGAATCAGTTATTCTTTTAACCACTTTTTAAACAGTTCACAGTTCATATTATCATGGTAGTTCATACTTTTGGATGTTGAAGAAAACAGTAAACTTGCATCTGGGAGAAATCCTGTTGAAGAACCTGCATGCAAAATGATGAACCATTTTCCCGTCCCACATCCCGTTTTTCTCTTGACACTTTTTACAAACTCGTCCTGCCAAGATTTCGAACCACTTCCATTACAAAATATCCAAGTCTCGTCTAAAAATAACACTTTTCTAAATTTTGAATTAACATTTTCCGTGTATTTTTTTAAAAACTGGTTACGCTGACTTGCTATATGTGGCAACTCGCATAAAAATCTTCGATTATAGTCCTTTTTATATCGAAAACCCAACATTTTTATTAATTTTGACAACGATTTTAGTCCAATTTCCAATATGCCTCGATTTTTTAAAGCTTCTTTTAAAACTTGAGGGGGTTATATTAGTTTTTGATGTGTATAAATCGTAAATTGCATTACGAATATCAATTTTTACATTGTCACTTAAGTCTTCTGTCTTTGGCTTTTTTCGTGTACATTTCTTAATCTTCTTCGGTAGTAAATTATGTTTTTTTCATGCACAATTTTCTGCACAGTCCTTATACCAATTCCCAGAGCTTTTGCTACTGTCCCCTGGATATTGGCCGGTGAATTTTCATTTTCGTAATATTTTATTAGATTTAATACCATTTTTTTCGCTTGTGAATGCAAAAAACCCGAAAATTGTTTTCTATTACTCATTTTGTCACTGCTGGTATTTATATGTTTATCCTCTTTTTCATATGAAAATATCATAGGTCTATCTAATTCATCTTCCGGATTTTATGCGGAGGATATGATTACACGCAATAAAAGAAAAACAAACAAGTTTGTCGTTCATAAATCGTATGACCCGCACGATAACACTGCTTTTGACTATACCATGGAGTATAAAAATCCTGAATATCTCCTACAAGATGCGTAAAAAAAATGAAATGTTTAGAAACATTTTTATTATTGATTTTAGCAGAAAAAGTTATTCTTTATGTTGCTTACTCCAAAACCAAGATTGGCGTAATAAAGTCGTAAATATCTTATACTGAGTGCGTAAAAATTAAAATAAAAGTAAAACATCTTTTTCACAACAAGCTTTTATTTATAAAGTATTGAACTAAGAAGTAAAAATTAATATTTTAAAAAAAGGGAGAACTTTTAAAAATTTGATTATTTTCTTAAAAACCTGAGGTGTCAGACGGCATCACACTTGAAATTAAGCCTCAAGCTTTTAAAAAAATATTCAAATTTTTAATAGTTCTCGGTGAGGGTGGGTTTTTTTTTCTGTAGCTTTACTATTTAACTTCTTACACTAAATATTATTTTTTACTTTTCAATAATTCAAAAATAAAAGCCTGTTTTTAAAAACATATTTTATGTTTATTCAATGTTATTATTCATTTCTCCCAAAAAATATCTATTATTTCACTAATTGGGCAATAGCTTGAAAACGAATAAAGATATCGACGTGGGGGCTTTCGCCAGAACTTTGGCATTTTATTACTTTTTAAGAAAACTATAAGAGAAGTATAACCTACAATTAGATTTAAAATTTTTTAAGATATTTGGAAAAACCTGTAATCGTTTTAAACAGCTCCATCTAATCAATTTGTGAAAAACCAGGAAATGTTACTCGAATCGAATTCTAAAACAGCTTGAAATTCCCTTTTAACTAAGCCTAAGCTAATTCAATTTGGGTAAGTGGTTCAGAAGATATGCGATATAGCGATTTAAATATTTCGTAAGTTCACCTTATTGAGGGTGGTATGACAATAAGTTTAGAACCAAAGTGATAGGAAATTAACAGTTTTTAAGTGATATTATAAAAGTTATATGTAGTTCTAGGAGTTTTTGTAGAATTTTTGAAATTCATTATTCACCTTAGCAACTACGCCCCCTTGCGGCCAGTTTAGAAAATTAAAAATATTTTTGGTCAATTGCTCTTGGCCACTTTTCTTATAATATTTTTTTTCAAGACGCCAAGGTGAACGACTTCCGAGATATGGTTAGTGAGAACTCTTAAGTGAATAGCCTGTATACCCAGGTACATTAAAGGTAATTAATTATCTGTTTTAAGCAGAAATGGCTATAATGGAAATAACAAAAAAAATGTATCATTCAGCTATATACAAAAATAACCAGTTACATAGAGGTTAATTATGTAACTTTATAAAACAGAATGATTGCAATATGTATACCAAAAGGCTAATATAAATTAAAAATTCACTAAATGCTCGGTGGTTGAAAACTTAAAATTAGTGAAACTTTTAAGCTGTAAGAAATCTATACTTAATTTATTTGAATGTCAAAGGCTAAAAATAACTTAGAACCTAATTTATGTTCGGTTGATTTTGAATTCAAAATTAGTAAAATCTTTAAGCTGTAAGAAATTTATATTCATTTTTTTTTTAATGCCAAAGGCTAATAATATCTTAGAACCCAATATATGTTCGGTTGTTTTTGGATTAAAAAATTAATAAAACATTTCATCAGAGTTACATTATTGAAGATATTAAAAAATGATTACATAAGCTAATTAAAAAATTAATACTCGACTATCGATCGGCAGTTATATTTAAAATAATAAAAATATTAGCGGTGCTAAAAATGTTTGTCTAGCTGTGCTAGGTTTGCTCTATTGCTTCAATTAGAAAACTAGAGTATTTATCAGTAACAGCGATTTCAATACCCAAAATAATATATTTTATATTTTACATAAAATCTAAGAAATATATAAAATTATTAATCAACACTAAAAGAGGGTTAAATTAATAAACTATCAAGAAAAAGACTCACCTCATGTTGCAATTTTATGAAGGAATTAAAAGTACCTGGACCTCCCAAAGGGTGGAAGTCTCAACACGAAAATGTCCAGGAGAACAGCAAATCACCACATGGCAGAAGTAAAACTATCCCAGCTTCTCCTAAACATCCAAAATTTTCTCCGGAGTATTCTGTAACTCTGGGAGATAGAGTAAAAAACACCTGCACTGTAGACTCTTCAGCATTTTTCAGATACAGTTCCAATCCAAGATATTTTAAATAATTATGTCATGATAATTTCGGTACTTTTAAAGTTATTAGTTAATACAAACATAAACTAAAAAATCTTGAAAGTATTTAAATAAATCTTGCATTATCCAAAATTTATAAAAGAAATTATTGATCTAAAATTAAAAGAACTTTGGTTAAGATTAAATGAAAGTTGATTGTTCCTATATTAAAAACTTGAAACAAAGAAAAATCACGTATCAGCTACACATTCACAAAATGGCATCCTGTGAATAATCTTTTACCAGTTTTTCTGGCTAATATTTCAGCTAGTTGAATTTCCGACTGCATTTCCTTCTATATACATAAGATTAGAACTAGATTGTTATTATTCATGAAACTAGTCCGAAAATGTCGCGTGCTACCTATACGGCACAAAATCATAAAAAAATGCCTAATTAAACATGGCAGTCAATTTGCTCCTGCTGAAATTCAAGCAGAAGAGGGCGATCCATTCTAGCCGGTGAAAATAAATGCGACTTCAAGAGCAACAGAAACAATGACACACTACGTCTCTCACTATACAAAATTACTTTGTACTTTCTAATGTTCCCAACCAAAATCCTCTCCACTAAGAGTAACGAATATATCAATTTTTTTAAGACAAAATGATTAAATTTATTAGCTATAACCAGTCTTGTTCGATACTACATATAAGCTGTGTTTGGAATAAAAGGACTGTATTAAAAAACTACATGTTTGTGTGCCGGCCAATCTGGAATACTATTATTTTTAGAAAAAAAGGTTATAGAAATAAATACTTAAAACTTCCCTCTTTATGAACCCTTTTTTTATTAGGAATAGTGGTGTGTGGCCCAATTTAGTTCAGTACATAATCATTTAGTAACACATAATTATATACTGTTTGTTCAAACATTTGTATTAGGCGACATTTTGTTCCATCATATTTTACCAGTTTCTACCTACGCCACACTTGATTTTTGGGCTCGATTTCAAATAAATTCAATAATTAGTGTTAACATTGACACAGACCTCCATTTTGTTATCTCTATATCACATTTATTTTACCTGCAGTATTTAAAATCAATTGAATAATATTTTTTTTATGTTGATTTTTTTAAAATATTATTTGGCCACCATTTTGTTCCGCCATCTTGGATTTGCACCAAAATTTTACCAGTAGATTCCTACATAATATTTGATTTTTGTGCAAAATTTGAGAAAAATTGGATAAGCAGTTTTTCAGTAATATTTTTTTAATTTTTCACTAGGCCGCCATTTTGTTCGGCCATATTGGATTTTTAGCACCAAAATGTTAGCAAGTCATCCCTATAAAATCCTTAATTTTTAACCAAAATTTAACGTTTTATATATATATATATATATATATATATATATATATATATATATATATATATATATATATATATATGACTGACTCCAATCTCTATTCGGATGCGAAAAAGAAAGCTTCGAAAATGCTAAATGTGATTTTGGCCAAACGTCAGCAAAACTGTTCTTTTCAGACCGACAGCAGTGAACGGATGTACACCCGGAATGAAAACACATATATATATATATATATATATATATATATATATATATATATATATATATATATACGGGGAGATCCATTAAGGATGGCCTCCGGGGAAAAATATTTCTGAGTAAATCGGCCAAAGGAAATAAGTAGAAATTATTTTCAAGTTCGAAAAATGGTCGTTAGGGGGCGTAACAGCAACTCAACAATGGAAATGCCGATTTTCTCTTGAATTTTCCTAATTAAGGTTTGTCGGAAATATAAGCATTGTATTATTCACGCAATTATGCAACCTTTTGCTATTTATCATATGTTTTTTCTATTTTCAATAATAAAGTGGAGGGGGATGGTTAAACTTTTTTTCTTTCAAACATCTATATCTCTGTCTGGATAAACCGATTACATTGAACTTGGTGTTAGAAAAAAGTGTTTTTTTTTGCTCTTCACTTAGAGATATTAACTGTGCCGTAATGATTATATTAGTGGTTACTAGATGGCGTTTTTTCGTAATTTTTCAAATAATACGTATTCTTTCAAAAAATCAAATGGTATGATATAACTTTTTTGTCATAAATAAATTTAAAGTTATAAAAGGTATCGAATAGTGTAATAAAAATTCCAGGTCCGTATTTAAATTAAAAAAGTTGTTAATGGTCGCTCGAATCCGAAACGTCGGATTGAAAAACTAACCTCACCAATTTGTAGAGAAAATTATTTTCATCTGTCATTTTAACTAAGCTTACAATTATAAAAAAAAACCATAAAAGTTCATTTTTGTGTTATTTTTTAGTTTTTCTATATTTGTAGTGTTAGTTGAAATGACAGATGAAATGAATTTTCACTTTATCATTGCCACTTTATCCCCTCAACAGATTAGTGAGGTTAGTTTTTCAATCCGACGTTTTTGATTCGAGCTACCACCAACAATTCTTTCAATTTAAATTCGGATTTGGATTTTTTATTTGACTATTCGATACCTTTTATGACTTTAAATTAAATTATGACAAACAAGTTATAACATACCATTTAATTTTTTTTGATAAAATCCGTATTATTTGAAAAAATACTAAAAAACGCCATCCAGTGACCATTAATAGAATCATTACGGCACAATTAATAGCTCTAAGTGTAAAGCAAAAAAAGCTCTTTTTTCTAACACCAAGTTCAATGTAATTAATTCATCCAAAACAGAGATATAAATGTTTGAAAGAAAAAAAGTTTTAACAAAGTTCGTCATTTGATTTATTTAAAAACCATAGCCGTTCTACTGTAAAATTTAGAAAACTTTACTAGACCCAATAAAACCTCATCTTAAATATTTGCACCCGTATTTACTAAAGAGGTTTAAATTTAGACCAGGTCTAACTTGAGAAGCTATAGTAATATCTTAATATATTCCAAATTCCAATTTTAAACCTCTTTAGTTATATGTTTAAGATGACGTTTTTAACAGCAATTGAACAAATAATTTTTCTAAATTTCACAATTACAAAATGACAGTGACATAAGAGAAGACAGAGAAACACCTTTTAAAGTTATATCTTAAATTAAGTAACATTATTCACCCCTTTGTTGTGGAATCGCATAGAAACGTTAGTTTTTTGTAAAAAATATGACAATCTCCTAAAAAATTCGAATCAGCCTCAAGCCTCATCAGTAGACTCCGAAAGGTTAAGGCAGCATGTTATGTTTTCTATATTTTCATCCGTCAGCTACTTGGGAAATTCCAGTGTATCTAAATATATATATATATATATATATATATATATATATATATATATATATTTATTTATTTATATTCATATTTTATAATTCTTTTAATTTAATAATTTAAAGATTATTTTTTAATATAAAGAGTATTGGGGCACACGTCAATTAGGTATATGAACAATTTAAGTGTTTTATGGCCTTTCACAAGTAGGTACATATTATTTAAAAGGATACTAAAATATAAAATAAAATGTCTGAAAATTCAGCTGCAGCACATAACCCACATGTTATCTACATGGGTAACTGACAAAAAACCACATTAGATAACATTAGTTTAGTTAGCGAGTTGGTATTTTAGTAAAACATTAATCCCCGTATTCAGTAAAAATGTTTAAGAGTTAGACCAGGTCTAGTCTAGCCATGGTACTTAAAACTCTTAGTCCGCCAGTTATGTTTCCCTTATGTCACTGTCATTCTGTAATTGTGACATTTAGAAAAATTATTTGTTCAATTATTAAAAATGTCATCTTAAACCTATAACTATCAAGTTAGACCTGGTCCAAATTTAAACCTCTTTAGTGAATACGGGTGCAAATATTCAAGATGAGTTTTGTATTGGGTCCAGTAAAGTTTTCTAAATTTTACAGCAGAATAGCAGAACGGCTATGGTTTTTAAATAAATCAAATGACGACCTTTGTTAAAACAAAAAAGTTCATCACAAAATATAACACTTTGAAATAAAATCACCTTTTAGTAGGTATCCTATGAAACTGTAATAATAAAATGCCCTGTACAAAGCACAAAACATATTAATAAATTGCCAAGTAGATCTTGTGATTTTCAAACGTCCACAATGAATATGTTTTTGTTGTCCGCTGACAAAACAAGGTCTATAAAATTATGACTAAGTTTAGAACTGCCGAAGAGAAGTCAGTTGGTAGTTGATATAGAGAAAGAGGGAATAAAGTAGCACAACCAGAAGCCATCTTAGACTATAACAAGAAAATTAGTGACGTTTATAAAATAGATCCACTGATAACACGTAGTCAATTTCAATTTAGCTTAAACCGATTTAATAAAATAAATATATACAGAGGAACTAAAGTTGATGTATTTTATGACATTTTTTATGAAAACAATACTAATTTAGGAAGTTGCAAAAAAAATACCATACAAAGATTAATAATTTTAATTAGGAATTTAGTTTCAATAATATCTTAGTTGTTTAAGATTACCCATACTAATAATTTAATTTAAAATTTATTTCATAGATGAACTAGGTTCTATAACTTCTAAATTAGCTTTTAACTCTCCGAAGCACAACAAAATAATTAAATATTGTTAGGCAGTCCAAGAAGCCCTTATAACGAGTAAACATTATTAAAATTTTCGACACACACTCAGCAAATTGTATCTCCCCTAGGACATAATTAATGATCTAATAAAGTGGTGTAATGTCGGCTGTTTTTTAGGGGTATAAATATATTGCAGAACCGAGGGTTGTCGAATAAAAGGCACAAAACATATGCATAATGACATGTGATCACAACGAGGCACTTTAAAATTTCTAGTTGGCTCAACCGATTAGAAGGAAATTATGAACTATATTTAATTTTCACAGTTTTATAATGCGTTTTACAAATGCTTACTTAATTAACCTAGAGATACCCCGCAATTGGAATTTAGTGTGCACAAAAAAATTAGCCTTAAATTTTGAAAATACGTTAAAAAAAAGAAGCCGCTTTGAACAAAATGAAGTGCTTGTGTTTGGACGAGATATCCATCTCGACAACTAGAACTTTGAGAAAAAAATCTTTATAAGAAAATTAGTAAGAAAACGCTTGGAATTATTTTTAAGTTCCTTAACTGGCTGTAGGAGAGCTGGGTAAAGCTGAGTTACAAGTATAGACACTATAAACTAGATGTAATTTTGTAGACTTTTTAATTTACATTATTAAGTGGTGACAAAATAAACTTATTCATTTTTAAGGGCATAACTCCACCTGGACCGATTTATTTGTATGAGCCCATCAAAGATTTATTTATTTATATGTTTGCTTTTCAAAAAAATTACGGAAACAGTATGTAAGCAATTATAATATAAAGTAATACACATAAACGGTTATTTAAAGGAAATGTAAAGCCCAAATGGCTAAACTGATTTTAATGAGAGACTAAAATGTTCGGAATACTTTCGTGCATCTCAATAGTTATATAGATTAATACTTTTAACAGAATTTTAAAATGGCAGGCGCCATTTTGTGCAGCAAGAAAAAAATGGTTTTTTCTAAGTGCATCATAATGGGTATCATTTGTTGCGTTTTCGTAAACCATGTCTAATATTTTTTTGTTAAAAATTGTTGGGTACTGGTTTATTTTCTTGAAAGAATTTTTTAATTCCTTAACGTTTCGTGTCTCACAGAGACCTTTTCCAAAAAGATGTTATTGGCCTACGATAAATACAAAAATATAAAACATCATTCATCACATTGACACACTAAAAACTATCACAATAAAATGTTAAAGCAGGACGTTACAATTTTGAAAACCCCAGTTTAAAATTAATGTTAACATCATGTTAAAATACATTGGTATACGCACCTTTAAAATAAAACAATTTACAGCTACTATAATGCAGTGAGTTGTTTTAAGTTGAAAACAAATGTTTCGACCAATACTCAGTCTTCATCAATGTTATTATAAGGTAGTACACCTATAGAGAAAAATCTTTTAATAAAATTCCATTTATTCAAGTATATAAAACATTAGACAGCGGCACATGATCAAGACAGACATAAAACTATTTGCACACATGCAAATAGAATATAAAAATTTAATTTTAATACGGGTTAAAATAAATAGTAGGTGGAAGTGTACCTACGTTGTTTTGTCATCAAGTAGGTTCATGTTTGATTTTTTTATCCTTTAGAATACCTAAAACAAGAAAAATCTATATTTAGAAACAAATATATCTGTACGGATGTGTGTCAATAACGTTTGCGCTCACGATACTTGAGATCGGCCAAGTCGATTTGTTTCAATTTTAGGGTGTCATGGGTGTAGATCTCCGATATTTTTAAGGGAGATAAAAATGTAAAAGATTTATATTTTTTGACATTAAGGCAATTGGTTTACATTTACTAAGTTTGACGAAACACATTTTTTTTCTACGTATTAGCTGCCAGATTGTAAAGATGACAGAATACCTGAAGAAGGTGGACCAGGAACCACGTAGTGCCTCGGCAAGCAATGGGCTTCATGTCTGGGTTCAACTATATGGTTTACTATGAGTATAAGAAATCCAAGAACATAAATAAGCTTCGCTATTCAAGAAGTTTAGTTATTGATTATTAACCTATGAATTTCCGTTTAATTTTAAAGTGATTTTAATTTCTCGGATTTGGTTTTACACTTGCCGAATATTTGGTGTATTTTTCCTATTTATTTTTTTAAGGCTGCAATTGAATATATATTACAAAATGCATTTTACGTCATTAAAGCTACTTTTTGTCCTCTCCGACGTTCCGTCTTTCGAGGTCCCATCATTAATTTATTTTTTTTAAATATGGATTTTTGTATTTCATTTTTAACAAGGGTTCGATGTTTGAATAGAAGATTAAAAATTTTTCCATAAGAAACAACGTGTTAGAGAGAGAGATAGAAAACCAGAATGTTGCCAAATTCATAAATAACAACACATTTACATACATTATGTCCTGAATTTTCGACTAACCATGTAAGTTATATTTTTAATTATTGTGTAAAATTCTCATTTTGACTCGTATTGTTCCTTTTGTACTTTTGAAAAAGACCCGAAGGTACGGGCCGAAACGTTATAATAAATTAATAATACATGACTAGTAAATAGTAGTTTTCTAAATAGAGGATCATATCCCAAGAAACAATATATTAAGGAGATCCAAGAATTTTTTTTTAATTTACTACACAAAATAACAATGGTTTTAACATTACTTTATGCTATCTTTATATTTTCTGTTTTAAATAATTTAATAATCTTAGGATTCAAATTTTGAATAATATAGAGAACTGAACCAAAAAGTAAGCCATTATTAGGATTTATAGTATTCCTTTTATGATTATTTTCCTTCAGGATATTATTATTTGGAGTGTTGTAAAACGTTTTTAATAAGTTTAAT
The DNA here is from genome assembly GCA_030620095.1 of Kuschelorhynchus macadamiae. Taxonomy (NCBI): domain Eukaryota; kingdom Metazoa; phylum Arthropoda; class Insecta; order Coleoptera; family Curculionidae; genus Kuschelorhynchus; species Kuschelorhynchus macadamiae. Next base: position 204,089 of record JAUTXW010001728.1, read on the forward strand.
CAGAAATAAAATTTGTTGGAAGTTTCTGAATTTTCTGTTTTAAATAATTTAGTAATCCTAGGATTCAGATTTTGAATAATATAGAGAACTGAACCAAAAAGTAAGCCATTATTAGGATTTATAGTATTCTTTTCATGATTATTTTCGTTCAGGATATTATTATTTCCAGTGTTGTAAAACCTTTTTAATAAGTTTAATAAGGTATAAAATTTGTTGGAGGTTTCTGAAATTTTTTTGTTTTAATGTTGGGTGTACTAATTTTTCAATTCTATTTTTAAAAGTTAATATTAAATTAATTTTCAGTTTGTTACTATGATATGACTTATAATAATATACGGAACTTACTACCAGTTTGATATGCCAATCTGTAATTAATTTGTTATTTTCAACTTTTATGACATTTGTATCTAAAAAGGGAAGATTTTGGTTAGTTTATTTCTCTAATATTAATTGTAAATTTGAATTATAATCGTTAAAAATTTGAATAATCTCATCGTATTTATTATATGGCACACAACAAAAAATGTCCTCAACATTTTTTTTTTAAAAAGGAATATCAAAACTTAGGAAAGGTATGCAGTGGTCAAGCAAATCGTCCATTACATATTGGGCAAAAATTGGGGAGATTGAAGATCCCATTGGTGCTAAGCGTATTTGTTTATAGTATTTATTTTCAAATGGAAAAATATTACTACTAAAAATAAATTCAATGATTTCTAAAAATACATTTGGGCAATACTACAATTATTTTGAAGTAACTACCATCTTTTTGTAATATTATTTTTTCTAAATGCAAATGACCCAAATACATAAAGAAATGTTAACAATGAACAAAAAAACCGATATTAAAAACTTAAATTCTATTTATTCTTATATTTTAAATTTAAACGACAAATAATTCCTTAAAAATCATAAATATTTCTTCCTAAATTTACTCATAATTATGTTATTATAGAGCCCTGAAGAAAAAATTAATGATTTCGAAAGCCTGGCTATATATATATATATATATATATATATATATATATATATATATATATATATATATATATATATATATAAATACTATGGATACTAATTAAAGACGTTCTAATAAACAGTTTTCCTGATCAACGCCCGATAGATTGTCTAATTCAAAATGTAATAAATTTAGAACCATTAAAAAAAGAAAATCGAATTCAATTTGACACGACAGTGCAATATTCTCGTAGCTTATTTTCAAAATTAAATGCAGGTCCTGATGAACCTGAAACTAAATTAATTAAAATACAACACTATGAAAAATTTCCTTTAGAGATGTTTATAAACGGACTTCTTCCATAACATCCACAGCTAGTTACTAGGCCAAATTCTCTAGAACAAGCAATGTCGTTGTAACAGAAGCAGAAAATATTATATATTTCAAAAATGCACACAATTTAATACTACTACCTTCACACACATTTCAAGCATTTAACTAAAAACAGCTCATGCAATATCGTTTTACGATAAAATAGCAACCAATTTTTCTTAGTTTCTTCTTCTGATAAATTCGATGGCTTAGACATTATAAAACAATTAAATGCCAATCTAGATTTCAACAGACGTATGTTAAAATTATCTAATGTAGATATACTTATACGTTTTGAAAATAAAAGTACTGATATGGGCAATATAAGTAAAGGTATGACCTAGAGCCCAGAAGTATTAAAAAAATTAAAATTTCTGATAATAATTCAAATGGCTCTGATATTCTTTCTTATACAAAAATCGGACATATTGAAAATCAAGAATGCTCAGTAGAAGTTTAAAACAATTTAGCTTAACAGCTTTAAAGTCTAGAAAAAATACTATAAAAATTGGGTTTCTTGAACCTTTTGAGATAGAAACTTAAAGAAATAATCTTTATTGATCACCATGATGTAATAAAAAAAACTTTATTCGAGAATATTTAAATTCTGAAAAAAACGTTTTTTCTATATTTTTATAATAAAGAATGAATTACAATTTTTACCAATGTTTATATCAAACATTTGAATAAACCAAAAATTATGATATTCTCGGAATTGCTAAATAATATTTCGGATAAAGGAGGGAGAAAAATAATGATAATGACGCACCAACATTAAGGTGAAATAAATCATAGAGACATACCAGACAGTCAAAAACACATTTATTACTGGCTAAAAATAAAAAATAATATATAACCCAGTACGTTAGGGCTGCAATATTTGTCAAACTTCTAAATATAGCAGGCTTAAATCATATATATCTCTTACAAAAACAGAAACTCCTAGTAAATCTTTTCAAATGATACATATTGACACGTTTGTTTTTGAAGTTCAAAACCATAATAATATTTGACAAATTTTCAAAATACGAACAAGCCTAGTCTAATGATAAGAATGCAAAATCTGTTTGTGACATTTGAATTTCTTTTCAGTTTTCGAATGCTTTGAAACGATAACTTGTAACAACGGGGGAGATTTTTAATAATGAACTTTTAAAATCCTAAAGAAAAAATGTACATTTTATTATGCCTAAACATCATGAGTCTAATTCCCCTGTAGAGCGTTTTCATTCTACTCTTATTAAATAGTTCCGGATTTTATAACAAAAAAATAATAAATCAGTCTTAGAACTCATGTCATCTGAAATTATAGCTTATAATGGGACTATAAACAGCGTAACAAAGTTATTCTAGACTCACACGTGAGCAAATAATAGCAACTATAAATAAAATTTAACTTTACAAAACAGAATTACAAAAATAGATTTAGCTATTAAATTCGCAAAACTATATACCTTCAACTCCAACTCCAAAATATCTACGAAAATAAATGAATACTTATTACTGCTAAAGTCCTCATAAGAATGGAGACATGTAAGAATTCACAAAATAACGCACTATTTAATGGAATATATTTGATATAACTAAGCTTTCCATGCTAGTTAAAACTATGTGATATCACTATACAAGCTTAGAAAAATACCAAACGCTTATTTCAGAATATTCCCTTACAGAAAGTAAACTTTAATGATACAAATAAAATTCCTTATAAGAACGTAAAACTGTTCAATCTAAATAAAGAATTTATGGCCAATTTACATGAAATATAAGGGAAATAAGAATATTAATATTAACAATGAAAATGATATAATAATTTAGGCAATAGAAATATCTAAATGTTTATGTCCTTATAGGGGTGGAAAAGTTAGGTTACCTTCATATATTTCACCACCTTGTCATAAAAGGTAAAAAATATTATTAATAAAAGTGAAATTCATCTAGGGGACACTTCTGTAAAAATCCAGAGTATAAACGTTTAATCGTTAAATCGTTGCTTTAAAGTTTTATTGGTTCCTCCCAAAGTTTGTTATATTCCGTGTATTTTTAAAAAATAAAATTGTTTAAAAAAGTTTGTCGTTTGGCCCGACATATAACTGGCGCTCTTGAAGGTATGCCCTGGCTCAAAGTACTTCAAATCAATTTGCTTTGCTGAGATATCACCAGAGTTCATTACATAAAGAAGAAAAAACAAAACAATCCCTATTTCTTATTCTAAGCACTGCAGTTATCTAGCCAAAATGTGATATGTTGATAATCTCTCTTCATTAATAAAAAACGATGAAAGGCATATGTAATATCCGACTTGTCTAGTGCCACAGGATAGCAAAGGTTTTATTCTTTCCTTTATTGGAACCAAGAGTAATAAAAAACTCATTAAAAGCTATACATTATTGAGTAAAAATTACCTTCTTAAGCATTTCAGCCGAGGAAGCATAATCACCTAAAAACAAACAAAAGGTTATTATGACATGTTGTTTAAAAAAATGGATACTTGGGATCTTTTTGGGTACTTTTCAAGATCAACAAATATAATCAATTGTTTAGACATCTTCTTGGCAAGCTTCTCTTGAGAGTTTGGCCCTTTAAATATGTGTGTCCGGATTAATTTTCGAATGCGATGCGTTCTGAAGTAAAGTTTCTGCATGGGGACGCGGGATTTTTTAATGCGAATAAATCGGAATACCAATTTTTTGGTTTGTAAAGTACCCAAATTTCTGTTAAGAAATAGAAAAAAAGGTGAATAATAATTAATAATTACATTCTTGGTAATTATTGCAAATTGTCGCCATCTATATCTTAGTGATCAAACTTTACTTTTATTAATTAAATACGGGTTCCCCTGACAACTCCTGGAACACAAGGACAAAGTGCTTGGACGTGCCGTCATCGGTCGTAAGTGAAGGTATGCGCAAACGCGGCATACACTATTACTATTTTTAAGCAAGATCTTTACTTTAGAATTGATTATTGAAAACAAATAAAACAGTAATTAAGAGTTAATTCAATTTTCAATACACCAATAAAGGTGTAGAGATATATTGAGACGCAAAACAGCCATATATAAGAATGTAGATGCATATAAATAATTAATGTATGCAAGTATTTATGTTATATTCAAGTGGAAACAGTATAAACTAAAGTTTTAAAACAAGTTCTAAATTTATAGTTACAAAACGTTTATTGTCTAGGTAGCCTACTTATTAAGATTTAAATATTTTTAGTTTACTCATTACCAAGCTTATTGGTTATAGTGTAAGTATATAGTACCTCAAAGGCATGGTAAGAATTTGAGTAAAAATACACAGAAATAAATATATTTTTAAGCATCCTCAGACAGCAAAAGTTAATTAACCCAATAAATATGTTATGCAATTCATCATAGGATTTTAGGTATATTAGGTATATATTTTTTAATATGCATCTATTTATTCATTTATTTTACTTAGAAAACAGTTTACAGATTGGTGTCTATTCTATAATCTAAAAGTACAAGTATTCTGATAATGCAAAATATAAAAACATAATTATTTTGTAAGTAGTGTAATATTACATGCAAGTAGAAACAAAACTATAAGTACTTAAGTATTAATTACGGCATCACTTTAAATAAGCGTTAAGTTTTCTCTTACCTGAGCGTTTACCCATCCGATCATTTTGCTTGCCATAGTAATTTTTTATGTGTTTTTGAAATAGTACTAAATAAGATATTAACAACCGTTTCTACAGAATGCATACTGCATCCTTCAAAATAAATTAAATTAAAGATCAAAGTAGATAAAAACGATTTTTGAGAAAAAACATTTAAATTTTTTTTTAGGTTCTTAAAAACGTTGGACATAAAAGTCAATACTTTGTTAAGCCTTAAGGCATCCGTGCTATTATTACTGTCACATTCGGGATTTACACTGTTATGATCGGAGTTTAATGAGTGACTTGTCATTGAATTATCAATTGTATCAAGTAAATTTTATATCTGATCCTGATTACTTGTCAAAAATGGTGTCTTCAGTGAATCTACTTCTATGCTTATGGATTGTCCATACAGATATGTCATAATTTGCAAATCGTTATTTATTACAACAGCAAGTGATAGAAGGGCCCGGAGAATGCTCTACTTTAAATATAGTCATCTTGTCATTAATAAAAAACCATACTTCATTGACCCGAAAATATTGAAATAGTATCTTAAATTCTTCAAAATTTGTGAATTCACTTAGTTTTTTATGCTGAATATTTTCATGTTTGCTTATTTCAATTGCCTGTTGTAAGATTTATCGTCTTTACTTTTTTTGAATGACACCTTTTTGGATAAATATTTGGGAGAGTTCGGAAATTTAGTAGGTATGCTAACGCTTTAACCCTGGCAAACTTAATTTAACGATCTCAGCAGGGTTTCATAGCACTATACGTAGACATAATATTTACGTTTTTATCAACAATCTTGAGGTATTATCTACAAATAGCACTCTAAAAATTAATTTAGCTTGTGATTACACCATAGTTTATCAAAAAAAAAAAACATAATTTTATATTAAATTCATGAAAACATGAAAATGATCCTAAAAATATGCATAATAACCTGAAACCTTATAATTTGTTTCTGTCAGAAGATAGCATTTCATATGTAAAGTGAAAACACTGTTGCCAGATTTTAAGAGTAGATGTAACGTAAGTCTTGCATTATTATTAATCCCCGTTCAGGCAGATGACTTTTTTAACAAAATTTATAATTAATAAAAATGCTGTTTAGGTTATGTTAGAAATGGTTAGGTTCGCTGTAAAGAAAGCGCGAGGTAGCTCTCCAACAAAATTCCAAGTCTATATTAAAACAAAGATTTTTTTAACAAAATTTATAGTGTTTGGTGGATCTGTCCCATTAGCGTTAGGTTAGCCCAGGTGTGTCGTTAAAATTATCGTTAAAGCTATAAATTATCATCAACGCCTTAAAATCACATTTCAAATCATTGAAAATCAGATCTGAAATACGCCCGCACTCTAAGATGGTGTAATTGGTGGAAGTCGCAGCGGATTTAAGGGCTTTTTTTAAACGGATCTATAATAAAACAAAGATAAATCAAAAGATATGCTATCCATCTATGCAATGGTTTTTTTTAATCTAAATTTTTAAGAAAATTAGAAGGCATTGGCAACAGTGTAGAGAAATTGTGTTCTCAGCGTCATAGTGACGTAATAAAAGAGAGATTTCGCAGTGTATTTCTTGAATATTTATGATTTTTAAAATGCATTTTCTTAAAAACTACTGGATCCTTCACACTTTTTAAATGTGGAAATTACTACTAAAAATAAACACTTTTTAATGGTTTTTGAAATTTTTCAAAAATCGTGGCTACATATAGCGTTATAGACCCCTCACCAGTTTTGGAATCCTGTTGTGAAATTGTCCGAATAAAATCCTTAGGTTCCAAATGGCACTCACACACACGGTTTGTTGGAACAAAATTGCCACGGGGGACAGCAGTTCGCGGCATAGCTTAAAAAGCACGTACCAGATTTTAGTAAAAAATTAAGGTTCATATGGAGATGACCTGGCAATATTTTAGTACAAACCAATATGACGGAGCAGTGTTAAAAAATTATTACTAAAAAAACTAATTATCCAATTTACCTCAAACTTTGTACAAAAATCAAATGTTACAGGAAAGAACTGGTAATATTTTGATATGAATTCAAGATAGCAAAACAAAATAGGGGTCTAACAAAAATATATATATATATATATATATATATATATATATATATATATATATATATATATATATATATATATATATATATATATATTTATATGAGAATCACATTTGACATTTTCGAAGCATTCTTTCTCGCGTCCTAATAGACACTATTATATTCGATCGCTCTTGGGTTATGAGTTTCGCCACAGGTGGCAATATGCTGCTCCGTGGTAATCGAGTATCAAGTCTGGCGAAGATTTCGAATGTTTTCTTGGTAACCATATATATATATATATATATATATATATATATATATATATATATATATATATATATATATATATATATATATATATATATATATATATATATATATATATATATATATATATATATATATATATATATATATATATATATATATGTATATATATATATATATATATATATATATATATATATATATATATATATATATATATATATATATATATATGTATATATACAAATGTCAGTTTTGTGTACTAAATTAGCACATATATATATATATATATATATATATATATATATATATATATATATATATATATATATATATATATATATATATATATATATATATATATATATATATATATATATATATATATATATATATATATATATATATATATATATATATATATATATATATATATATATATATATATATATATATATATATATATATATATATATATATGTATATATATATATATATATATATATATATATATATATATATATATATAGTAGGTAGGCAGTGCAAACATGATATCGGAGAACATGCTTTCTTCGGTATACGTGGAATTCAGTAGTAGTAGTATTTTTATTTTTTGCTTTATACGGGCTACCTGGTTTTATGTAAAGTAAAGCGTCGCTTATTTTTATATGTTTTGTGGTTTCTTTTTTCGTTTTCATTAATAATTTATATTTGATTTACATTATTGCATCGTGTCTTTTAAGTCAGTATTAGGCTTTCAAATGGATAATCAGAAACAATTGAAAATATTGCAATTAACAACCCTAAATGACTAAGCATAAATCATTAAAACGAAGGGATGTCTTGTTATAATAGAACGGATAGAAGTGCCTTTAGAATGACTTTTATTGATATACGCTATTCACAACGTTTTCATTTTGGTCCCTGTAATGTCGACTTTTATTCAGCTACTTAACATTATACCTGCTTGAATTACAATATGCTGTTGACATGACTTGATAAATTATAATTGATTGCTCGCCAGGAACTATACGACAAATACAAATTTCATGAACGAACATTATTGAAAACTAAACATTGTAATCAATGTAATATGGCCCTTGATGATTTTGCAAGGGCAAGCCACTTAATTATTTGCACTTGACTGATAAGTAGTTAAATAAAGCTGTTATTGTAAAGTAGATTTTTATAAAAATAATAGCATGACAAATAATGCATAATAAAAGTATGGAAGGGTTCTTTAAAGACTGTCTATTTATGAGGGTCAATATTGGGATATCAAAAACCGCAAAAGTTAGAATAATTTGTAAATATATACGGCCGATTTGAAAGAAAAATATGAAAACAATTTCTATTGTGGCATTGGGAAGTTATTTGAAAAAAAATCGATTTTTTTTGTTATTGGTTTTAAGTTTAAAACTGCCAGACTGAAAGAAAAGCGTTAAGCTTTAATTTTTAAATCTCTATCAAGCATCGATTTTTGGTCAATATACGAAAAACTAAAAAAAAATTTAAAAAGCTTAAATAAATTCTCTATTACAACTACCAAATACGAACTCAAAAATTAATCGATAATAATTTGAATTTTAGAAAATTTAGATATGCAGCATGTGTTCAATTTTAGTTAACACAGGGGAAACTTTTTTTATTTATGATTTTAACAAAAAAAGTTATCGTTCATAAAAAGCTTTCCTTGTTACAAAACTAAGATTGATAAAAGAAAATCTTGAATCTATATATTTAAAACACTAGGCCAGAATTTTCAGCAAGTTCTTTTTTGAAATGATGGTCTGGTTACCCAGACCTTTCAACACTATTTTTTATATTGTTTTATTGCGTATTTTTTCTATAAAACCAATGTTTTTCTACAATAACATTTCTGAATGATGTGGTAAATACACCTCATATTCTTATAATTCCACAGGGAAATCATCCCGTTATCTAACGGAAAAGGCAGAGCAAGGTTTGCCGGGTCAGTATCTTATAAAGGGACGTAATAAATTCGTATAATAAAAAGTATTTCTTGGTCTTAATTAAATATGTAAAGAAAGATCAAAAGATACATTTTTCCTTTATTCTAAGTAGAAAAGTTCAGAATAACATATGCCCACAACGGCTTCGCTTTTGAGATATAGTATCTTAAAAAATATATAATAGTTTCCCAAAATCGCAAAAACTAACTCAGACTTAGTGCAACCTAATAGATACTATATGCTAAAAACAGAGAAGTTAATTATAGAGGTAGATATGGGCAATCTGAAGTGAGAATTGTTATTTCCAAAACACTAATTATTGGCAAGAAATAAAAATTTGCTATTATTTTATAAACCGAATATATCAAAGAAAAACGAATACGATTTTTTTTGCGTCGTATAGATACTTTGGATACTTTTATAGCTGTACCGGGTTGGTCCAAAAATTTAAATTAAAGTCGTTAAAATGGACTTTAAATATGAATCTGACTCAGGTCCGAGTCATCTAATCTATAATAGGCTTAATTCATTTAAACATTTCAGTTCCTTTTTTTTCAAACCCGTGTGCTATATAGCAACATACAAACTTTTATTATAAATTGATGTTCTAAAATAGTAGAAAATTATATTCAAAAAAATTAAGTTTATGCCGGTATTTTTTAGATTCCTCTGTATTGGGAAAACTGAGGTTCTTTGTAGTTTTTTTGAAATACATTTTTTTTAAGGCTTCTCTATTTATTTTGTCAATTTTAGTATTAGGACTTCAAATTTTCATTAAATATTGTTTTTCGTAAGCATGTATGTAAGGAGACAATTTCGTCTCTTGAGAGAAAAACTCGAAGATTATTAGGGTGGGAGTAAATAGGAAAAAATATGCGAAATCTGAATGCTTTTGAAATTTTTTAAATGAAGTATGATTATGTACAAAACTCTGTATGTATACCAAACAAAGGAACTGTCTAAACATTAAGTAGTACAAGAATTATTTTAACTAAAATGCATTCGAATTGCTTCATATACAGAGATAGGTGTTCAATTTATAAAATAGTAGCACAATTTTAATTATTCATAGCAATATCCGTGGATCAGCTTTTTATGTAGTTTTTTTTGAATATGGTATCTTGCACAAACATTGAAAATTTCAATTAATAAATTGACGGTGGTTTCATCAATTTATGGATCGTACAACAAAAATCTTTTAATGTAAAAAATCATACCAACCATTTTGTTAGTTTAATGGTTAAATGCAGTTTTAAGTAGGAGGGTTTCTGGCTATTTAAATAGTTATTACATTAAAAATTCTCTGGTGACTCACTATATTTATAAACAATGTAATTTAAAAATTCTAGGACATTCCAGTGAAAATCATCCACCACACATATTAGGACGTTGTTTTAAATTATTATTAGGGAAAATCAAGTTTAAATCACTTTATGTCTAATGCTACTAACATTCATTTTCAGATTTCATTAAACTTTTTGGTTAAATGTATATTTCCTTTTCGGTATAACTTAAATACAGTATTTTTAAGTATATGTACTTCAGAAAAATAAAATTACACAGGATGGATCAATTTGCTAGACACATAAATCACCGTAACTGTAAATAAATTACGACACTCAAAGTTACATGGAATAGTGAAACCCGTATTTTTAAGCAGTCCAAAATTTACAGGAAAAAATATAATTTTTGGACATATGTCCAAACAATTTTTTAAATAATTATGCTCCTAAAAATTACAAAACCGTGTTTATCTTAAGCAGTTCAAAAGTTACTAGAAATCAACAATTTTTTGACAGATGTCAAAACATTTTTTCTAATAAATTACGCCTCTAAAAGTTACATGGAACTGTGAAAATCATATTTAAAAATTTTATGTAATTTAAAAGTTACAAAAGAATTTTTTTGACAGATGTCAAAATATTTTTTTTAAATAATTACATCACTAATAGTTACATGGAGCTGTGAAACCGTATATAAATATTTTATGCAGTCCAAAAGTTACCGGGAAAAACAGTTTTTTTGATAAAATTCTAATTATTTTTTTAAATAAATTACGCGTCTAAAAACATATTTAAAAATTTTAACCAGTTCAAAAGTCACGGAGAAAAAATCTATTTTTCGACAGCTGTTAAAATATTTTAAAAAATCACGCACCTATAAGTTACAGAGACCTGTGAAAACCATTTTTAGAAATTATATGGAGCTAAAAAGTCAGGGGAAAACAGCTTTTATATATCCAACTTTAAATGTTTTTATTATTTCTATTCTAGTTAATTTTATTGTTAAACCAAATTGAAATTTAAACGTATGTTAAAATGTCATACAATTTTTGTGAAAATGTATTCTATTTTACTGCCCATATCTGTTTTTACCGCTCCTTGATCCATTTGAATAAATATTTACTAATATTTGGATCCATGTGGTGACAAAATATTCTACTTGTCAAAATACAATAATAATGTGACAGTAAAATCCCTTCTAGGTCTTTCAAGGTATACCCTAATTATATGTCAAAATTCCCTTAAAATTTAAAAATTGTGCATTTTTAATTTCAAGTTAGCTTTCCTGGTATTCCGGAAAGTTATAGAAAATACATTGAAATTTTTAAATCTAGTTTGTTTTTGTTAAAAATATGAGCAGCTTCTTTTATATTTACGTTCAAAGTAAGAATATCGTATTAAATATTCTAAAAATTGTAACTTTTCTAGTGTTTAACCTCAAGGCATTACTATAATTTAAAAAAATAGCCCAGAACTTCAAGAGGTAAGGTAATAAAATTTAATGTTGGTCAGTGCAGATGATCATGCACCAAACGACAGAAAAAATTGAATAATTTGCACGCAAGTTTTTTCTTCTAAAGAATTTAGCTGCAAACTTGAAACGCAGTTTTGTACTTTTTGCATCCTCATTCCTCAAAAACTCGAAAAAAACTATTTTATTTAATTAATAGACGAAAAACCAAAAACGATACGAAGGTGCGTGTACCGTTGGAGAGTCGAGAGCCCAAGTGTGCTTTAATAACGTATCAAATTTAGTTTATCTGAAAGCGTTTTCGAAATATAGCGACCGAAAAGTACAGATGTACCAAAAGTACGTTCTCACGTCGGTGGAGTCGAGAGTTTATAACAAGCTATATCCCACGTTGTAATGTTTTGTCGACATTCCTTACATTATATTTTCTATTTTTGTAGACCATAAACGTACGGCTATGATTTGAATAAACCCTTGCCACCAATTATCCTCCTTTATATAAGGTAAGATATATCTAACCGTAAAAATCTCATTAAAAAAAAGTAAGGCGGCAAGCAATTTTTTAGAGATGTCAATTTTTTTTCTTAAATTGGATTACTTCATTAAAACTACTTTGAACTATGAAATCAGTATTTAAAAATATAAGGCAGTTTAAAAGTTAAAGGAAAAAAAAACAACTTTTTTAGGCAGCTGCCAAATTATTTTTGTGTTAAATTACCCTACTAGAGGTTATATAAAAGTGTGAAACAACCGTATTTAAAAATTTTATACAGTTCAAAACTTATGGAGAAATTTTTTGACAACTTTCAAAATGTTTATGTTAATAAATTACGCCGTTAAAAATTACATGAAGCTGTGGAAGTCTTATTTAAAATTTGAAAATAGTTTAGAATATACGAGAAAAAGACAGTTTTTTTCGATAGCTTAAAATAATTTTTTTAAGTATTTAGAAATTTTAAGCAGTTCAAAAGCCACGGGGAAAAGGAATTTTTTTAGCAACTGCCAAAAATAAATTACGCCTCTAGAAGATACATGAAATGTCCTATTACCGAATCCTCAAATCGTACTTTGAATCCTATAAAAGTTTCAGTAAAGAAAAAATTGAACCATTGTGAGAACAGTTTCTACAAATATTTATTATCCAAACCTCCGGAATCGATGTCTTATACCGGACTGTTTCACTTGGAAAAAATTACATCTCTTAAACCAGAATTAAAAAAAAAATTCCCTGTTTCTCCTGTATAACATTCCAAGCATCACAATGACGTCATTTTTTGATAATTTTTGGTCCACGACGTTATATTACTAAAAAATTAGGTGAATTATGTCGTCATTGTTTTAACGTATTTATGATGTCATAATTGTGTCGTCATACTAAAGTGATCTGTTTGTCAACTTTAAAAACAAAAAAATATATTTTGATGACGGGGTAGGTAAGTAGACGTAAAAGCAAATAACCTGTAGATTATAAATAAATTTGAAGCGTAAGGAATAGCTGCCGTTATGCCTAGTAAAAAAACTAATATAGGAAGTATAAAATTATTTAAATATTTCATTTTAGCTTAGCTTTATTCAATGTATTACCACAATAAAGTATTAATTTAATTTTATGTTCATGTATTATCGCACTAACTAAACTTTATTTTATGTGTCACACTAATACATTTCTAAACTTAGATATTTTCCTCGTTAAAACTGTTTTATCTTCTACGTAATTTTAGTGTTGTTTGTCAAATATTATCCAGTCAGAATATACAGATTTTATTCGTTGACGTTACACTTTATGTACTGTATTTTAGGAACAGCAACAGTAACTGTTATGTAAAAAGTACCTTATATTTTTCCTAACCTTACAAAACTAGTGGAAACTTCTACTCTTATTTTTTATTTAATGAAGTATTTAACTCAATGTCTTTGTATTTAAAATTTGATTCTTCATTGCAAAAATCTCCCTCTGCCTTTACCGATGTAAGTACCAGGGAACAGATAGATAACTTTTCCAATAAACATTAACAACCGTATTCACTAAAAAGGTTTAAATTTAGATCAGGTCTAACTTGGCAGTTATAGGTTTAAGATCACATTTGACATTGAAAATTGAAAAAAGGTTTTTTCTAAATCTCACAATTACAAAATGACACTGACTTAACCAAAATATAACTAGAGGACTAAGAGTTTTAAGTACCATGGCAACTAGATCTGGCCTAACTTTTAAACCTCTTTAGTGAATAGGAGGTAAATGAATCTAGTTTCAAAAGTTTTTGCATCTAAATTACATTAAAATATTATATTAGACTTATTCCCGGATTAATTTCCTAGCAGGGTAATGTAAAATGACTTATATACGTTATTTTGACGTGGGGCATTGATTATTCTCCTAAATAGGAAGTCAATATTACGTCATTTAGAGGTCTTAAAATGGCTATTCTTTTTGGGCTACCCTTTCTAATGAGCAAACGTTATTTGTGTACAAAAAATTAAATACATTTGAGGTGTTTCGCCGTTTTTGAAATATTATCTCAATTTTATTTTAAATATGTATAATCGAAAAACGATTAAGTATCTACGTCAATGACTTCCACTATTTTTCAATGTTAGAACACTTATCCCAAATATTTCTGTTTTTAATTTGACTATTATCTGTTTATGTATTCACAAAATATGAGTTATGTGAACCTAACCCTTTAAGAAATCGAAGATCGAATTAAACCCCATATATATATATATATATATATATATATATATATATATATATATATATATATATATATATATATATATATATATATATATATATATATATATATATATATATATATATATATATATATATATATATATATATATATATATATATATATATATATATATATATATATATATAGCAGAAAATGGATTCTTTGGGATGACCGCTAAAGCAATGGAATTTGGCTAACCATAGACACGTGTTTCTGACTTAAGGTCTTCATCAGTACAGTCAACTAGTTGAAAGACGAGTAAAACTAGTGCCAAAATGAATACACAAAACAATACCAGAGTCACCAACAGGAGCAAAACCGACATTTGTGATTACCAAGAGAACATCCGAAATCTTCGCCGGACTTGATACTCTATTTACCACGGAGCAGCATATAGCCACCTGTGGCGAAACTCATAACCCAAGAGTAGTAAATCAAAATAAGGAAAATATATAACGCGGTTAGAACTAGTATATAGCAGAAAATGGATTCTTTGGGATGACCGCTAAAGCAATGGAATTTGGCTAACCATAGACACGTGTTTCTGACTTAAGGTCTTCATCAGTACAGTCAACTAGTTGAAAAACGAGTACAACTAGTGCCAAAATGAATACACAAAACAATACCAGAGTCACCAACAGGAGCAAAACCGACATTTGTGATTACCAAGAGACCATCCGAAATCTTCGCCGGACTTGATACTCTATTTACCACGGAGCAGCATATAGCCACCTGTGGCGAAACTCATAACCCAAGAGTAGTAAATCAAAATAAGGAAAATATATATCGCGGTTAGAACTAGTATATAGCAGAAAATGGATTCGTTGGGATGACCGCTAAAACAAGGGAATTTGGCTAACCATAGACACGTGTTTCTGACTGAAGGTCTTCATCAGTACAGTCAACTAGTTGAAAGACGAGTACAACTAGTGCCAAAATGAATACACAAAACAATACCAGAGTCACCAACAGGAGCAAAACCGACATTTGTGATTACCAAGAGAACATCCGAAATCTTCGCCGGACTTGATACTCTATTTACCACGGAGCAGCATATAGCCACCTGTGGCGAAACTCATAACCCAAGAGTAGTAAATCAAAATAAGGAAAATATATAACGCGGTTAGAACTAGTATATAGCAGAAAATGGATTCTTTGGGAT
>JAUTXW010001728.1:225000-335000 GCA_030620095.1 Kuschelorhynchus macadamiae
GGCCAAGACACTAAAAACCATTACTCCTTAATTAAAAAAACTGTAACATTTCTAATTATTAAAATTTTAAAAACAAGAATTTTTCCTCATTGTTTGAAAAATAGTATTGTAAAACCGTTGTCTAAAAAAGGGGATGCTACAAACATTACAAACTATAGGCCGATAACATTAATAACCAATCTTACAAAAGTAGTAGAAGAAATTATAAAACTAAAATGGAAGTCTTTATAAATAAATATAGCCTATTATCAAAAAATCAGTTTGGTTTTAGAAAAGGTATGTCAACAGATGATGCTATTTTGTTTCTTACTTCCAATATCTATAAAAACTTAGACAAAGATAAAAACGTGATATGCTTATTTTTGGACTTGACCAAGGCGTTTGTTACCCTTAATCATGCCATATTAATTAATGAGTTAGAAAATCTTAGTTTCAGGGGATTAGCTTTAGAGCTTTTAAATCCTACCTCGCGAATAGAATGCAGGTCGTGAAAATAAATAATACCTTCAGTAGGGAGAAGAATCTGAGTTGCGGTGTGCCACAACGTACTGATGATACGGTCGTCTTATATGAGGGATGTTCATTGAATGGGGTAAAACAAAAAGCTGAAGAAAATTTGTGCAAAATAAAAGGGTGGTTCGATGAAATGCGTCCTAGTATTAATTATGAAAAAACACTTGCCTTCAGCTGTAATCGGAATAAATTTCCTCCATATAAAACATTATCTTTTCTAAATAGTTCAATGAAAATCGAAGAAACTGACAGTAATAAATATTTGGGGGTTGAGATAGACAGACATTTAAACTTATTAATTAAAAAGCTAAGGCAAATACTCTACAAGTTTAAACAAATAAAAAAATACTCGATATTCCTCAACTTAAAAGTGTTTACTATGCTCTTGTAAATTCACATTTACAATATACATATTACAATAATTACAATACCCTTGAGGTAATACAAAACAGGTTTTTAAAGATAATTTATGGAAAAATCAATACTTACCCAAGTTATGATCTTTATAAACTTAGCAACATATACGACGTAAGACAGATATCCGTCTGTAGGATACTTAATACCCAGTTAAAAAACAGGCATGAACTGGGAAATATTAGTCATGAACACAACACGCAACTTAAAAATACAATGCAAACTGGGACACTAAAGGTTTCAAAAACGCACGTCCAGCGGTCAACTTTGTTCTTGTCTCCATATATTTATCGTCAGATACCTATAAAAGAATCGAGTACAAGCAAACAATTTAAGTCTCAGTTAGGAAAATGGATTCATGACCACCCCAGAAAAACTATTCATGTATTTGTTAATCTTAAATAATTGTGTAGGAATAATTAATTTAACTGTTTTATATGATATAATTGTTATTGAAATCATGTTGTTTGTTATCGCTTCGTTCCTTGGATGTTTTGTATGTTATAGGCTAGGTTTTAAAGTGTGTTTTAGGCATTTATTTATAAAATTTAAAATTAAGTAGTAAAATGAAAAAGTTATGTCCCAAACTAGTCTTCGGACTTCTGGGATTTATTTCTTATATTAAGATTAATGATGTAATGTATGAAGAATTATTGGAAATAAAATTATTATTATTATTATATAGATTTTCATCATAAATGTCATGAATAAGAGAATCAATTGTTTTTATATTGTTGTTAAATATTGTATAAGTTGTAGCCTTTTAGTTGTTTCATTGAAAAATTTAATAACTGATGTTGTACAGTACCCGCCAACCAAAATTGGCACCCTCGTACAAATGTTGCTGTGCGTCTTTATGAGAGTACACATTTTTACAAAATTTGAAATTGAATGCATAGATTATTAAAATATTTTATTATCGATTAGGTAACAAAGAAATTTTTTTTTAAGATGCCGGTTCTAATACTTACACAAGCATTTCATTGAATCCTTTATCTGATCGATATTAATTTAAAAGTTATGCAGTTTATGTAAACTTTAAGAAGCCTGAGCAATATTAAATTTTTTGGTTTGTAGAATATTGCTTACAACATTGATATTTAAAATTAGGGGTTATATGGGGATGACCCAGTTATATTTTTGTGAAAATCCCATATAGCGAAGTAAAATGGCGGCCTAGCCAAATGTTCAAAAATGTGTTACTAAAAAACCACTTATCCTATTTATCTCAAATTTTGCACAAAAATTAAATATTGCATAGTAATCAACTGACAATATCTTGGTATGAAACATAGCGGCAACTTAATAAACTATTTAAAAACTAAAACTCCTTAATAGACTTATTTAAAATTTTGGCAAGACTTAATTGCGGTATAGACATACCTCCGATTGCACAAAACTTAATTGCTGTTTAGAATATTTAACCGAGCTTTCTGATTTGACAAGCAGCTTACAGAAATCTAGGAACTCGCTGTCAAATTTGACGTTCTGTTAAACATTCTAAACTTTAATTGAGGAGCTTTCTGCAACCGGCCATTAGAGTGGTAAAACTGTGGTACGAATTCAAGATGGCGGAACAAAGTGGCAGCCAAATAAAATGTTTGTAATCGTGAAAAAATCCAGATTTTTACATATCTTTATGTTTTAGCTTTTAGCGTCCCTAGATGCCAAAAAATATGTTTTCTTAATTCCATTGATCTGTCTATCGATCTGTCTGTCTGTTCGTCAGTTTGCGGCATAGCTAGAAACTACTTACCCGATTGACTTTAAATTTTGGGTTTTATGGGGATGGCCCGGTTATATTTTGGTAAAAATCGAATATGGCGGAACAAAATGCTGGCCTAGTGAAATGTTAAAAAAAGTATTACTAAAAAACATATTATCCAATTTGCCCCAAATTTTGCACAAAAATCTTAATAATTTATTGATAACAGAATCAGATAAAAACAATGTTACAGTTGTTATAAATAACGTGATTGCGTTGAACTCTCAAATTTATCAATAAGTCTTACAAAAAAATAAATAGTAATATCACTACCAAGACAACTGAAGAACTGAAGAGAAGTCTAACGATTGTATTAACAAATCTTAAAATTTAGACACGATAACTATCGGAGAACATACTAAATTAAAAATGTATGAATTCATTTGTCCAAAATTTTACGGTTATTCTTAAATTCAAAAACGCAATTTATCTTATTGACCTTATAGAGATCCAATACTTAGATTCATTATTCCCTCAACAATTCGTTTAGCAGTATAATTCCTAAATTTTTTGATATTTTAAATAAATCATACACTAGCGATAATATTTATTTTACTAAAGACTCTTTTGATTTTGCGCATTAATAAAATAATTCCTGAAAATTATATACTTATAAGCTTAGATGTTTTTTTACTATTTAACAAAATACCGTTAAAATAAGTAAGAAACACAATTATAAAAAGATGGAATTTGATTAAAAATAACTGCAATATTACCCAAAATGTATTTTTAGAAATCATTACATTATTTTTAATACTATTTTTTTAAATTTTAAAACAAATATTCGGAACACTAATGGGATCGTCTTTCTTCCCAATTCTTGACTATTATGTAATGGACGATTTACTTGACCTCTGCATATGTTTATTAAATTTTAGCATTATTTTTTTTAGAAAAATTTGTAGTTGACACTTTTTGTTTGTCCAGTATAATAAATGTGAGTTATTTAAAATATCAGTTCCTTCGTAAAAGTATTGTAATAGTGAAAAAAATCACGCTCCGAGATTTTTTCGGATCTTTACGTTTCAGGGTTCCTAGATGCCAGAAATCAAGTTTTCTCAAATTCGTCAGTATGTCTGTCTCTTCGCGGCACAGCTAAAAAGCTACTTATCCAATTGACCTTAAATTTTGGTCAAAAATTAAAAGTTATATGAGGATAACCTGGTAATACTTTGGTAAAAACCAATACGGCGAAACAAAATGGGGCCTAGTCAAATTATTAGTAAAAAAATACTTATTCTATTTACATCAAATTTTGCACAAAAATCAAGTATTGCGTGGTAATCAACTGGTAATATATTGGAATGGATCGAAGATGGCGAAGCAAAATGGTGGCTTAATAAAATTTTTAAAAACTCAACTTGAAAAAAAAACCATAATAGATTGATTTAAAATTCTGGCAAGAATTAATTGCGATATAGACATGGATGGGGTGGTAAAACTATGGTACGAATTCAAGATGGCAGAACATATTCTTATGTTTTAGCTTTTAGCATCCCTAGATGCCAAAAAATATATTATCTTAATTCCACTGGTCTGTCTGTCGATCTCTCTGTTTGTTCATCAGTTCGCGGCGTAGCCAAAACCTACTTACCCGATTGACTTCAAATTGTGGTAAAATATTAAGGGTTATGTGGGGATGACCCGGTTATATTTTGGTTAAAATTCAATATTGCGAAACAAAATGGCGGCCTAGTGAAATGTTAAAATAATTCTTCCTAAAAAACAAATTATTCAGTATACCTCAAATTTTGCACAAAGAGGTCAAATGTACCATAGAATTCAACCTGTAATATTTTGGTACGAATCCAAAATAGCAAAACAAAATGGCTGCCTAATATACTAAACTGAACTGAAAAACTGGTAAATGATTGATACGAATCCAATATGGTGGAACAAAATGGCGCCCAGTAAAAATGTTTGAAAAGACTGCATACGTAATGATTGTGTGCGGAACTAAATTGGGTTACACTTTACTATTTCTAATAAAAGGAAAGATTCATAACGATGGAAGTTCCAAGTAAAGGAAATTTACCGATTTTTAACGGTTATAATCGAAATTTACAAGTTACATTAGAAAGAAAAATAAACCAAAGTCTTCCTTTTTCAGATAAACGCCATAAAAGTTGAAAATAGTGAGTTAAATACCGATTAGTGTATCAACCTACTAGTTATATTAATTATAAGGCACCATAGTAAAAAAATGAAAATTAACTTAGTCTCAACTTTAAAAAATAGAATTGAAAAAATAGTTCACCCAACCTGAAAACCAAAAAAATGTCCTTGAAAAAATTTTAATAGATAACTCATACTCAATTAAATTTATTAAAAAGGTATTATACACTAGAAATAATAATATCCTAAACGATAAAAATTATAAACGTAATGTTAAAACCATTAGCATTTTGTATATGTATGTATAAATTAAAAGATAAAAGATCATGTTTCAAACCAGTATCATTGCCGTTATTCTATTCTTTGTTCTAGTTATGATCATACATAGAACAAATTGTCTATTGCATTTTGGCTACTTTCTCAACCCAATTTAAAATTATTATTAGGATTGTTTAAAAAAATGAAGGTGTATGCATACCTGTGAGTTACATTTTACTATTCTGTTGTTTTTAAGTTTACTTGTTTTAATGCGTCTTAAAAAAATAGTTTATATTAGTACGTATTATGCTGTATGAATATGTAGCATGTATTATTAAAAAAATATGTTAATATGAACCTCCCCATGTCATAGTCTACCTACGACCCTGCTAGGTATCAAAACTTTTACCTATACATGTTTTTTACAAATTTAAACACTTTTGTTATTGTCATTAAATTTGTAACTTAAGTAATTCTTACCACTTTTTAAACATTTTATACCCCTCAGAAACAATATACTCTACCCTTGCTACACGTTTGAAGATATTCATTTTAAACGTCATTATTTGAAAGGTTATTCCAGTATAAAACAGAATCACATAAATATCTACTCCGCTGGCTAATACCGCGACCGGTATAATATATTTTCATTCCACACACACGAACATCATGTTCCAACACGGATGACAGTACTCTTGTTGTGACGTTTGTGTACGCGGAATAAAAAATATATTAACAAGGTATCCGAGTTTTAAAGGCTCGAGAAACACAGTATAATATAGAAAAACGTACCGCCTATAAAAGAATATTAAATATATTTTTTTCATGAAGAGCTAAACCTTAGAGTAAAAAATAAAGGTGGAAATCGCAATTCATTCTTAAGTTACGTTAGGGCTATACGCCCACATGATTCCCCTAGTTTTCACATTCTATAAACTAATGTTTACAATAAAACAAGAGGAGGGGTACTTGTTCTACTGTAAGAATCTCGGGCCAGCGTAAGTAGGATGGTTTAATACGCAGAATAGAGTATTTTAGCTTGTATTTTGCGATAAAAGTAATTTCTTTATACTACTTAGGAACTAATATTAGAAAAATATGATGATAGTTTTGTTCATCATGTTTAAACATATCGGCCGTAAATTTATATAAAAAAGCGTAGATGGTTAAAGGTGGTGCTAAAGTTATTAAACGCTCCGCATGTCTTCAATCCTAGTCATTAATTAAATGCAGGCCTGAAAAGCTGTTTTTGCACTTCATTAGTTGCTTGCATCTTTAGGAGATCATAATAATAATAAAGAATAGGAATCCGGGATATTAAATCGTATAATATTGTTATGTTTTAATATTTTTATTACTCGCCGAATGCCACCACTGTTATAATTTAATAATTTTAGTATTTTGTATTAGCACTGGTAGTAAATGTAAACACTTCAACTTGTTTCAAATCTCTCTATTATCTTCTGTACAAGAGGGACACTTCTTACTTCTAACAAATCTTTACTCTTACTGTGTCTACTGACTTAATTCTACTGACAATATAGTACTGACATAATGACTGACCTGCTCTATACTGACTACCTAGAACTTATTTTTATATGAATTCCCTAATTTGAGATGCAGTGGCGTATCTGTAAAATTGATTAAAAAAGGTGTCTATAAAAGTAATTTGGGGAGTATTTGCTACGCCACTGCTTACTGTTCTATAATGGTTTCTTTTAATGTTTTTATAGCTGAACCTTCCCAAGCTTTATCGACATAGTGTAAATGAGTTTATGATAGGTTTTTTCGGGTGTAATAATATTTGGGGCGGAAGAACGTGCATAAAATAGAATTTGAAGTAGAAAACGACCATTAAAGCAGCTTTTGTCGGAAGGTTCCGCCGAAATATAATGTATGTCTAAATATTGCATTTACGTGTCAAACTATCTCTAGACTAATGAATATATAATACTTAAGACTATTCACAAATAAAATGACTATTAAATAATGGGGTCACAACAATATGTACAATGTTAAAATCATAGTATCGTTTACTAATAAACGGCCCCTTTGGTTGCCCTTAATGAAATTAAGCAGGTGCATTAGGTTATAATTATGGTAGAATATAAGAGAAATTATCAAACATTTTAAGGGCCATTGGATGGAGACAAATGGACGGGAAGACAGGATCGCTGGCCAGCCGATTTCTTTCTTTGGGGATATTTGTAAACAAGGTGTACCGTATGGAAGTTACCACTAAAGAAAAAATAGTTTATTAGAAAGGCGTGAAATGTTTGTCAACATATTTGTAGAGCACGTGTTGAAATTTCACTCACTGTGAATTCTTAAAATGTAATTAAGTTTATCCAGCAGCCGCTGGTTATACTGTCATTATTGACATGCATATATACAGATAAAGTCAAAAATAACACATGCATAAGTTATTAGTCTCCTCATAACACATGCTTCATAACTTACGCCTTTCTTTTTAGAAACGTTTAACCTTTATTTATAAATGTATAAAACTTATTTATTTGAATTAACATTAACACTGAATGAGAATGAAATGCAGTTTGAAAATTGAGAAACATTAAAACCTTGTAACTTCCGAGATTTTTGCAGATCGTTGTATTTTAGGGTCCCCGAACCCCGAACCCCGAAAAACATGTTCTCCCATTTCCGTCAGTCTGTCGGTCTGTCCGTCTGTTCGCGGCATAGCTCAAAAACTACTTATCCGATTGACTTTAAATTTTGGTCAAAAATCAAGGGGCCTAAGGGGTTGAAAAAGTCATGGCGATCACTCAGAATGTAAAAAAATCATTATTAAAAAACTACTTATCGGCTGGACTGTATTTGCACGAAAATAAAGTTTAATATAGGAATAAACTGGCAAATTCTTTATGTAAATCCATTATGGCAGAACAAAAAGGCGGCCCAATGAAATATTTATAAATTCAGAACCAAAAAAAACTCTTTACCCAATTGATTGGGAATTGTGCACAAAAATCAAGTGTGAAACAAGGATAGACTCGCAACATTTTACTGCGGTTGTTAATATACCAAACAAAAATGGCGGCCTAACAACATGTTTAAATATTAGTTAAAATTACATTTTCAGGAATATTGAGAAAAATAATAAAGGACATAATTTAGTTTTTATAAACTTATTAAATAAAAAAAACTGAAATAAATTACAGTTTACAGTATTTTTATAAAGTTATTACCAAATAATTTTATGCATATAATTTGAAATTTTATATATAGGTGTTTAACCTACTATATGTATTTTTTTATTATATTTTTAAGATTTATATACGATAATTTATGCTCCTAGTTCATATTGATTCGAAGAAAGGTGTCTTGATTTGATTGAAAAAAAAACCAAATTGAATTTATTTTTTTTGTTTTATTAATATTTTTTGTCGGCGGTATTTATTAGCAATGTATTGTTGCAATGTTTTAGGCTACTATCTCTGGTGATTTGTTCTTCCAGTTGCTTAAACTTCTCTCATATGTCGGTGGATGTAAGCGATAGACCAACTGATGGTGGACTAAATCTGTCATTTTTTTGTTTAAGAAACGCTGAAACCGCTATAGTTAGAAAAGAAAAAAAAGTTTGCTATAATGAGTTTTTTAATAACAGCGCCAATCCAAAAATGTGTTAGGTAATAAAATCTATAGGATTCACTTCCAAAAAATTTAAGTAATATTGAGGACATAAATAACCATTTTATTAGGTCTATTCCTAATATAATGCCCGCTGATCTAATTTCATTTTACTCTAATAGAAATAACTGCTCTATCACAAAAAAAATCTGTTTTATACCTGTAACTGAAATAGAAGTATTAGAAATAATTAAAAATATTAAAACAAAGACTGTTGGATGCGACGGTATTAATACAGCAACAATTCAGCTATGTCTTATAAATTACTGCTTAAAATATTATGTATTTCCAGACCAGTGGAAAAAGCAATAATAATCTCTTTACCTAGAATTTAAAAATCCAACTAGTTTTAGTAACATACATCCACTAAGTATATTACCTACTTTATCAAAAACATTGGAGAAATTTATAAATAAGCAATTACGATATTATTTATTCTAATAACTCAATCAGGCTATAAGGCTGTACCACCGCTTTGCTTAATATTACAGACGACAAATTTAGAGCGACAGATAAACGTAAAATAATCCTCCAAAATTTATTAGATTATTAAAAAGCCTTCTACACTCTTAACAATGAGGTTTTACTGCAGTCTTCAATTTTGTCGTCTATTAAACTTTTATCGCCATATATGCAACCTTGGGCTCAAGCGGTAACATACAATTACTTAACCTCCACATATACTAATATTAGCAAGGGTATACCACAAGGTTCTATATTGGGACCAATTTTCTTTAATTTGTATATTTCCAATTTCACAAAGTCTCAGGTGTCTTGTTTCAGTATTACCACGCAGATGATTATATATTTATATTTCTTTCTTTCTTTCTTTCTCGAGGAGGGTATCTATGAGATGTCCACAAAACACTGTTTACATTTGAACGACAATAAATCAGGAGGCATTGTTTTCGGTGTTTAAATATTATGAATCGGTGAAAAATTTAGGGATTATAATGGGCAGTGACCTGAGATTTACCGATCATATATCTAAATGTATACAACAAGCATAATTAATGCCAAAATTTATTTATCAGGATCGGGAGTTGTTTAGCAGAAAGCACAAACTGATGCTGTGTGAGTCTCTAGTCTTGTCCCCTATGGGGACACAGTCTATGATCCTTGCTTAAATAGCTTTGAGAGGTTCCAAAACTCGTGTCTTCGTTTAATTTTTAGTATTAGAAAATTTGATAGAATTAGCCATATATTTAAAATTGCTAACAGGTTAAATATGAAGAACAGACGGTTTTTTTATTATGCAATTCTCTATACAAAAATACTTATTTACAAATTTCCGCAATATCTTTTTAATAAAATAACGGATCATTGTGATGTTCATAATATTAATATTCGTTTTAAAGGAACACTCAATCCTCCGGGTCCATCCAACGGAAATAAATGTTCCTTCTCTTTTCGCATAGTCTCATGTATTAATAATTTACCCTGCAATTTCAAGGATATCACTAGCATTAAACGTTTTAGGGCTATATTACTTGATAAACTGTTAGTCGAACAGAGCAGACAGCTGTCTAGATAAGTTTATCGTGTATATATTTGTAAAGGGTTGTAGAAATTACTTCTTTATTTATAGAGTTACTTTGTATATATGTTGCTACCTTTCTTAAGATTAATATAGTTCGATATAGTTACAAACTAGTTATACATTTTGAAATATACTGTTTAAGAATTTGAGTTAGAGCAGTGTTCTGAAACTCTAGTACACTAAATCTGGTCTTTTTCTCAGTGTGACTGTATACTGAAGCATATATTATCGTTTGAAGTATTATTATTATTATTATTATTATTATATATATTAGACTGTGTTATAACTGCGCAGTGAAATTATATACGAGAGAAGTTGTGTGAGTGAAAATTCGACGTGGTTTTTAGTTTGATAAACATAAATACTATTTTAAATTTTAACACCACGGTAACGAAAACTCGATTACTGTTCTAATTTCTATACTAATTCCACTTGATTTTTTGTGATTTTAGATTTTTCCATTATTATCATCCATAAAGTAGTTTTAATGATTCGTCTCTTTGAAATGTTTATTTTTGAATTTCTATTCTCGGATTATTCTGATCTTATAATGCTCTATATTGCCAATCTCCTTACAGCTTTCGAAATTTATTTTGTGACCCATTTCCGGATGATGTAGGAATAGGGCCAAGGTAGTTTGTTTGTTTTTGATACTCACTTTATGCTCTTATACTCTTGCTGATATTTAACAGTTAGTTTGCCCAATGTACAACGTCTCACAGTACTGACATGGAATGCTGTATACTCCGTAGTTCTTCAATTTGATTTTGTCTTTTGAGTTGTCAAGTGGCTTACCTATAGTTGTTTGTGGTGTAAGAGCCCTTACATTTCTGCCTGTAGTACCTTTTTTCATATAGTAAGACTACTTGTTGCCTTTCCGGTTCATAATGTATGGTGTTCTTTGTTCGGGAATCCTGTATAATATAGCATTTTCTATGGTGGATATTATATCATATTAAGTTCATTTTGTCTCGTTTGTATTTCAGTTAATCGCACGGATCTAGATATGACTGTGTTGGTCCAGCTTGAATTTGTGTTGGGTGATGGTGTGATCTTGCATTTAAATACCTTTCGGTACAAGCTGGTTTTTACACATGGTGTATTCGGAATATATTTCATGCAGTTTTATGACCCGTTTTTGTTTTCCTGTAACTCTAGAGTGAACTGTATTCTGCGATGCATTACATTAGTGAGTTAGAAATTATTATAGTCTCTCTCGTCTCTTTTTCGAAGTATATCATCGATAAATTCGACACTACTAGTGTTAATGAATACAAGTGGAATTAGCGGAATTAGAGCAACAATTATGTAATATATATATATATATATATATATATATATATATATATATATATATATATATATATATATATATATATATATATATATATATATATATATATATATATATATATATATATACATATATATGTAAAACTGGACTTCCTTGATTTTTATTGATTTCGGCCTCTCATTAATAAACCAGACGTGTAGTGTTTTCTTTTAATCATAAATAATTTAGCATAGACATGTAATTTAAGTAAGTTATGCAAATTACTAGGGTGATCCAAAAAGTTTTAAAATACGTATCAATCTTAACTTCACTCACTTTGCAAGTAAGTTTAGCTCTTAGATATATTGTACCCTTGAAAAATCAAATAAATATTTCCGAAACTCGGCATAGAATATATATATATATATATATATATATATATATATATATATATATATATATATACATATATATATATATATATATATATATATATATATATATATATATATATATATATATATATATATATATATATATATATATATATATATATATATATATATATATATATATATATATATATATATATATATATATATATATATATATATATATATATATATATATATATATATATATATATATATATATATATATATATATATATATATATATATATATATATATATATATATATATATATATATATATATATATATATATATATATATATATATATATATATATATATATATATATATATATATATATATATATATATATATATATATATATATATATATATATATATATATATATATATATATATATATATATATATATATACATATATGTATATATATATATATATATATATATATATATATATATATATATATATATATATATATATATATATATATATATATATATATATATATATATATATATATATATATATGTATATATACATATATATATATATATATATATATGTATATATATACATATATATATATATATACATATATATATATATATATTTATACATATATATACATTCTTTCCATTCTTTGGGATGACCGCTAAAGCAATGGAATTTGGCTAACCATAGACACGTGTTTCTGACTTAGCACAGTAAACTAGTTGAAAGACGAGTACAACTAGCGCCAAAATGAATACACAAAACAATACCAGAGTCACCAACAAGAGCAAAACCGACATTTGTGATTACCAAGAGAACATCCGAAATCTCCGCCGGACTTGATCCTCTATTTACATTGCTTTAGCGGTTATCTCAAAGAATCCATTTTCTACTATATACTAGCTATATACTGGTTCTTGCCGCGTTATATATTTTCTACTTTTGATTTACTACTCTTGGGTTATGAGTTTCGCCACAGGTGGCTATATGCTGCTCCGTGGTAAATAAAATATATATGAATATGAATATATATATATATATATATATATATATATATATATATATAATGTATATATATGTATATATATATATATATATATATATATATATATAAATATATAATGTATATATATGTATATATATATATATATATATATATATATATATATATATATAATGTATATATATCTATACATATATATACATATATATATATATATATATATATATATATATATATATATATATATATATATATATATCTAATGTATATATGAGCCTTCAGCCGTTGTATTACGAAATCCTATTATCTGGAACCAAATAATAGAATAATTTTAATTATGTTTCAATAGACCCCCAGAAAAGTATTTTATTACGCTCAGAGGCAGGTAGTAACAATGACACTATTTATTTAATCGTTTTTCGTCTACCCTATTTCAACTGATTTGAGTGCTGCAGTGACAATAGAGACTACAATAAAATTTAAACCTCTGTTAACAAAGGTTCTATGACCCTTAAACTACCGTTTTTAAGTGGTTAGTAGGCAACACTTAGTCTATTCTGCTTGAATCCCCAACATAACGCTGTATACAGAGTGTCCCACACTAAATTACACGAAATGTTTAGACTCGGCAAAATCTAATTTTAATGTGTACTCTAATACACACAACACGAGAAGGGTAAGCTATAGCAAATTTACTAAGAATATGTAGTAAAACTACATTAGTACTACTAATTAATTGAATACTAGTTACTAAAAGTAACTAGTATTCAATTTTGCGTACTAATTTGTTTGTATATAATAATTTATGTTATGCAAAAGGCTGTCCCGATGAAGAATGCTGAATTTGCTTTGTTACTATAAAGGTACATATTGCTTCAAATTTCTCTAAACTTAACTTAATGTAAGTATTTATATATATATTTTTTCTGGGAGCATGTTGTGGTTTTTGGGATGAAGCTTAAATTAATTACAAAATATAGTAAATGTATATTGCACTCAGTTGTACATTGGGGAAAATTGGAATGATGTGTTGAATTGTCCAGATCCTCTTGAAGCATTTTATAGCTTATTATCGAAACAATTTAAAGAAAGCATTTCCAATTACTGTAATTAAAAGAAAAAATAAAATGTTGCAGCTTACTGGAGATTTGAAAACTTCTGCACGAAATATAAATTTCTTGAACAGAATGCGCAGGTACTTCTTGCATAATAATTATGTATTATATGAAGTATTTTCGTACTTATAGGAAAATATATAGAGATACATTGTTCTTTTATTAGTCTTTTAAATAGCAAAAAGAAAGTTGGACGATTCTGTAAAAATCAATTGGTCGAAAAAACAATACTTTAGATGATAGCAATCTGTCATCCAATGAACTTATTAAATATGACTGTAATGTTGCTTTAGATTTAAAAAATAACATTAGCCATCCAGAGATGCTCTGAGCTATTCATAACAAATATTTTATGGAATATTTTATTTAGATTCTACAGATATCTTTTTTTTCTCAGATATAAAAAATCCTAGGTCTTGTGGCTGGGACAATATATCCTTAAAATTGTTACAAGGGCTGCCTATGTGTTCAATGACAGTTTTAGTTCATTCAATTAATTACTCTTTTGCCACAGGTAAATTTTCTGAGTGCCTTAAAAGAGCGAAAATTTCGCGATTATTTAAAGGAAGAAGTATTCCCACAGTGGCAAAAATTAGTGAAAAATGGTAAGATTGCGTCTTGTAGATTACGTGAGCAAGCATGGATTACTGAGTGAAGTGTAGTTTTGTTTTCAGAACACAAAAAATACCAATGATGCCATATTTTCTTTTCTAGAACATCTTTACCTTCACTTAAATGTAGGAGAGTCTGCTGCAACAGTGTTCTGTGATCTTAGCAAGGCTTTTATTGTATAGATTACGGAATACTGCTGATTAAATTGGAAATATAAGGTATAAAGGATGTGCCATTGCTATGGTTTAAATCATATTTGTTTCGCGTGTACAGAGTGTTGCGTTAGCGAACAAGGACTCTGAGGTCCTTAACGTTAATGCAGGGGTCTCTTTTGGGTTCCTTACTGTTTTTAATATATTTATATTAAAGATCTCATTAACTTGTCAATCTCTGAAAGATTCACAATGTTCGCAGATGATACAATTTTATGAAGCAGACCTGATTATAGTTAAGGGTTGGATGGATGCTAACTAAGTAAAATAATATTTCTAAAACAAAAATTATACAATTTAAATGTAAAATAAATTATGTCTACTTGGCCCCTGAAGTAATGACTGGTGTTTAAGCACACACATTTTTAGGTGTATGTATTAACCAAAAATTAAAATTTTATTCTCATATAACTACCCTATCTAACAAATTAGCGAGAGGGTTTTGCCTTGAGAATTGTGATTTAAGAGCTGGATGTCTCCTGTACACTTTGTTATTATCGATTTACACCTAGGTAAGAATGTAAGCTTTTAGGGATCCTGCTCAATTTTTTTTTAATTCTGTGCTTATTCTTCAGAATCGTGCAGTGCGCACTTCCAATTACAAAATCTACATTGCTAAAAAAATCAATTATTTATAATGGAAAAATACTTTTCCAATTAGTTTAAGAGAAAATTTATTTTTAAATTGGTTATATAAATTTTATTTATTGACTAGTAATTTTGACTTATTTTTTTTATTGTTTGTTCATTATTTAACAATGTAAAATATTGGTTGGTTTCTTTATATGTTTTATTTTTCATTTTACTTACAATGGCTATACAAGAGTATAAATCTATATACATAAAGTATGTTTATTAATTGGCTTAATTTATTTTTTGTATGTAGCTATTCTATATTTTATATTATCTTTTTTTATTTTAGCTTGGTTATTGAATTTATATTTATGGCAATAAAGTCATGTTTGAATTTAAGTGTAACTGAAAACTAAAATTAATTGAAATATTTTTCTTTGTTGCAGATCCACAGACAAAATTATAGATGATAGAATGACGCAAAGAACAATGTGGTTTCTACACAAAGATATTTTACTGCACAAACAGAAACAAGATGAGCTACCAATTTTCAACCAATAATTTTTTTTTCGTCATCTGCTCAGTGGTACATATGGTAATATATTGCTTATGTTATTGTATCCGTATAATAAAATTTTCCATAATTTTGAATGCAAAAATGAGTCTACATTAATATCTATCCTAATATTCAATCTGTCCTATTTTCATATTACTTTAAAGCAATTTTTCTCAATCAAAAAAATCGGTAAGTTTGCCTTTACCCAGAACTTTCCTCATACAGAATTCCAGTTCGTACAGATAATACGTGTTATGAATATTATAATATTCATGTATATATTTGGTAATAGCTTCACACCAAATCTATAAAATGTAATTTATGTCAATTTTTTTAAAGTTGTTACTAAACATCTATATGAATTCATAAAATGTGTTATCTATGGGTAGTGGAATTCTGTACGACGGATGTTGTAGGCAAAGGCAAATTTACCGATTTTTGTTTTGCTCCATTGCTATTTTGTTTTCTCTAACAAATTTGTACTAAAAGTTAATTCCTGTTTCACATTTGATTTTTGTGCAAAAATTGGAAATACTTTAATCACTTTTCGACATTTTGCCTTCCATTGCAAGAGGCATCTTCAGGAATATTTGTTCCACGAGATCGACATTTTGGGGCTATTGATAATAGGATATTTCATTTAAATTATAGAAAAAAAATTGACAGCTGCCAAAAAATTATTGAATGAATTCATAGAACGGAAGCTTTCACGCGTTTGGTCATTTATGATACCATGGTTCTGAGAATTAGATCGTGTCAAAGTGGAATCACTTTCCGAAGTTTCGTGTTCAATTGACCGAGGCATCTTCCGGGATCTTTATTCCACGAGATTGGAACACTAAATTCCATTTACTGTTCATTAACCACATCCACTCTCCGGATCATAGTATATTTAGAACGTTCGTAACAATATGTGGTTCGGTCTTGCCAGAAGCATCTACTTATTTAGAAATACAATATAAAAATTATGCTGATCTATAAACAAACTTAACCAGTTGATTGTATGCAGTACTTCGCGGACTGACAACTCTGAGCAGTGTGCGAGGCCAACAACGTCGGCCACGGACATTACCTACACGTACATCTCTTGATGGATCCCAGTTATAATAAATACAATACAAAGGTGGGATACATTTAGGAGTAATGTATTTAACATTGGATGGATCTTCTATTCAACGTAATATCAGTCTGTGATGATAGGGAGTGTGTAGCAATTATAAATTTCATATGGAGATTTGGAAATATACTGAGACGAGTACATCCGACAATGGAGTCAGATGAAGATTCATCCTTCCTTAATACTTTCTTGTTTTAATTACTTTCTCAACAGTTTTATATAAAAAAATGTGGACTTTCTTTGCTGCAGCCCGGGTCGGTTTATTAATGGATGTGAAGCGCACTGGCTAACTAAAAGGTGGCGGCAAAATATCAAAAGTCGAGAACTGATACAAAATTAGTTTAGTTAGAGTTAAATATTCGCATGTACAATGTATAATTTTGTGTACAGGGTACGAGCGACACGTGGTGGGCGGTGTCCAGTCCCCTATGGTTTAGAATAAAAGTTGAAAAACTTAAATAAAAATAACTGAACGTTATGAGTCTATAGGAAGAGTTTTTGAAGGTTCATTCCTGGTTTAGATAGAAAGCACATATCCATAGAGCTCGTATTCTTTTGTTCAAAAATATGTTGATTTATTCATTTGTCTTTTAAAGTTGTTGAAATATTTTTATTACAGCCTAATACTGGAACAGCAGATGACATAGTGGTAGTCAAAGCGTATATCTCGAGAACTGTAAATTATAAATAAATATAAAATTTTTTGGAATCAGGATAAAGAGTTCTATTGGCATAACATTTTTAATACACTGCTAAACTAATAAGTGTTTATCAATATATATTGCATCAATGTTCAAAAATGAAGAACCATTTAGTACTAAGTGACAAAATAATGCGAATGTGTTGTTATTTTTATGTCAAAAGTTAGTTTACTGCTTTTGCGTTTTAATTAAAGAAAACCATGGTTTTTGATGAAAAACTTTTAAATTTAGAAAGCAATTACCGATTAGCTAATTACTGCCAGAAAATTAGGTGACGTGCAATGACCATGAAGTGAGCGACAACCTTTATAGAAAGGAAAAATTGCTTTTATATGCAATCATTAAATAAATTTAACGAAATTTACCGTTTTTTACTTGACTGCGCACGCAAAGGGGAAAAACGTGTCACGCATTAGTACATGTATCCATTGTTTATTAACACCTCCAAACGCCTGTAGTGATTTTCATGAATGAAGCATCAACAGTTTCAACGGCATCCCGAGAGCGTTCTTAGTAGCATTTGTTAAAAAAAATAAAATGGCCTAGGTAGTGCGTCATTTTGTCGAGCATAAAAAAATCATCAATCAACTAATCGTGATATACATACAGGATTATTCCGAAATTAGGATGTGATTTTCTAACTAATTTTAAGTATAAAGCTTCATAGATACTTTGGTTCAAAAACGCAATATTTTTAATAGAGTGTGGCAAAGTTTTATTATTTTCTTAGTTTTTTTGTAATTTATATCCTACATTTTTAATGATAATTGAATAAAAATTATAACATGTATTATTTCTAGTAACATATAAAACTGTATTATTTACGTTTATGTGACGACACTGACCCTACTTATTACCTTCGTTAAATTTGCACTTTTTCAATATTCGGCACCATTTAAAAGTTATTTAGCAAAACAAAAAAAGTCTAATTATAGACATATTGAAACAATGAGACCCAACATCTTGTGCTCTTGCACTTATAAAATCGTGTGTGTTTTGATGCAATGATTAAATTAAATAAATATGTACGGCAACTAAGTGTGCCAGAAAAAATATCGATCCTTTTTGTTGGATCCCACAAAAGGTAGCGCTGTAAAGTTACAGTGACAAACTTCTTTTCTTCTTACCGTTGACGTATAATGTGTCAATAATAATAGTAGCAATATTTTTTAACCTCTTTGTGTAACAATGGTTTAACTGCAAATCAAAATTTAAATCTCTTATCACAGGCAGCACTTTTAATAACATACTAATCTATCTTTTACATTATGCATACAAGCGTATACCTAAGTTTATTTTTGTTTACATTGTTCTGACTGCAAACAACGTACCTATATTACCTCTCAGTATTTTAAAGTTATTTATTTTAAGAAATGTATTTTTTTATGTCAAATATATATATATATACTTGTGTTTCTGGTATCCGCATACATCGATTTTGCCTCGGAATTTATAAATATGTAGCTTAGAGGAAATAATGCAGATATGTAATTTTGCTTTATAAAGAACTATAAAATAACAAATAAAATTCCTATTATTACTTAAAGTGATTAACCGTATTTATGAATTAATAAAATATTATGTAGTATCTCGTAACGCGGCCAAATTTTTGCACACTTCGCACTTATGCACCATAATAACCAAAAACTGGCACAAAAGTTATGAAAAATAAATAAAAAATTTTCCCAAAAATATTTCTCTGACTAAAGGCAACACCGCTTGTTCGATTTATTTTTTGCAAGTTGTTATAAAATGCGGTGATTTTAAACAATGGCATTGTATGGAAATAAAAAACAGGTTATTTGAATAGATATTAACTGATCATAATTGTATATATTTAATCAAATATTACAGAGATAATTATTACAGTATTAGAACCACCTTAAAACTTAGTTTTAATATTATTAGCAAATATAAATTTTATTCATTGACATTTATTTTATATATATGATTTTGTTCTATGTAAGATGGTTGACAAAACCCTTTCGACAAAACCAAATTAAGATGATACATTAGACCAAACAAGTATAGTCGAATGCGGTCTTATCGTGCGGGTCCAAAGGTCACCAACATTACGAATCAAATCAGAAAACACAGTGAATACCAAAATGTTGAGTGATTCTTTTATCGAGCTATTAAATCTCGATGGGCTATTTATAAATATACAGGGAGAAAGAAAATAGTTTTTTTTTATTATATTACGCAATATTATTAAGATTAAGCCACTTAATATTATTTTATATATTAAATGCCGAGGGACTAAATAAGAAAATTCGCTAAATATGTATTAGGTTAAAACTTTTTGGTTGGCAAAAACAAAAATACACAAAATGGCAAGCGCATTAATAAAGTCGGAAGGCGATTCGAATCAGTGGAACAATCAGGATATGTTCTGTTTATACAGCCACTTAATGAAAATGAGATTTTTTTATCAATCACCAAAAATTATGAGCCCCGCTTGACCTAAAAATCTAACCACTTATACAGTGTCATTTATTTAAATGTGCAAAGAAAACTTGTTTTGATTTGAATTGAATTGAATTTGATTTTTCAGGTACAATGGTCTTATCAAAAGAACAACATTACCATAAACTGACATTCAAAGAAATGGTCGAGATAAAAAAAGAAAAAATACAGTAAACGATCGGATTGACATTGACGATCTCAGCCAAATATATCACAGTCTAATTTAATTCAATTGTTATAAACTATTTCCATCAATCATATATACATACTGTATACTGTCAGACTCACACAAATACTTTTAAAACAATCCGTATCCACCAATAGTGTCTACAATGTAAATATAATCAAAAAAATTAAATGATATATATAAAAAAAAACAATAGAATTTAACCAGTGTATCACTTACCTCCACACCGCCAAGCAAGGCAAAATAACATCTTTCTCAAGGTACATACTGTACTATTTTAACTAAAAGTTTTTAATAATTTTAATGCGTGCCGTTATACCTAATTGTTTTTATTTTTTAACTTGCGTATATAAACTTTCTGTATTTAATTTTTAGATGTGCTGAAATAAATATTTTGAAAAAGCCTAAAATGGACATGCGAGACGTCAATTTCAAGTCAAATCGTTTTTTTGTTTCAAACCACGAACCTAATCCCAAGAAAGTACTTGATATATATATATATATATATATATATATATATATATATATATATATATATATATAGCCTGTATTTTTCGTTAGCCCCGAGTTTCTAGTAAAGCGAATTTACCGGTTTTTATATATCAAATTTTTTCTTATAATTAATAGTAATAGTAATTAGTAAATTTTTACTTATTTTAAACAAAATTGGAACAAGTATTCTATAATCATTTATTTATTGCCTACAAAATTACAAATGTACTAAAAAAATAAGTAAAAAAATGGTGTCAAATCTAATAAAAAAAAAATTAAATTAAAATTCACTGGCTAATGTCCAGGAACCAGTGGCAAAAGCTCCAAGAATCGGTATAAGGAATGTAAAGAAACTTGTGCACAAAAAAAACATAATTTACTTCCGAAGAAGATTAAGAAATGTACACGAAAAAATCCAAAGGCAAAAGACTTAAGTTACAATGCAAAAATGGATATTCATAATGCCAAGTATGATTTATACACGTCAAAGACTAATATAATTCTTCAGAAACTTTTTAATATTATAGGCTAAAAAATATCATCATCACTTAAAAAGTCCTCATCTTCTGAGTGGTCCTCAAATGGCGCAATGATTATTGGTTTCTCCGTATGTTCCACAGATTTCTTCCAGTACTCCGACGTAATATAATTTAATGAATCTTGCCAAACAATTCGCACTTCATCTGATGTAAGACAATCGTTCACGTGTTTTTCGTAATATGATTTTGCCCCAGCCCATATTAATTCTATTGCGTTAAACTGGCAATGGTATGGCGGCAGTCGTAAAACCTCATGTCCATTTTCCCGTAATATTTCATCTACGGCATACAATGTTGGTTTTTTATTAGATTTTGCCATTAAAAGAAGTTCTAGTTTCAGCATATTGGGTAAAGGATTTTGTTTTTGTTTTATTAGCCAGTCATAAATATCACTTTTCTTCCAGGATGAAGTAGGTTGTTTATTTAAGATTCTTGAATGATAAGATGCATTGTCCAGAATGATTAAAGATGGAGCATCTAAATTTTAACCTTCTTTTCAAAGAGTTCACAGTTCATATTATCATGGTAGTCCATACTTTTGGATGTTGAAGAAAACAGTAAACTTGCACCAAGGAGAAATCCTGTTGAAGAACCTGCATGCAAAATGATGAACCGTTTTCCCGTCCCACGTCCCTTTTTTCTCTTGACACTTTTTACAGACTCGTCCTGCCAAGGTTTCGAACCACTTCCATTAGAAAATATCCAAGTCTCGTCTAAAAATACCACTTTTCTAAATTTTGAATTAACATTTTCCGAGTACTTCTTTAAAAACTGGATACGCTGACTTGCTATATGTGGCAACTCGCATAAAAATCTTCGATTACAGTCCTTTTTATATCGAAAACCCAACATTTTTATTAATTTTGACAACGATCTTAGTCTAATTTCCAATATGCCTCGATTTTTTAAAGCTTCTTTTAAAACTTGAACGGTTATATTAGTTTTTGATGTGTATAATTCGTAAATTGCATTACGAATATCCATTTTTACATTGTCACTTAAGTCTTCTGTCTTTGGCTTTTTTCGGGTACATTTCTTAATCTTCTTCGGTAGTAAATTATGCTTTTTTTCATGCATAATTTTCTGCACTGTCCTTATACCGATTCCCAGAGCTTTTTCTACCGTCTCCTAGATACTGGCCTGTGAATTTTCATTTTCGTAATATTTTATTAAATTTAATACCATTTTTTTCGCTTGTGGATGCAAAAAACCCGAAAATTGTTTTCTATTACTCATTTTGTCACTGACTTGTCAATCTGACTTTGAAGTGACATCGCTCAAAGATTTTTGCAACTGCTGGTATTTATATGTTTATCCTCTATTTTCATATGAAAATATCATAGGTCTATCTAATTCATCTTCCGGATTTTATGCGGAGGATATAATTACACGTAATAAAAGAAAAACAAACTTAAAAAGTTTGTCCTTAATAAATCGTATGACCCGCAATATAACACTGCTTTTGACTATAGCAATTTTTACAATGTATGATCGCGTTCAAATTAAAATCTGTAAATTTTTCTTCTCCGGAACTTCCCTCGTAATGAATGTTTCTTTTCCAGCACATAGTCATTTAGTAACATAAATGCATATAATGTATTTTCAATAGTTTTTATTTACCGCCCTTTTGTTTCACTATATTGGATTCGTACCAATATTTTAGCAGTTTCTGTCTATGCCACACTTGATTTTTGGACATAATTTAAAATAAATTGGATAAACAGTTTTTACACTGATATTTATCTCTGATCACTAATCTATTAAGTAGTTTTTTTAGACTGATTTTTTAAATATTTTATTTGGTATCCACCTTGGAAATTTGAGGTAATTTGGATAGTTTAGTTAATTTTTTAGTAACCTTCAATTTTTGACCAAAATTTGCGTTCGATGCGTGGGTAAGGTTTTAGCTATGCCGCGAACTAATAAGCAGACAGAGAACCGATGGAATTGAGATAACATGGCTTTTTTCTGCATCTAGAAACGCTAAAATATCCATGGAGGTGAATTTTTTCATATATAATACCACAAGAGAGAAAATTTTGTCGGCAAAATTTACCGATTGTTTATGAAAGTGTGTTGCTTGGTAATTTCGCGAATGGCATTTTTGTAACAAAAAATGTATAAGCGAAATTACCAAAAAGCAACTTGAATATACAAGAGGAAAATTTTACCTTCAAAATTTTTTCTCGCATGGTATTCCACATGACTATTTCACGAGAACAATGTCTTACCATATATAATATCAAATAAAACAGTGAAATCAAAAGAAATAACTGTCAAAAGCGAGTGTTTTTATATATAGGATAATTAAATTGGTACCAAGGATATTTGACGTAGGTGACACTTGTCAAAATGACAAGGTCAATTTTTTACTTTAACCCAACAAAATTTTGTGGCTAAAAAACCATCTTGTCGATTTTGTCCAGGTAGGGAGAATTTTGTTCAGGTATGAGTTTTGGTAGTAGAAAACAGGCCGTTGCTATGTCATTTAGCCATTGTAAAACAATAGAGTGGAATAGTCACGTTTACAAATATTTTATTTACCACTATTTTATTCAGCCATCTTGAATTCACACCACAATTAATAAGTTCATCTCTATATCACAATTAATTCTTTCATAAAATTTGAAA
This sequence comes from Kuschelorhynchus macadamiae, assembly GCA_030620095.1. Taxonomy (NCBI): domain Eukaryota; kingdom Metazoa; phylum Arthropoda; class Insecta; order Coleoptera; family Curculionidae; genus Kuschelorhynchus; species Kuschelorhynchus macadamiae. The sequence continues at coordinate 249,158 of JAUTXW010001728.1, forward strand.
TTAGAAGAAAATAGTTTTTCAGGCTGATTTTTTAAATATTTTATTAAGCCATCATTTTCTTTCGCTATCTTGGATTCGTACCAAAATGACCAGTAGATTTATAAGTAATAGCTTAAAAACTACTTATTCGATTCACTTCAAATTTTGGTCAAAAATCAAGAGTCATAAGGGGAATAAATGGATTCATTTTGGTAAAAATTCAATATGGCTGTACAAAATGACAGCCTAGTGAAATATTTATTATTATTCTTATTATTACTAAAAATCAGTAACTAATGCGTAGAAAATGTTGGTGCGAATTCAATAAATAAATGCAAAATAAAATGTCGGTTTAATAAAATATTTAAAAAATCATTCTGAAAAAACTACAAATTATATCGATTTCAAACTCTTCACATCAATTAAGTATGATGTATAGATGAACTGGTAAAATTGTGGTAGGAATTGAAGATGGCAGGAAAAAGGGGCTGCCAAATAAAATGTCTGCAATCGTGAAAAAATCCACCTGCAAGGTTTTACATAGGTTCAAGTTTTAGAGTTTCTAGATGCCCAAAAATATGTTTTCTCAATTCCATCCTGATGAAATAATTAGAAAATCAGCCTGATAAACTACCTATTTGATTAATTTCAAATTTCGTGCAAGCATTAAAGGTGATATAGAGAAAAATTAGTACATTTTTTTTATTATTTTCTTGGTTTTCGGTCACTTTTTAGAGAAAAAATTTTTTTTTCATATTTTAATCATTGTTGTTTTGACTGACGTTTGAACCGAGATTCGGTCTTTTTCAAAGTCTAAAATAGACAAGAAAAATTTGTTTGCGTCATAAATTACATAAAATTTTAACAATAACTTAACGCAGAACGTAAATATATTAAAATCAAGGATATATATGTATAAATTACATTAATATTTATTCTGGAACACGAACAGAACCGATATACAGTTATTAATGTCACAGAGTAAAATAAGCTAACCTATTGTTATTAAGATATCAGGTAACATGCAACTGTGGGATTTATAAAATCGATACGTATATTTTTATAAATTATTTACATCTTTTTTATCATTAATCGAATTTTGGTTTTTATGGATTTCTATCATTTCCAAGAATTCCCATTTTTGCATAGAAATGAACTGGTAAAATCTTGGTATGAATCCAAAATGGTGGCCTAATAAAATATTTAAAAAAACAGCGCGAAAAACTATTTATTACTTTAATTTTCAATTTTGTGCAAGCATTAAGTGTGATAAACTAGTAAAATTGTTTTACGAATTCAAAATTCCTAAACAAAATGGAGACCAAATAAAATGTTTTAAAATTTTCTTATTCAATTGAATTTTTCACAGAAATTAAATGTGATGTAGAAATAACTTGGTACAAATTGAACATGACGGAACAAATTGACGGTCTTAAAAAAATTAGTGTAAATATTACTTATTCAATTTATTTTAAATTACGTCCAAAAGTCAGGTGTGGCGTAGATAGAGTCTGGTAAAATATTGGTACGAATCCAATATGGTGGAACAAAATGACGCCCAATAAAAATATTTTGAAAGACAGTATATGTATATGTATTACTGAATGACTATGTGCGGAACCAAATTGGGTCACACTTCACTATTCTTATTAAAAGAAAAGGTTCATAACGAGGGAAATTCCGAAAATTTACCGATTTTTTATCTCTCAATGCACTGACCAAAAAGTTGTAGGGGACTTTTCTTTTTCTTTTTTATTTAATAACAAAACAGATTTTTTATAGTATGCATTAAAAGTTATCGTAGGCAGATTAGACCATATTTTACATAATTTTCATAAATAGGTATTTGTTTCAGCCAATTTTAAGGTAGAATTTTTTATTCAGTTGGATGTATACAGTTTGTCGAACGCGCAAAAAATACTAAAGAAATGTCTTATTAGAGTACTATAGTTACTGAAATAAATACACGAAAAAAAAATAGAGAAAATTTTTAGAGCTTTATTTTCTTTTCAAAAGTGCAAGTTAATGTATAACATTAGGGCTTAAAATATTATTCTGTATTCAAAATTCTATTTGTTAATTATCATCGAATTCTTAAATTACTCACATGTTAAAATTTTTCTTATAATTTTTAAAACTTGCAGCATTGCAAAAATTTAAAGTTAAGACATTTTTAAGAAAAAAAAGTTAAACGCGTGTTTAGGAAGCATCCACTTTGCTGTGACTAATTAATTGTTTCTCGTTTTTTAGAATTTTATAGCAGTTATTAAATAATAAATTTAGATTTAAAAAAGTATATATACTTACAAGAGTAAATACAAGTGATAATCAATATTCTGTTCATATATTCTAGTATTCTGTCCAAATTCTAATTTTGGGAGTTCGATTTTTAAATACTTTGTAGTATTTGATTATTCTATACTTAGAATATTCTTTTTATTATAAAGCCAGGGGTCAGCTATAGGTCAGTCCTGAGAGGCATGAAACATCACACAATTAGAAATACAGATGTTTATTGATTAATTAATAGGTTTATATTTATATATTCAAAACAGCGCAAAAACTTATTGAATACTTTTTTTATTAGATAAAACAACAATTATAATATATTTTTATAGCATGTATTGAAAGTTATCGTGAGCAGATTAGTATACAGGTTAAGATACGTAACTTTCTTAAATATTTGTTTCAGTCAATTTAAAGTTAGGTATTTTCGTTAAGTTGGATGTGGTTGAGCGAGCAATACAAAAAATAACAATAACATGTATTGCTACAGTATTACACCCACTAAAATAAATATAGAAAGAAATCTGAAAAAGGCTAGAAAGCTAACTTTTCAGAACGTTCTTCTCCTTGGAAAAAATGCGAGTTAATGAACTCTTATGAAAAAAGAACGCGAATAATTCAGATACTAAGGCGCAATGATCCTACTTCACGACTTGATATATTCGATCCAACGACATATAAAAAGGATAGACCCCTTTGTTTACATTTAAAACCGATCAGTCATTAAACTATAGAAAGCGCGTTTAACAGCTTTGCTACTCTCGACAGTAGATTTTGTGATTACTGTGGTTAATTCACGAAGATATTTTCAAAAATACTACTTTTAGGATATTTAATATTGCATTTTATTACTAAAATAACTTTAAATAAGCTAATAACAAACAAACCGAGAAAGTTTTCTCCTATCGTTTCGTTTTTATTAATTTTGTTTTCCTTAAAGGAATAATATTTGGCACTATTGCATTTACCCCAGTCATTTCCCACCTTTACTTCAGGCTGCTCCGTAGGTAAAATGAATTTGCACCAAGTGTGTATTTATCTCTTTCTGTCTGCCTACTAAATAGAGTAGACCTTTAGGCAATAAACGCTAAGATAATAAATCGAAATTAATCGGAGTAGACACTGGTTACAAGCTATCGTTATCTAAACACGTTATCTAAACAAAGACACCATGCTCATCGGTCATGTCAGCAGAGAATTTAATATCAAATTCATTTTATCAAACGAATGCGCCATCTTTGGTGGGGGTCCTGACTCATTTCGACCTTGAATTATATGGCCACTTCCGATGAATCATTTAGAATTAAGCATTGTATTTCCAATTACTCATTCATTCTTGCTATTTCAACACTATTTTTATATAAATACAGGAGAATGAGTAACCACCTTTAGTCATTAAGTAGCTCTAGATCGGTCAACATTCATTGTAATTTCGTGTTTTAAATAAAAATAAAGTTTTTAAAAATACAAGTTACAAGTTTGAATATAAAATTGGCGCAGTCGGTAGGATTCCTTTTCGGAGTGCGAAAAAAAAGGATATCCTGAAATCGGAGTGTAACAACGTTTCATCTCCATAAGGATTATCAGTGCTGCATCTTTCTGTTTCAACAGTTAAGAAAAGGATCAGGAACATCTACGACCGAACTAGGCACTTGTAACTCCTGGTACATCGATTATTGGTACGCCATTCGAGAAGCCAGTAAGGACGATTTGGCCTGTGCTAGCGTCCAAGACAAGCGGTAGCCAACCTGAGCAGTTCATCTCTTCAGCAAAGCATCGTTTGATACAGGACCAAGACTTGGGACACATTGTAAGATATTTACTTACTTCCCTTATAGTTGAGATCCCTGTTAATTAAGTTTTGAAATTTTTGAAGAAAGAATTTTTTTTTTGAACAAAGACAATTTTTTTTTTTGTGTGAAGAAAGAAAAAGTGAATAATTGAATTAAAGCAATTGTATTGAACAATTATTTAAATAACTTTCACTAATTATTTTAGTTGTAAAGAAAACAAATGTTAACGCAGTTAACAGTAGTTAAGTACATATTTAATGAGTAAATTTAAGAATTGTAGTAAAGACATTACTTATCCTAAAACAATTCGAAGAAATAGTTTAGAAAATCCTTCTACAAGTAGATTATTACAAAGTAGTTTTGAAAATCAATCTGCAAGTGTATTAACAGAACTTTATTCAGACATTAATTTAGAAAATATTTTTAACCCTAGTATAAGTGTAGATACTAACATTAATAAGATGGCAGACGCTTTGAGAAGTACTGTTTCACTCTTAAAAACTTTCGATGGTACCCCATCACGTCTTGAATCTTTTATTAATCAAATAGATACTTTTTATACAAGATATTTTAATACTGATACTTCCCAACAAGAATTTGTAATTTTGGCAATTAAATCAAAAATTATAGGATCAGCCGAAGATTTTCTTTTAACTAGACCAGATCTTAATACTTGGCCAGAAATAAAAATCTCATTAAAACAAAAATTTAGTGATCCAATAACAAGAGCTAATTTACAACAACAATTAATATTCTTTTCAAGAAAAGGCGAATCAACCTTAGATTACATACAAAAACTCAAAGCCTTAGTCACCAAAATAAATACGAAAACTTGTACAGAAATAATTAATATTGAAGCTAGAAATATAATTATAGCACAAAATGAATTAACAACAACTCAAAATCTTCTTGCAAATATTTCAAGCGAATTAAGAACTTTACTAATCGTTCAAAATCCCCAAAATCTAGACCATGCAATCGATATTGTAACCAATTATGAAATCTTAACTAGTCAAAATAATTTTAAAAATAATTATTTGCAAAATAGTAGATCAAATAATTTACTTAGCAATCAGAAAACGCCACCAATAAATAATATTAATAAATTTTTGGTAAATAGATCGAATAATTTTCCAAATTCATCTTTTAAACCAAAACCACCAAATCAATTTTTCAATCGAGTACAAAATCAAACATTTAATCAAAAAAGCAATCAATATCCTAAACAACAATACCCACAACCAATGTCAGGTGTGAGTGTACAAAAAACAATGCCACCATTAAGACAACAACAACAAACTTTTGCCAGACAGCAACCACAACAACAACAAACTTTCTATAAACAGCAACCCCAACAACAACATCACCCTAAATTTACATTCCAAGAATTAACACATTTAGAAAATAATGAACACAATAATGACGAGTTATATAATGAAGAAAACCCTGAATTTGACAATTATGATCAAGATTATCAAAATTTTGATGAAACATGTGAATTAGATAATGAGAATTTAGTCGAGCAAATAGAAAATTTTCATATATCAGCCTCGGACGAAAACCTTGCTTAACTTTAAACAGTTTTCAAGTAAATCAATTACCCTATGTAGAAATACCGAATTATAATATTCGATTACTAATTGATACAGGTTCTCATGCATCCCTACTTAGACCCTCTTTAGCAGAAACACATTTCCCCGAATGTATTAAACCTTACGTAAGCACACTTCAAACTTGTGCAGGTTCAAAGAAAGCAAAAAGTAAAGCTACTATTCCTTTATTTTTAAGCTTTGGTATAACCGAACCAATAGAATTTATTTTATATTCATTTCATGAATATTTTGATGGAATAATCGGAATTAAAGACTTATGTAAATTAAATTTAAATATTGATTTAAAAAATAAAAAATTGAAAAACCAATATTTAGAAATACCCTTTCAATATAGGCAAAATTTTGATGAATATACAATTGAAATACCACCTAAAACAATTCAAAAAGTAATTTTAAAAACTTCGCGACCAAATGACACTACTTGGTTAATGCCCTATTATTTAGACGAAAATATAGAAATTCAACCTACCCTAATAGAAGTAAAAAATAACACGTACGCTATTGATATTTTTAATCATACAGAAAAATATTTTACTCTAATAGAAACCACTAATGATAATTTACCCTTAAGACCAATCGAGCTTAATAATTTTGAAATAATAAATTTCGAACCAAATCAGAATCAAATTAATGAAAAAAACATAATCGAAGATATCGATTTAAAATCACTAATTAGGCACGAACACTTAAACTTTGAAGAACGTAAAGAACTTTTTAAACTTATTAAAAGCTTTCAAAATATTTTACATAAACCCGGAGATAAATTAACATTTTTCAATCAAGTTAAACACACTATTAAGACTACGGATGAAATACCCGTACATGCGAAAAGTTACAGATACCCATTCATACATAAACAAGAAGTAGACAGACAAATAGATCAAATGCTACAAGATGGTATCATTCAACCTTCAAATTCTCCCTGGAGTTCCCCTGTGTGGATCGTCCCGAAGAAAGCTGACGCATCAGGACAAAGAAAATGGCGTCTAGTGATAGATTACAGAAAAATCAACGAAAAGACTATAGAAGATAGATATCCTATTCCAAATATCGCAGATATACTTGATAAACTTGGTAGAAGTCAATATTTTACAACACTTGACTTAGCCAGCGGTTTTCATCAAATAGAAATGGACCCAAAAAGCATACCAAAAACAGCATTCAATGTAGAACATGGACATTACGAATATACCAGAATGCCCTTCGGACTAAAAAATGCACCTTCCACTTTTCAGCGTGCAATGGATAACGTTTTACGCGGATTACAAGGAAAAATATGTCTTGTATATATGGACGATATAATTATCTTTTCAACCAGTCTTCAAGAACATTTAGACTCTTTAAAACAAGTATTTAACAGATTAAGTTCTTTTAACATGAAAATCCAATTAGATAAATCCGAATTTTTGCATAAGACAATTGAATTTTTAGGTCATGTTATTACCCCTGACGGTATCAAACCAAATCCCAAAAAAATCGAAGCAATAAAAAATTTTAAAATCCCTAAAACACCAAAAGAAATAAAATCATTTCTCGGTTTAGTCGGTTACTACCGAAAATTTATAAAGAATTTTGCAAAAATAACGAAACCTTTGACTCATTGTTTAAAGAAAAACGTTAAAATAAATCATGATAAAGCATTTATTACCGCATTTAATCTATGTAAAAATATCCTAACTAATGACCCTATATTACAACACCCAGATTTTAGTAAACCTTTTATTTTGACCACTGACGCTTCAAATTATGCTATTGGAGCAATACTTTCACAAGGAAAAATAGGAAACGACCTACCTATAGCATTTGCTAGCAGAACTCTGAATCAATCAGAATGCAACTACTCAACGATAGAAAAAGAACTTCTTGCTATTGTTTGGGCAACAAAATATTTCAGACCTTACTTATTTGGCAGAAAATTCACAATTGTAACAGACCATAAACCATTACAATGGCTGTTCTCAATAAAAGAACCGAATTCAAAATTAGTAAGATGGCGACTAAAACTGCAAGAATATGAATATGATATTCAATATAAAAAAGGAACCTTAAATTCCAACGCCGATGCACTTTCAAGACCACCTCAAGAATTGTACCCAACCGAAATAATAAAATCACCATTGACACATATGTCAGCAGTATGTGAAAAAGAAGAAAATTCTGACGACCAATATATTTGGCATGAAAAAATAAAACATTTCTTTGACACCCAAGAAAACCTATTCGAAAAACCAAAAAAGATAAATAAAGAAAAGAAGAAACCAAAAATTAATATAATTTCCGATATTCAAATTAAACCCCCAAATAAACCAATTAAAACACCATCGCCATTGCCATCAACAAGTAAAATCAATGACGAAGAAAAAATTAATCAAAACAACTCAGACACAGAAACGATACATACGTCAAGAGAAGACCCCATATTAGGAGCCCCGTATGTTAGTAAAGCCCTGAACACTTTTAAAAATCAAATCATATTTAAATGGACTGAAAAGGAACAACCTTATGTTGTCACTAAAAAATTATTTGAAACCAAAAAGCGATTAATAATTTTTATAAATCAAAACCCAATAACCGAAATAATCCAAAGACTCTTAAGAGATTATTTACCCCCAGATACTTATTGTTTACACTTTCCTAATAAAGAATTAGAACCAATAATAATTCGAATTTTCCAAGAAACCTTTCAAAATAACGCCTACAACCTTGTTATTTCTAATACACTATTAGAGGACGTCGTAGACGTAAATGAACAAAAAGAAATAATTGAAAGATATCATATCACTAAAACATCCCATAGAGGAATGACTGAAAATATAAAAAATATAAAGCAAAGATATTATTGGCAAAGCCTTGAAAAAGACGTAATTAATTTTGTTAATACATGCGAAATATGTCAAAAAACCAAATACGATAGACATCCCTATAAAGTAATTTTTAAACCAACACCAACAGGCTGTAAACCCATGGAACATATTTATATGGATATATATTCCATTTCAGGTCAAAAATATTTGACAATAATAGATAACTTCTCTAAATTTGCTACAGCATACCCTGTAAATGAAACATCAATCGAGATTTATCAAAATCTAATTAAATTCTTTTCACATCATGGTACACCCTGTAAAATTACAACTGATAATGCACAAAGCTTTAAAAGTAATTTAGTACAAGACCTTTGCAAGACTTATCAGATCGAATTACATTTTACTACACCCTACAATCCAAATTCGAACTCACCAATCGAAAGATGGCATTCAACTTTGAAAGAAAGTCTTATTGTCCTTAGAAACGAACATCGAAATAAAACAATACAAGAATTAATGGATATCGCAATCCTTAATTGTAATAACAGTATACATTCAACACATGAATATACACCATTTCAAATACTAAAAGGAAATTTAAATTATCAACTGAATTTTGAAAAAAATATAAATCAAATACAAACTGATTACATTCACGAACTCGCCCAAATATTTAGTGAACTTAATGAAAAAATAAATCTAAAATTAAGTGCGAAAAAGGCTAATGTCCTAGCTAAATTAAATGAAAAACGCGAGATTGACCCAGAAATAGCTGAAGCTACAAAACAACTATTACATACACCTCGAAAACTACCATTAAAGTTAGAACCAAAATACAAACTAACTACTTTTAAAAACCAAAGACACCCAAAAGATATTAAAAGACGTTCGTAATTTTCAGGAACTTACTGACAAAATGAAGAAGATCCTGATACTACTTCCACTACTTGTCAACGCACAATATAAAATAGAAGAATTAAATAACCCTTTGTTACCAGTTTACCAATCAATAGGTTACATAATAACAGGTTATCATCATGTCTATTATCATGTAAATCTAACTAATATAAAAGATTGTGTAGAAAACTCGAAATTAACACTTACACAAATTAATAATACCTTAAGTAATCTATACGCACCTATATACCAACTTTTATCTATAAGAACACGTAACCTTTTCGATCAAATAGAATCAATCGAATTATTTGTTAAACATTATACTACCCCACAAAAGCGAACTAAACGCGGACTTTTCAATTTCCTAGGAAAAGCACAAAAATATCTCTATGGTACATTAGATGCCGATGATGGAGAAAGATACGACAATTATATTAAAATATTACAAGAAAATCAAGAAATCTTACATAAAGATTTATCTGCAACCCAGACTATTGTAAAACAATTAACAAAAGGTCTTGACGCACAGCTGACTAATATTAAAACTAATCAGCAAAAGCTATTAACCCGGATGGAAGACCTCACTAATATGACTCATACTACAACCACCTCGTCTTACTATATTGTTACGCTAGACAATATTGAGACTAATCTACGTGTCATTCATGACATAAAAAGTAATTTGCAAACTGCAATAAATTTCGCGGAAATAAACATTATGCATCATAGTATTATTAAGTATAAAGAACTTCGCAGAATAATCACAAAGATAAGGCCCGAGAGTCGTATTCATTTCGATAATATAATTAAATATTACGAAGTAGCACACGCAGATGTGACAATTAAGAACGATCTAATTATATTTTATATTGCAATACCTTTAATTTTAGAGAAACCTTATATACTTTATCGAATATATCCAATACCAATAAATAATCAAATAACGATTTTAAATAATCTGTATTTATTGAGATCTACAGATGACTTTTACAACTCAAAAGAAAATTGTTATAAGATAGAAAATATATCTTTATGTTCTAGAGAGACACTGAATAAAAACGAACCCTGTATACCTCAAACAATTAATTTGACAAACCATTGTCCACTAATACCAATTAAATATAATAAAACTTCTATAACACAACTTGAAGACAATTCCCTTATAATTATACCTGCTTCTAAAGAAAGCATATACTTTCAATGTCCAAATCAACATAGCGTTGAAACCATTGACAAAGTATCCTTAATATTGCCTTCAGATTGCAAAGTAAAAATCCAAAATAATATTTACGATTCTCAAAAACTAGAAACAATTAGTTTAAGACTAAAACTCCCATCAATAAATATTGATGAAAAATTAATCCAAGTTACTGAACCCTTGGAATTAAAAGAAATAAATCTCGATAAAATCAATGAAGATTTAGAGAATGCTAAAAGATTAATAATTCATCCCCTAAAACAAATGGACTTTGTAAGCTCTGGAGTTTCAATTACTCTAATAATAATTATTATTGTAATATTTACAATTATCATAAGTTTCTTGTATTATTATTGTAGAAAGGAAAAATCTAAAGAAAATGTAAAAGTGGACATAAAATTAGAATCTCTCGAAAATCAACCCCGATTTTCTCAAACTTAAGGAGGGAGGAATTATATGGCCACTTCCGATGAATCATTTAGAATTAAGCATTGTATTTCCAATTACTCATTCATTCTTGCTATTTCAGCACTATTTTTATATAAATACAGGAGAATGAGTAACCACCTTTAGTCATTAAGTAGCTCTAGATCGGTCAACATTCATTGTAATTTCGTGTTTTAAATAAAAATAAAGTTTTTAAAAATACAAGTTACAAGTTTGAATATAAAATTCTTGCTTTGTTGTCTTGTTTTGACGGCGTCTGTTAGATATTTTTGTCGTTTGTCCTGGATTTTCATGGTTTTTAATATTTAATTTTACTGTGGGTTATGAGATACAGTTAAATATAGTGGTGTGTAGCAGAATATGTAAGAAAAAGGGATGATTTCAACCCGAAGCCTGTTTACGCCGGTAAATAACCTTTATGTCAAATGTGTCATGCCCAGTGAAGTAGGTGCGATAGACGCCTAAGGAAGAATTAAATTTCTGATTAAACTGCAGATAAAAACAATTTAGGTATTTCAAAATTCTGTTTGTAAAACCTTTAATGCTTACAGAGAGTAATAAAGTAGAAGCATAAACATATACAAATGAATTTCAAGTAGTTCACTTATGTCTACCATGCACTTTATTATGTAGTTATTGCCTTTTTCTTGTAATTTAATTAATTTTGTGTTGAGGACCATTAAATTACAAAGGTTTCTAGCTCTGGGTTACAGATTTTTCATAAGACGCAAAGTAATGTAGGTTGTTTATTCTGCATTTTTTTTTCTGCTTTATTATTTGGGCTTGGGCAATTTCATGCAGTGGTAGTACCGACCCTTACAATAAATGTTAAAAATAACTTAATTGTGGTCCGATCTAGTAAATTTTCGGAATTCTCTGTATATACTTGATTTTTCAAGTATAGACAGAAAAGAGAAAACTAAATATAGATTGCGTTTAACGCTCTATCACTTCTACGCCAACGTGAACGAACTTTCTAAATTTTGGTTCACGTGAAATCAGATGTGATGTGATCATTAGCGTTCAGCTAACTAATATACGCTATTTATTTATTTTGTTTCGTAATCTTTGTAGCGTAGTGGTATGATTGTCGACCCACGTCGTATAGGTTGTGTGTTCGAATCTTGACACGACACGGGTGAACAAATTTTTTTTAGTATTTTTTAAACAGAACTAACAATTAAGAAAAATGCGAATTATTTATTTTCTTAAACTTTGGATTTTTTAGGTTTGCTGTAAAGAAAGTGCACCAACCAAATTCCAAGCATGTCTATATTATTAAAACAACAAATTTTTTAAAACAAAATCTATACTTTTGGCATCAGTTCGTCAATAAAGCCATCATTCAGACGTTTTTCTTATTTAACGTGAAGAACCATCGACTATTCGTTTACATTAGCGTGGAAGGAGCAACGGCGTTAATTTAAATGTAGATAAATGTCTAATTTTTTAAGATCAACTTTTCTCCAACATTTTATTGTTAGTGTCTATTATATCATTCTTATTTTAAGTCACTTTTTCCAGTGGTTGTATTAAGCACTGATAATAATGTATGTTTTATAAGGGGTAATTTATGGTGATGTAACAATAATAGAAATAATAAGTCCATTGGCATATCAAGATTTTAGCTTTAGTTAGGAATAAACTAGCTGCAGTCTTGCATTTTATCTTGCTAGTGCAAAATTTAGTAAAGACATTTCATGGTGTAAAAAGTAGACTTACCATTTATATTTGGATATAATTTGGTTAGCCTACCATCACGTTTATACAAATGTTACATTATATCTTAAGAACTCAAGATTGCTCGAGCAAGTTGATCTGCACTTGCAACTGCCTTTAAGTTACACTGTAATTTTTCCTTTCATAGAATTTAACCAATTATAACACTAGGAGTTTAATACATATTATGTTATAAAGCTAGATTTTGTATACATATTATGTTTTCTATTTCCAAACTAAAAACATAATTATTATATTTTTCTACCTTTCTAAATATAGGCCTGCTGTTTTATGCATCTTTGTAAAGTCGGGTTCATAATCCATTGCACAACTAGGTACAAGTCTCAAAATATAAGTCATTATAGTCAGATATTATTTAAGAGATGTATGCTCTATACTGCACTAAACTTTTTTCGGTCTATCGTACTTGTTAGTAGCTCCATTAGATATATTTATTTTAGTTCTTGATAAAAAATAATATCAACTTTTCCAAAATTACTAGATAAACACAGTAAAAAAACTGGGTATATATTTTACATCCAGAAACCATCTTGATTTAATTTTTCTAAAGATAAAATATTTCCCGAGGTATTTCTCAATTAAAATTTTCCGTAAGTGCATATATAATAAGCCATTAAGAAATAAGTTTCTTAAAAAGATTTATAATACTTTTTTATTTCAGATTTCCTGAAAATCCTGAGATGGAGACTCTGTACTGAAATATCCTAAAATCTGTTCAGATCATTTTAGTTTAGTCATATTCTGACTTAGCCTGATGGGCGATGTTATTAGGCCACATGCAAACCCAATCTTACACCTTTGTATTTCAGGTTAATATACAATATACTTTAATTATTTCGTGAAATAATTTTTGAAATCTCAGACTGTAATGTTACTGGATGGGCCCTGGAACAGCCCTAAGGATAATGTTTGGGTAAGTTTTGGATATCTAATATACATGACATCTTGTTTGCATTTTCATATCATCATATTGGATACCTTGTATAAAAAAAATTGGCATTGATACTGCGATTTGACCTACTTTTTCTATTATTCATGTCAAATTAGTGGTGCAAATGGCAATTAGTAATTTAATATACCCAGGACAGGGAGGGATGGAAGAACGCTTCCTCCTCCTCCAAATCTTATATTGTTGAATAATATACAGCTCTTTACTCTCCACTTTTACTTTTTTTAGTCAGTTTTAATGACAAACATTTTATATTTGTGTTATTGAATAAATATTGTGTTGGCAACGTTGAAAGGCTGTTGACAAAATTAAAAAAACTGTTGCAACATTGTATTCCTACCCCACCCAATATTTTGTCTTCACTCCCCCTTGACCAGGTATTTATGATTAGGGGTAAATATCAGTTAAGTCTAAGTTTTGTGCAGTAACAAATATTACAAAAACATACATTTTACTTAACACTTTTATTTATAATTAAAAAACATCTGTCTGGTGATTTTTGAAGGTAGTTAAATTAATGGTTTTGGCGTAAGTAAAATAAACATAACAGCACTTGCTACGTATTGGTATCAAATACCTAGGAGAACACCATACACTTTGTTGGTAATTGTTTACATTTCTGCACCATCACCGATTTTAATTGAAACTTCGCTTTATTAATTATAAGATATTGCATGGTTATTGCATTTTTGTACATCTTAAAAATCATAGAAGATAATAAATTAAAAACTTTACAGAAAACGTGGTTTATTTTGAAGTGATGAAATAGAATCAGATATATAACAACGAAAACGAATAAACATGCGTAAAAAATCAAAAACACATCTGTTGTTCAAACACAGCTATGTGTTTGTCTTGTCTATGTGTTCTTTCATGTTGGTCTGATAATACTCCTATAGAACGAAATACCTATCATCATCTTTGACTGAGACTGAATTGAATATATAATATGCAGAAGTTAAATTTGCGCTAATTATCTGTTGTGAGCTTTGCACTGAGATGCATTTATTTTTTAGTCTTTATTCTATCAAATACAGTTTTTGTAAAAACAAAATATAAGATGCAGCTACTAGCTATTGCATCAGTTATTCCTGGATATAAAACAATGTTTAAATATAGCTTTAACTTTCATTTTGGTTAGTTGACGTCACTTTGTTATGGTTTTTTTAGATATATGACTTCTACAACACAAATCAATTGAAAAGCTAAAGCTTGCACCATGCTAAAGACTTAAACTTTAGGCACAAATTAATAGATAGTACCCGTCTAATGGTTATGACCTAATAAGGCTACCTCAAAATGTGATACTGGGATAATTTTGAGAAAATTGTTTTGGTAAGTTTCTTGATTTAAACTTTAAACCCACACTGATATTCATAGTTACTAGATAGCTAATATAAAATTCGATAAGTTAATATGTTTTACAAAAACCAAAACACACTCATGTACAATCATACAAACATATGTATATCTGTATAATCTGGGATAATTGACGCATTTTTTTTATTTCTATATGCTTTGGGATGTAAAATGTAATAAAAACAAAACCAAAAAACATTTTAATTCTAAAGTCGTTTAAATGTTATTTTTATTGGTCTATGTGGATAGGTTGTTGTAATTTTGCCTTTATCTTTATCTTATATAAGAAAACGCCAATAGTGAAAATAATAGATACAGGTATCACATGATGAACCATTGGAAAAAAAACTGTTTTAGCTTTAAATATGCATCCTCACATAACAAGTGTTTTTAAATTAATTAACAATTTTTGTTAGATTTAAACATATCAGGAGAACATTATGTAACAATTTTTCTTGCTTCTTTGTTCGATATAACTATTGTTATGTAAATAAAATCATCTTTTATTACATGTTTCAGGGTTGCAAGATGCCGAAATCATGTTTTCCTATTTCCATTGGTAGGTTTGTGTGTTAATTAGTCTGTTCGGGACAAACTATCTAATAGTGAAATAAAATGGCGTTCTAAAATATTTTTTTTTAAATTAGTACTTATAAAGAACGACTTACCAGTTTGTAGTATACTTTTTTCTTAAATTTTCGTTAGGCTTTGCCTATTTTCCCGACGAAGTACCTGTAAATTCGCTTATTGTGAAGTGCTTCTTTTATTTAAGAAAAAAAGAGAAATTTATTAGATACAATTTATATAACAAATAACTTTTGAACTGTGTTATCTGTATGTGTGGTAGAATTAAGTAAGACTGGAGTTCCAGACATATTTTTGTTTTTAGAAAGAATTTATGAGTGACAATCAGACTTGGAAAAAAGACTTCCAAAAGATAAGTCAGAATACATATGATAATAAAGGGAAACAACAAAATTACATTGAGTCAAAGAGAACTGGATGTTCCTTACAAATTTTACATGTTATTACCTAATTTTTATTACACTGCCATATGCAAAATTTCTATTACCAAAAGTTGATAGAATACATAAGATACCCTAAAAAAGCATATATCGAACGAAGTTCCGGGTAAAATAAATTTACCGACTTTTATATGTATGGCCTTTCAAACATTCTAATAGGCAACTATTTTGTTCCGCGTCTCAATATTTTACTAGTTTCTACCTATGTCACACTTCATTTTTAGGTAAAATATAACAGTCTTTTACACTGATACTTTTAAATTGTACTGGGAGTCTCATTTTGTCGCGCCACTTTAAATTCGTAGCAAAATTATATTAATTTATCCCTATAACATATGTATTCTAATTTTGGAGCAAAGCTCAATAAGTCGTTTTTTTACTCTGATTTTTTTAATATTTTATTTGGCCGCCATTTTGTTAATTTCGTACTAAAAAGTTCATTTCTATATAACACTTAATTCTTGTGCGAAATTTGAAATTAATCGAATAAGTAGTTTTTCAGACTTGATTCATTAAAAATGTTATTAGGCCGCCATTTTGTTTCGCCATCTTTGATTCGTATAAAAATTTTACTAGTTCATTTTTATATCACAATATGTGAATAATTTGAGGTAAATTGTATAAGTAGTATTTTGGTTATAATTTTTTTAACGTTTTGCTAGGCCGCCATATTGGATTTTCACCAAAATCTCATCACGCAGTCCCTATATGAACCTCAATTTTTGACCAAAAATTGAAGTGAATTGAGTAAGTAGTTTTTTAGCTATACCACTAATAGATATACAGACCGATGGAATTAAGAAAACATGTTTTTTTTTGGGATCTAGGGAGCCAAAAATGTAAAGAACTGTAGAAACCTGGGGGGGGGGGTGATTTTTTCACGATTACATCCGTCTTATGAGGAAACTATGTTATCTACAGTTCTATAGCAAAATATTTTATCTATAGTTTAGACCCTAAAAAGAAGGTAGACACTGAGAAGACAATTCTGTTTGCATGGATTCAACTATACTATACACTAATAAATTTGTATCAAATTCTTTTGCTTGCTTTTTTAATAATTTTTTAGAAAAAGTCAAATATTCCTACAAGATTTTATTCAATTGAAAGAAACAAAGAAAAAATTCGCCAAATATTAAGAAAGTCGTATTATAGTGAATAAGGAAAACGTACAATTCAAAACACTGTGCAAAAAGTGAGCTTTACACTATAGGGTAAATTCTTTTAATTTTTAAAAATGCCTTAAAATAATATTGCTAACCGAATTAGAAAACTTGTCACCGTTCAATTAGCTTAACATTAACTGAATTAGAAGAATTTGGAAAACAACTATCGATTCTGAGTTACTGAAATAATCAATGAGTTCTCTAAGAATATAAAAGCTTTAATGCTTTTATTTTTATTTTAATTAGTTTTCGTTCATCTGTACATATTTTGTTTGAATGTTTTTAGAAATTACTCTTTTCATGACAAATTATATTTTTACATCTTACATTTTTTTGTAATTTATTTATTTTAAAAAGCATGAGTGGAACAGGAATTCCCTTTTTTTTTCTCAGATTTAGAGAATTAGCTCTATAATTTTATAATACATTTTTGATATTTAAAATATTAATCTAAAATATTTAAACCCCATAATCATTTTTATATTTTTTCTTTTCCAGGTCCCTCTCTATCTGGCAAGCTGAGATCATTGAACAACTTTTATAACCTAGTTTTTTAACTTCTAAAGAACAATGTTGAAATTGTCATGTAATGGAAAACCGAAAGAAATATTTTGTTACACAATATACAACATATAACATTAGGGGCACGAATTTTAATATATTTTTGTAAATTACTAATGTACAATGTGGTTATTTTAACATTGTCCACATTTTCATCTGCTAAGAACTTTTCATTTTTCCTGATATCAAATCAAAACGTCCAGGAAAGAAATTCTATGGCAAGTTACTGAGTTCCCAAGAATACAAATAAAAGTGTAAATTTTCAAAGATATAAATATAACTGGCATTTTTTTTAAATGAGACACTTTCTGATTTGCACTTTCAGTAGATAGATCTCATGCACCTACTTCTCGATACCTTTATCCTTCAAAAATGAAGAACTTTGTCATACACATTGTTTTATGGCACAGCCATTTTTTCCTTTTCCCTTGTATTTTTAAAAATAAATCTCCAAGTAAGTTAGGGCAGATCGTAATTTGGAAAAGTTAAAATAACCACGCTGAGTGGTATAGAGTAAAGAACTAAACTTTTTGCTAGCCTTAGGCAAACATAGGTTTATTGCTTCTTGTAAAAGTTCAGAAGTAGGCTTATTTGATAAAGCATAACTCTATTATATTTAATTTTTTGTTGATGAATGTAAAGTACATCCAATACATACAAGTTTTTGATCACGTATATTTATATACTGATGGCAATTTATTTAAACCAGAAAACCAACTGCATTTTTATGGCAACAAGTGATAACAGTATGAAGTGAAAAAGTTCCTCCAATTGGCTTTTTTAACCGGTTATGTTAAAAAGATAGCGCCCACTGATAGGATTTGTAAAATTACTGGCAGTTAAAAAAAGTCTTTTTTTTATTAACTTTAGTAGCACGAAATTACAGCCACTATTTGAAAATGAACTGTAAAGTTTATGTGGGAGTGGTCAGAAACAGGCGAGTAAATGCCAAATGGTAAATGTTTAAGTCTAAGGACGAAAATCGTATGGGTGTAGTCATAGTTAAAACATTACACAAATTGAAATAAATATGACTATAAGCAAGGCTTACTTTAGTAACACGATTCTTGTACAAGGAAATATACTTAATTATAGTACAGTTTTATTTGCAAGCTCCCTCAGCTTGTCATATTGATGTTTTCTTGTATGCATGTACTTAAGATGTAATCAACGTTTTATATTGTATGTTAATTAATTACTTGTGTATATTAATTTCTTCAGCATATATTATCTTATTGGATAAGTAATAAATGATATTGTTTGAATTTCTTGTTTTTTTTTTCAATCTTATTCAGTTCCTAGATTAGTGGAAATTGTTTCATTTTAATCATAGTCTAAAAGGGGCAGGTAATCCTTAATTACTATTGTGTTGCAGAATATTAAGTGTCAAATGAACAGACCTAATTAAGATCAAGCTTAACATTCGCAACTTCAAACTATATATAAAATTCTCTCAAAACTCCGTGTGTAAAATAGGGCACCAAAATCTCATTAAATTCAATAAAATATTTTTTTTACCGGCTAATGCAAAAGCTAAATCGATATTAAAACTGATATGTTATTCCAGCAAACTAAAAAAACGATATGAATGCTAGCGTTCAAACTCGTGAGTTTCAACAGCGTGAGAACTTGAGTAGTTGACTTCATAAAATAAAAGAAAATCAAATTTGGTTTAAAACGACCGCCTTAAACTCTGATGATAAAACAGAAAACTTCTTAAAACTGAATTTGCTGTAAAAAAACTACGCCACTGGTGAGTCAGGTCGTGATGCTGGGACCCTTGATGCCATTTACTGTATACTTTGTTTATGAGATCAGTCCATCTTTCTTCCACTCATGCAAAATCTGTCAAACCATGACTGATCTATTTTTTGAAGCGTTTCCTTATGGGAATGCTGAGTCTATCCATTTTATACGTCATTGATTGGATCCTATTAATCTTGAAAAGTTCAGTAAGCCTGCGTTCTTCGTTGCAAACTTTTCTTTCAGTAATGCTCTATGAAAAAAACTAAAGAACTTTGGCTAGTGGTTGCACAACTTTGGAGATATAGTGTAAAAATTCAAAAATCGTAATTTATAAGTATATTTAACAGTGTTTCATTCTGAATTTGTCCTCGTGCATTCTTAGATTGTCTCAATTTATACCTAAATGAACTCATTAATCCATTAATTTCTATTTCTAAATTCTAATATTTTTTTCGCTGAGAACTGACCTACATAATATTTTTTAGGGTTTTTAATGTTGTAAATATATGTATGAGTATATTTTATTGTAAATATATGCTGGTATTTGCTTAAAAATTAATCAATAAATTGGAAAAATATAGTTTTTTGAAATTATTTATTTTTTATAATTTTTAAATTACAGCGTAGAGTATATAATAATCTATTTGTCAAGATTTAGAATTTAATTTAGATTAAGAAAAAAAAAACGTTCATTATTGCTCCTATATTTTTTTTACAATAATACAAATGCGCTCAAAATTACCCTGGCTTTAAATTAAGACCAATGATTTATTATTATCTGCAAAGTGCGATGCATTTAATTTATTCCCAACTTCCGATTAGGAGGCATGATATTTTCGATATATTTTTTCTGCGCACGCTCAAAGTTGAACAACTTGTATATGTTTAAGCCAGTGGCGGCTCGTGAGTATATTGAAGGGTGAGGCTACATGAGGTTAATTTTGTTTAAATGTGAATAAATTTCCACGTCACCCATGAGGTATTATTCTGCGACGCGTTGACCTTTTTTTTTAATGAGGTCATCGCCAATAGCCCTACTAAACCATTAAAAACTAAAAAAATAAACTCTAAAAAAAGTAAATAAAAAGTAAACAAAACAAGTAAAATATGTACACATATCACTAAAATATAGCGGTGATTGCGATAATAAAAACATAATTTAGTTTATTAAAACTTAAAATAAATAGTTGTATGAAATAAGATAAAAAAACTACTTTTTGTACATTAAATCTATACGTCTGTCTTTTAAGGTTGCAAATTTATCTATAATTTGGTCGTAAAAGTTTTGGTCTTCACTAAGTTCTGACAGTAATTCCTGCTCTATTGACATCATTGCTAAACCCGAAAGCCGTTCTTGTGTCATTGTGTTTCTTAGGTAGGTTTTGATCCGTTTAAGACATGAAAAATTTCGTTCGGCCGATACACTTGTTGCGTGAATAGTTAAAACTAAATTAAAAAGCTTATATGCTTCCGCAAAAATTGCTTTAAAATCTTTAAATAACAAAGCTAGACTTTTTTCGACATCTAAATTTGAAAATTGTTCATCCCTATACAATACAGAAAGCTAATCTCTATCTCTGTCAAAAATGTTTGGATAATTTTTTAATAAATTATTTAATAAGTCGTCTGGAAAGCATTTAACATATTCCGAATATTTTGTGCAATCGACTAAAGCAAAGAAATTTAAATTATTTAAATTTTCAAACCGCGTCTCTAATTGAAGAATTATACAATCTATTATTTCGAAATATAATATTTTATATTTAGTAAAAATATCAAAGTCGCTAGAACATTGCCCTCGACGTGTGTTAGTTGGCAGAGTAGTGGCTTTTTTAGCAATATTGAAAAGTTCTTTGAAATGGTCCTCGTTTCTAAATTCAATAATTCGTTGCTTGGCAAGGTTTATTTGCGAAATGCAGTAATTTATATCTAAATGCTTTAACTGTAATATTTGAAACAGTACATGAGTGCAACTAAAAATTTGTTTATAAATATGCGTTAAAAGGCAAAATTCGAAATCATTAAAATGCTTTAGAAATCCTTTTGCACCATTAATAGATTCTGTTCCAGAACTTAAGTCATTAATAATAGTTTCAAATACTATAATTAAATTGTCCCATTCATTAGCCACTAAGTTTAAAATTTTAGACCGTGTATACCATCGCGTTTCTACAACTCGCGGAATTCTTTTACCTACTATCTGATTAAGCACAAAAGACCGTTTTGGTGATTGGTGGAAATAATTTGGTATTCCTAATAAAGTGGCAAAAAATATACGACTTTGGGTAATCAGTTTTGTTCCCTGTTGTAAAACTAGATTTAATCTGTGGGCGCAACAATGAGTAAACATGGCTAAAGGAGCAATAGATCTAACTTTTGTTTGAAGCCCATTTATTTCACCTGCCATAACACTAGCCCCATCGTAACACTGCGCGACCAATTTATTTTTAAAGTCATAAGGCTGTAAGCTGTTTTGTATTAAATGAAAAAGGCTCTCTGCTGTTCTATTATCGCTAACGTTAAAAAATCCTAAAAATCTTTTAAAGATCCGTTGGTCACATACCTAACTGTTATCGAACACTGTGATTTTTCTGTTATATCAGTACTATCATCCGCAATTGAGCCAAAAAAACAACAATCGGTGTCATTGATTTCTTTTTTTATATATTCTTGAATATAGTCATGTATGCAACCAATTAGTTCATTTTGTATAGTCTTAGATTGTCCCGTAAAAATATTACTAAATTTAGCACAATGTTCAGTAAGTTCGGCATTTCTTTTTATTAAGCATGCAAATATTTCCTTAAAATTGCCACGGTTAAAAGAATCTGTTGTTTCATTATGACCTCGAAATGCCAAGTCCTGTTTACCCAAAGTAATAGTAACATCAATTAAATAATTTAATAATAAACGGGTTTTTGGAACATTTTCATTATAAACAATTTTATTAAGACTTGCATTTTCTTGTAGTGCATCCGCAATAGTCGCCCTATTTTGCTCCAGTCTTGTTAGTGCTACCGAATTTTTAATATGCTCTCTTGAACTTTCATGCGATTTTACTGCTCGTGAAAAATTTTTTAAATCCGAATATCCGCCCCCTGAACTCCAATTATTTTTGACGCAACCTAATAAAATACAAGGCCAACAATATAAGCTTTCTTTATAAATACTTCCGCATAGCCACCTATAAGTTTCGTACCAAGATATTTGAAAAGTTCTTGAATATTTTTTACCTTGCCTCTTATCGTTAAATATTGGTAAAATTTTCGGCGTCGGACGGCTACCTAATATCTGTTTCTTTTCAGTTTCGCTTCTTCTTAAAAAAGGCGTTTCAATTAATGAAGCAATAATGTCGTGAATAGGATTCATTTCATAAGCAAAAAGCAAATACAAAAAATGGAACGGTCCAACTTACCAAATCAAAACAAAACAAAAACTTACTCACGCGTATTTATTCACCTTAAAAACAGAACGCCCTCAATCAGCGATTATCGCAATCTATTTCCTATTTCTTTCTCAGCCGCACGCACCACGTAAAAAGAAGCCGTTGGAATATTTCGCTAGTCATGTGATTTAAATAACCAATAAAAGCATATCCAAGCTACAGATTTATCGCCTCAAGAATGCAATAGAAAACGCGTGCATCGGCAATCGCCATCCCGCTTTGTCGTAATCAGGTGACTCGCCGGCATCGGCACGGCACCGGCCGTTGATAAATAGGTCAGAAGTCGAAACTTTCCAAGCTAAAATTATTTCGCCTCATTCGAGAGCACTTTCTTTAGGAATGGGTTTGCACGGATTGCACGGTCGGTTTTTTGATGTGGTCAGAATTTATTTTCTAAAATATTTATTATGGGATTATATTTTGTTTTTTTTTAAATGTTATTATGTTGTAAAACTGTTAAAAAGTATATTTCTAATTGGTAATAGATAAAAAGTTATATAAAAAAATTCTCTTTTCCTTTATTTTGGGGGTGAGGCGCGGTCTCAGAGGCCTACCCTGACGAGCCGCCACTGGTTTAAGCCTCATAAATTTGCCATAAACATAACATATAAATATATTTATTGAATCCTTGGGACAATGAGAATACATCGTATGGATCAAGTCAAATAAGGGCCCATAGCTTTTAAGCAATGGGCATGGGCTAAAATCAAACATAGGTTGTAAATATGTTCTATACTAAAGTACACAATGTTGGACCTAACTGATATTGTTTATCTAGTAAAATATTCTTCTATACTATAATAAACACGATTTATCAAATATTCATGAACAGGTTTTTTAAATAATTTAATTTTTGTCAAAGTTACGTTTTAGCTCCTATATCATATATATTATTTTCTACTACCTATTTTTATAGAGCGACGTGTGCCATAGTTGTAAAAATAATTATTTTTCTAAGACTTCGACGTTTTTTTTTTTGAGAAACAAAAGTACTTCCAATATATATAACGATGGCACCGTTAACAATTTGTATCTATTAAACAAGGACCTACATGAGGAATAAGAATGTTTTAGCAATTGTTCTAACTATACGTTTTTGCAACTTAAAATACCCGTACTAAATGAGAGACTAAATTATCCTAGAAAACTAAGCCATACTTCACAGAACCATAAAACTGTGCATAGTAGTATGCAAAAATAACATCCGTTGAAGTCATTTGCTTTAACGTACATATAGGGTAGGCTATAATTGCTAGTTTCTTACAAAGCTCGTCAGCATGCGTGTCCCAATAAAGTTTGTTGTCCAAATAAACACCTAAGAATTTTACTGTTGAGTTTAACCAAATATGATTCATTATTGAATTGCGTAAAATATAGAAAATTGGTTTTATCTATGTTTAGGTTCAATTTATTTGTATTAAATCAACTATAAAATGTATTTAACATTTGTTGTACCATTTGGCAGCTTCTTTCATACTATCACAACCCACCAGGTAACTACTATCATAAGCAAACGAAGTCACTTTCTTATTGTTACCAATCTCGGGTAAATCATTAATAGATAATAAAAATAAGAGATGAGCTAGGACTGACTCCTGAGGCACCCCACCTGTAATTATTAACTCTTTAGATGTAACTTTATTAATATCAACTAGTTGATGACGATCTCGTAAATATGAGTTTAGGCACTCACTCACTGTACCCCACAAACCGTGTTGATTTTTTTTTAAGTAGATCATGGTCAACGAAATCGAAAGCTCTAGTAAGATCCATAAATATGCCAATACATTTACTTTTATTAAATATTCACAAATCGCAGAATGTGTAGACCGGCTACTGCAGAAGCAAGTTTTAAGTATCCTAAACCGATTAACAATAGTTATAATTTGATCATACACAATCCGTTCAATTATCTTTGAAAATTGCCATAGGTTTATCATTTTCAACAGCAGATGGAATGTAGGTAAGTTGTCCAATCTTATAGAATTGGTGTTTTTTAGTTTTTCAATTACCTCCATAATTTCGAATTTCTAACAGGCCGCAATATCAGTGAATTTGAGAGTAGTCTTTTATTTTGGATACTAGGTACTTTTGATAAATTTATAGAAATTTTTCTTGGCAAGTTAATAAAATATTCATTAAAAAAAATTCCAATTTGATTTTTGTTACTTATTATGGTTGCGTGTTAATTTTTTATGTTACAAATCCGACTTTTTTCTTATTATGTACATTATTGTTAATAATTTTCTAGGCCGCTTTTGACTTATTATTAGAATCAAGAGATAATTTACTATTGTAAATTTGTTTCGCTTTTTTTATAATCTTTCTGTATATATTTCTGTATAAATTGTAATAGTTTTTTTTATATCTTAACTTTGTTTTGACCTTTTTCTTAAATAAGGTTTTCAAGTTTTTGAAGAATATCTAATACCTGTAATTATCCAAGGCTTTGAAGAATTTTGTCTTATTTCTGCTACTTTTTTAAAGGGAAATGATATATCAATATAATACTGAAGATAATTCAAAAACAAATCAAATTCCTGGTGTACATCTACTGCCTGAAATATATCATGCCAGGACTCTCTACTCAAGTATGTCTAAAAATTTGTAATATTGTTTTCAATATAATGTCTTGTAGTAAATATTTTGAGGTCCTTTAAATTTGGAAAAATATTCATCACTTGAGCAAAGTGATCCGACAAACGGTTAAACCATATAGAACATTGTGTATTGCCTGATTCATGATTTTTTTTATATATAATTTATCAATGTAGCTTAATTTTCTGTAACACGAGTTAATTACATAGTCCATATGAAAGCAATATGTCAAAATTTATGTTTAAATCGCCACAAAGTATTAATTTATTATTTATTTTTGTTTGACAAACATCACGAAGAAAGTCCTTCAGTTTATCAAAAAAAATGCTTATATTTGTATTAGGGGCTCTATAAGTGTTAATTAGATAGAGTTTCTCATTTTCCCCACACGCCATCACAACTATATATATTTTTACCTTTTCCAGATTTTTAACACATAAATGAAAATGTATTGTTAAAAATAATCATTACCCCACCACCCCTAGTACCCTGCCTACAGTAACAGCTGCCTATTTTATAGTTACTTATTTTATACACATTAAAATCTGCTTCCGTTAACCAATATTATGTTAAACAAGCTGTTTTAATTTTTCTTGAATTTCAAACATATTCAATATTATTAATTTTATTTTTAAAATTTTGAACAATTGATGCAAGAAGTCTAATGAAATATCATCTTGATTATCTGCTTATTGCTATTTGTGCATAATATAGTTTATTTTCTTTCTTTCTATAATTTTTCTCCATAAACAGGACATTCTATATCAAAAACAGAATGATTTATATCATAATTCAAGTTTTGTGTAGAGTGTAGAATTTGCCTCGATACATTTAATACATTTGACAACTGTACTTACGCATTCATTCGTCACATGCCTATCTCCATTATACCAATTTGATGTTATTTTTATTAAATTTATTTTTACGTCGTTTAGTTCTATCTATAAAACGATGGAAGTATTTTGTGAAATGCTGCAAAATAAAACTTGCCAGAAAAAATGTTGTCTTCGTTTCTAGGGATGGTGATAAAAGGAAATCGTCGTTTGAAGCAATTGAATAAGAAAACTTGTTTTTACTGGAGATTATTTCAACGTGAACTTCAGAACTTTTATATTTTTATGAACGCAATAAATCAACTTTATTTGTTCTAAATTGTTTAATTTTCCTATTTTGTATTTTTGTTTTATAAAAGATTTGATTTGCAGAGATAACAAACATCAAAACTTAAAATTGTTTTATAGTTTTGTTTAAAGAGTTTTAAGCTTTTGTTAAGTTACACAAAACTATTATTTAAATAATAGTTCAACGTATTAGTCGAGGTATGTTAAGAAAAAAAAACCCGAACGCTGGCTACAACGCTTGCATTTAAATGTGGTAAACGGGGATCTATTCCTAATCAACAATATTTCAAAGCCTACGACATTTTTTTAAATGTTCTTAAAAAAAGTATATTAACAAATGACGGATAAAAAGTAGATTAAACATTTTTGAGGTACAGGTACAGGGAGGTTCGTTAATCCTTAGAAGTTCATTAAGAGATTAAAAATGTATGTTAAAATTTTAATAATCTGGCAACAAATGCACAACACACCAACAAAAAAAAATTAAATGTGAACTTCTCATAACTGAATCTGCAACCTTACAACAAATTGGAATTAAATCTAGCATTAAATCAAGAATAAGCACACAATAAATAACAACCAAATTTAAAAAAAAACTAGTAGATATGAGCTTGATGAGGTTATTATGTATATAGGTATTATCTCCACAACTTTCCTTTCCGGAACTAAAAAACATGTTTATAAGAAAAAAATTCTTATTTGTAAATTTGTAAGAAAACTATTTCTTATGAAAAATATTTGTCACTACTGTAAATTATTATATTATCTTGGGTGTGGTAACAGTTTAATAAATTTTTTACTGCGGTTTATACTTACTGAGATGCTTTCACTCCTCGGACTTCTAGAATATTAAAGCGCTGGTCTAGTTTTAAAAAATGATGCACCATAAATATGTCTACTTTGGATGAATTATTAGAATTTGCATTTATAAAACCACTACTGGTATGATTAGATATAACCATTTTGTTCAAAATATTCTATACTGTGTGTTCAAAAAGCAAATTTGACATTAATTGTCAGTTGTTGCATTATTTAAAACTACATAACATTGAGTCAACTAAAATACGAATGACTTCTTACGTTACATGCAATGAAAATAAGATGCGAAGTTTAAATTTAATTTTCAATGATAAAACATTATCCGATGTTTATGGCTAGATATTATTATTATTCCATACCCCTTTTCACCCCCTAGGCGAGTAAAAAAACCTTTCTTATCATCTAGATCAATACAAATTTGAACATTTTCCCCCATATTCACTAAAACGGTTTAAGAGTTAGACCAGGGGTGCGATTTTGCACTTATCATTTCGTTAGTTAACGAATCGCTAAATCACGCGATTTAGCGAAACAACTGACAAAGGTTGGAAGTAGCATCCATTTCTTAAATGGAAAATTGCATGTATTTTTTGACGTCTAGTAGGTATTTTTGCACTTGTAGGAGGTATTTCCAGATATTTTAGAGACATTAGAGAATATGATATTGTTAAAGGCACTGTCAGGTATTTCTAGGTAGGAAATAACTATTTTAAGATACATAACACCTTTTTAAATAAATAGGACACTAAGCAAACCCTTGTTAAAGAATTAACATTAAATTAAAATGTAATAAATTTAACAGACAATTGTTGAATACTTTAGTAAGCCATATTTTGAGATAGAGTTTAAGTTTTTTTTCTTTAATGTCTACAAATTCAATGTACTGTAGTGATAAATGCATAAATATCTTTATTAGAGTGGACTAGTTTTAGATGTACTAGTCAAAATTTTGTTATATTTATTCTGAATTAAATATTTTTTCAAAATGAAACTTCCTACTTTAATTTCTAATACATTTGTTTTCTATATTTATCTAATGAATTGGTAATAAAAATATGTTTTTATAATAACTTTCCAATACGTATTGTTTAAGACGATTTTTAATAAAATGGTAATATGGTCTAAATAAAATAAGTTACACACTTATTCTGTGTTAAAATTATTAAAATGCCTAATAGGATTTATTAAATCATTAGAAAAGTATCATTAGAAAAATAAACAAATAAAATTTAATACTTTACCATTTAATTATAATGTTTAAAATAAATACAAGCCCTTATAGAAGAAGGGCAACCACCAGCATTTAGACCGACCAGTTTACAAGAGTAAAAAATGAAAAATTAACTTTTTGACATTTTTGTAGAACTTTGCATTTTAGGGTGCTTGGGCCCCATGTTTTCCTACTTCCGTCAGTCTGTCTGTACGCAGCATAGCATAAAAACTACTTATCCAGTTGAATTTAAGTTCTCAACGGAATGGAAACATTTTGGTAAAAATCGAATACGGCGAAACAAAATGGCGGCCTAATGAAATAAAATTGTATAAAACTCAAGTGTATCATTAGAAAAATAAACAAATAAAATGTAATACTTTACCATTTAATCATAAAGTTTAAAATAAATACAAGCCCTTATTGAAGAAGGGCAACCACCAGCATTTAGACCAGTTTACAAGAGTAAAAAATGAAAAATTAACCCTTTGACATTTTTGTACAACTTTGCATTTTAGGGTGCTTGGGCCCCATGTTTTCCCACTTCCGTCAGTCTGTCTGTATGCAGAATAGCATAAAAACTACTTATCCAGTTGAATTTAAGTTTTGAACGGAATGGAAACATTTTGATAAAAATGGAATATGGCGAAACAAAATGGCGGCCTAATGAATTAAAATTGTATAAAACTCAAGTGAGAAACAGAGACAGACTGGTAAAATTTTAGTCCGAATCTTGTATGACAAAACTAAATGACGGCCTAATAAATTATTTGAATATGCAGCAAATTGTAGTGACAATCTGTACGAGGGAAATTGATTACCATTTAAAGTGGTCCCTCTCTAATATTTTTAATATTTCTCGTACTAAAAAATATTACACACAGTCTAATTTTTTACATGGAATGCTCTGTATAGAGTAGCCTTTTAAGAAATACTCTATTTGTAACTGTGACGACTGAAATTTATATATTCAAAAATAATATGGCCATTTGTAGGCAGGTATTAATGTTAGTTTCTTAAATATCATAGGTAGGTACATCAGAAAATTTGGCACGAAGTTTTTTGAAAAGATTTTTTAGCTTTTCATAGGTGTAAAAATAGACAGGGTATTCATTTAATAAAAATACATATTTTGTCACTCTCTATATATTTCAAAGATACTGAGAATTACCATATGATTGGGAAGGAGAAAATTTACTTTGCATTTTTTTTCATTGCATTAAAAATAATAAAATTACTGCACAGTTGATGCTATACCTAACAGAGTAATTTTATCGTCTAAAAACTAAAAATTGATGTTTGGAGAGTTTACATAACTACCAAAAGAAACAGTTGGAACTGAAAAATAAATATTTCCACTTTCATACCTTAACTTTTGGAAATATGTTTAAAGATTCATATATAATACTACCCGTAGCTAATTTCATAATGGTATCAATCTCTAACTCTCTATATCCCTGTAAATCTGTATCTATAAAATGCCTAAATATAATTATTTTTCTATATTTAAGTGTAGTCATAAATCTGTAGTAAAAAATCAATTTTATATTTGTCACTAAATAAAAAAATATTAGAATTGGACATTTTTTTATTGTTCAAGTTGTTACAAGCTGAAATTAGTTTCACTTGCTGCTGAATTCTGGTGATACGTAAGTCCACGTCATTTTCTTTTACGAAAGGTCTAAATGACTCAAGCTATGACTTGAAATACCTAAACAGAAGAAAAAATGTTGTAAAAAAATTGTTTTTCGAAAAATCAGCTGCAAAAGAAGGATATTTTAAGTGAAATAATATGCTATTAATAAACTTATTAATAAAATAGGTATATTTCCAAAAAAATTAAATGCAATACTTATATTCCCCTTAAAAAAAAAATAAGAATATCCCTATAAATATGGCTTTTTAAACTTTTGTTTCTAACCAACAGCATGTATAGTACCTCCACCCAATTTTTTTTTATTAAATATAACCATAACCCCTACATTAATTAATTAATTTTAGGTACTATAATAAACTACTGGACACATGCAGTTATACACGCAAATTTGTGGACAAAATTCAAGTTTACTAATTTTCAACCAGAATTTATATATTGAGTTGTGGTTTTCTATAATGCC
This sequence comes from Kuschelorhynchus macadamiae, assembly GCA_030620095.1. NCBI lineage: Eukaryota > Metazoa > Arthropoda > Insecta > Coleoptera > Curculionidae > Kuschelorhynchus > Kuschelorhynchus macadamiae. The sequence goes on from JAUTXW010001728.1 coordinate 280,034, forward strand.
TAGCACTATATCTTGGATTTTTCACTTCGAAAATGCAAAAGGCCACAAGAAATCTGTTACACAGAGTATTGTCTAAGCCCTTGTTATTTTCTCAAAATGTTTATACACCACAAAGACTATTATAAAATGAAACATTATATTGTTCTTTTCTACCCAGGATAATCCACACCCGAATACCAAAAAACTTTGTTCATATAAAGGGCGTTTTCACCAAAATGCATCCCCTGGAAAACGTAAATATTGTATATTACATATATAAATTACATTTATATAACAAATGGACTATGCATGACCTTTTTTGTTTTTTTTTTCATTAGTTATGGTTCTGCGGGCGCCCATGCAATATCCCAAAAATAAGACATGGCCTCCCCTATACCCCCTTTAGTTACGCGCCTGCTAGACAGTTGAAACCTGAATATTGTCCAAAAATTCCCATGTTTAAGTTCATCATTTATACGTCACAATCTAGTGGTATTCTAAAAATTATACTGAACAGAGCCTGTAAGAATGGGTGAATTGCGACGTGGCTACTAGGACTACACATAAATCTTATAAAACTAGCTCGAGGGAAATTCCCTAAATTTTATATATGTTGTAGTTCTTGACTTTCTGAACAATAGATACCATGAACACCTCCAAATCTTACAAAATAGAGACAGAATTGAATTTATAAAAAAAGTTATTCTGAAGAAAAAATCGAGAAAAAAATGTTTCTTGTTACAAAATACAGTTTTCACTTTGAGTAATCTTAATTTTCCTAGACTTTAGTCAGTTATACTTTAATTGATATGATTAAAAAAGGCAACATACAGATGTTTCAAGTAAATTGAAGTTTAAAAAATAAAATTTGAAACAAAACAAATTATAAATTCTTTTTTAAGTTCTATGTATGGTCTTTTTTAAGATATTAAACTTCAGTTCACCAAATTACATATAAACCAGATGTCTTATTCTTTAATAAAACAAAATAGTCCATAATAAAAAAACAGCAGCCGCACCTTATACCACATTTTTGGGACATCCTGCATAAATATTTAATATATCTTTACAACATGTACTTTTAGCAACTAATATCTTCCAGTACCTAACAAGGTATCCCAGAATTACATAATACTGGATTTGAAATAACCTCTTCTGGTCAAAAATGGTAAACACAGTAAACTTAACTTACAAAAAATTAAATTTCTTCATGATATAGGTATAATGTATATGATATATAATTTTTTCTCTAAAATGAAATTTGGTTCACTTTTGTTCCTTTATGTATATCTATGTAGTTTTTTTTTTAATTTTTAACACATCTGATATTTTATATAGATTTTATATACAGGATGTCTGGTTATATTTTAAACGGTAACCTACAGACTTTATTATGAGTTATCAAAAAACTTTAAATATAAAAATGTTTGAGTTTGGGCAATTTACAAGAAAAACAAACAAAAGGTAATCAGAAATTTAGCAAATGGGCATCGACTTCGTTATTTTGAAACGCACACCCTGTATAATAGATACATCTCAAACGTTCTCTTCTTGCTGATTATTAATAATAGATTAGGTTTAAGACCTTTATCTCTAAAGATAATCAAGAAATTTAAGAAAAACCCCATCATAGGAAGCAATGTATTCCCACTGACTCCACTATATTGGAGCTTTCTCCATCTCTTTCTTACACATTGCCTCTTATGGCAGAGTTTTTCTAAAATGTCTCTGTTATCTTAGAGATTAAAGTTTAAACCTAGTATATTTATAATCGGCAAGAATGATGATTCCGTTCAAACCCAAAAACATTTGCATTTAAAGTTTTTTGATAACTCATAGAATAAGCCCTGTAGGATACCGTTTAAAATATAACCAGGCACTCTGTACAATAAGAATAAACAAATACATTCCATTAAACATAATGAACTTATTAAGTCATATAATAGTTATTTTTTTAAATAGAATATTTTTATTGTGATGTGAAACTTCAAAAGCGATTCATAGATTTGAACAAAAGACTAATCTAAAAATACACATTAAAAAAGGCAATTAGCAAAACCCAAAGAAAAACACACACTTCAAACTTATTTGAGTCACACTGTATTAAATTAGACAAACATATAAAACATAACGAGGTGTCTAGCACAAAGTTTAATGAATGACATAATAAAAAAATAAGTGCACCATTCGTCAGTTGAGTTGCTATGCATTATCTTGCTGTTGTTTTCCGACAGAATATCAGTACAAAAACCATTAGTCAAATCAAAGAAGGTTTTAAGTGTTATATTCTGTTTGATACTGGGAACTGATGATTTGTTATAACAACGAAAACATAGGTATGTTTTGCAGTAGACTTTGCTAAACATAAGCTTATGAATTATACTAGCCTAACCTGTCTGAGTCTAATATTATAGTAAGTTTCTTTATAAAGAAAAAACAAAATAATCACAATTAATTACTCATATACTCAGGTATATATCTTCTACAATCAAAATGGTCGAGTTCAAATTTGAATCAACAAAACAGCTTATCGAGGAATTTGTAATTGTGCTTCGGTGATTGTTCTTCCTTATATTGACTAAGTATGTGAAAGGTAAATGAAAATACTGTATCAAATACTGGACATCATTTCTTGTATCATTCCCTTCTTTTTAGTGTCATATTCTGCAAAAGCTGTAAAAATATTGCTATAATCAATAGATGTGCCATACACCACATACTGTGTAATATAACTAATTATTTCCCTTCTCGAATAATTATAACATTATATAATTCCGACTGTAGTTCTTTCAAAGAAAAACAAAGATTATTTCATTTCGCCCTCAACAGTGAAAATATATAATACCTTAGTTAGGTTACGAGATTTACGGGCATTTACAACCGAGACTAAGATTTTTATTCTTACTCTAAGTTTAAAACCCTTTGTTCTCCCGATGAACGCATTCAAAGGCAGATAGATGTATGATGTTTATGTGGTTGCATAACAGCCGCGGTGCTAGATTAGAATAGATATTAACATAGGTCCCCCTTTTCTTTTAAAAATAAAATACGTAATATAGAATTTTGCACCATAATAGTAAATAATATAATTAATATTTAAAGAGAATATTCACAACTTTGTTAAATATTTCTTCAAAAGAAGTACATTTTGAGGATAGCGTTCTGTTTTCCCGTACTTCTAACAAAATGATCAAATCAGGAAAGAATTCACGGAATTAAAAATATTGATTCATTAATAACTAAAATATACAGGTTTCGTAATAATATGACATAGATAATATTTTTTAAACAGATTAGCTTACCTTGTTTAATTTGAAGGATTTTCTTACGAGTTTCGTATTTTCGCTACCTATTTGGAGGTTCCACGTTTCCATGATTTTCTTGAATATTTTGGCATCTGTTGATTACTTACGGTATGATGATGTATATGCTAATATATCATGGCTTAGCTTTCAAGTAATCAAAACTATTTTTTATCTTACGAAATTAAACTCCAAGGCAGTAAATTTAGATATTATCAACTCAAGAACTGACAGATTCGGAAAATAGCCGCTTTAGTAATAGGTTGGTTTTTAACGAACCAGGATCGGAAAATCCGATTGTCATGCCGAACAGCTCTCCGGATGGAGAAAATTTTCGTTACCTAACGAAATGATAAGTGCAAAATCGCACCCCAGGTCTAGTTGCCATGGTACATAGAACTCTTAGTTCGACAGTTATGTTTCGCTTATGTCACTGTCATTTTGTAATTGTGATATTTAGAAAAAATATTTGTGCAATTGTTTGAAATGTCATATTAAACCTATCACTGTCAAGTTAGACCTGGTATAAATTTAAACCCCTTTAGTGGATACGGGCGTATATATTTAACACACTCATATATATATATATATATATATATATATATATATATATATATATATATATATATATATATATATATATATATATATATATATATATATATATATATATATATATATATATATATATATATATATATATATATATATATATATATATATATATATAATATATATATATATATATATATATATATATATATATATATATATATATATATATATATATATATATATATATATATATATATATATATATATATATATATATATATATATATATATATATATATATATATATATATATATATATATATATATATATATATATATATATATATATATATATATATATATATATATATATATATATATATATATATATATATATATATATATATATATATATATATATATATATATATATATATATATATATATATATATATATATATATATATATATATATATATATATATATATATATATATATATATAGATATATATATATATATATATATATATATATATATATATATATATATATTCAAACAACTGTTCTTAACCGTATTTTGATTCCGAAAACTCTGACATTTAATTTTTATGTCTTTATTTTTTCATTTCTTATTAGATCCCTTAAATATTAAATGTATGAAAGTTTATAAACAAACGAATTATTTTATAATTAAGAAGTATACACTTTACGCGGGCATATCAAAAAGCAAAGACACAAGTGATTTAAAATACGTTGCTTACAAAATGATCTCTTCTATAAATAAAAAAAAAATCTATACGCGAATATTTGAAGATCTTTCTTAAAACATTTGCAATAAATATTCTGAAAAATATTTATATATAGATATAACTGTCTTTATATATTTTTACATTTCGAATAGGTGCAATAATGAAACAGGTTTTTTAGACACCTTTTATTAGAACAGCACTATTTCATTTATTCATATAAATACATTCAACAACCTACCATACATTTTGTTTATAAAACTAAATTTATATCTATAAAAGCAACAAAAGTATATAAAACATTATAGTATCAAAAATAATCCTCTTACTAAACACTCTTAAATTTAATTGTTTTACACTTCTTATCCTATATAAACTTTTTTTTATATTAATGAACATATAAATTGCAATTGACTTTATTACACAAAAACATTTTTGTTAGTTTTCAATTGTGTTTTGAGGTGCCATAGATTCACATTACTCTGTCGTCTAAATTAGTTACGTCAATATCTATATCATCACAACTTGAAATTGTGCTTTTACTAGATTTGTTGTGACTTGAACAAGTTCTAAGACAGTTGCATTTCGTACCTGTTAGTCCTGCTAACGAACTTGGCAAATCTTCTTTTTTGTATTTGACTCTTCTATTTTGAAACCAAATTTTGACTTGCTTCTCCGACAGTTGTAAACAGGTTGCAATTTCAATCCTCCTTAACCGTGAAAGATACATGTTAGTGGAAAATTCTCGTTCTAGCTCTAAAAGCTGAGTAGAAGTAAAAGCGGTTCTAATCCTTTTGCTAGAAGGATCCTTGGAAGGTGCTTCGAGATGTGGTGAAGTCCTTGAGCTACGTGGTTGTGGACTCAGGGACGAATCTCGGCTGCTAGTTGGAGAAGTTTTTAATACAGGAGAAGAGTGGCCGCTTTCAGAAGACCTTAAACTTTGTGAAACCTCTGCTTGTGTTAAAGAACTCCGCATAATTGTTGGAATCATTCGCGGAAGAGACGGAACCGGACAAACTAAAGTTTTTTGCGTATGAAATTGCTGAATTTGTATTAAATGATGTTGTTTTTGTTGCTCTGAGAGGCCCAGAGAAAATAAGTAACTGTTTATGTAATTTTGGTTGTAGGGTAAGATTGGTGTAAAATCGTTCACTCGCGATGGAAAACGAGGAAGGCACTTTGGAGGCGCATTTTTAACACTATTCTCCAGTAATGAATCCACAAAAAAATTTCTAGACATTTTGTTGATATGTTCTAAACCAGTTATTAGCTTGCTTGCAAAAAGTCTCTGTCGCACTGTTAAAACTGTATTCCGCAAACTAAATCGTCCTTAACAAGGTGTCTTTTTATATGTTTCCACTTATTCAGTTTACCCTTATGGCCTATTGTCCGAAACTCCGCCTTAACAGGGGGTTTCAAGGTGCATCATCAGCCTTCGTTAAATGCCGTACACAAATTGCATGGGCTTTAGGTTTGAGCTAAGCAAACATTGGCTTGTGATGGGTTGGTATTAAAGTTTTATTCACAGGGGTGAAGCCCTTTTCGCGTAACAAAGGAGATTAGAAAACATTGAGTTTAAAACACGTAACTAGTTGTTATACAATATTTATTATAAGTAGATGTAAAAACAGCTTTTTTATTTTTATGGGCGTGCTTTCAAAAAAAAAAATAAAATTCATATTTTAGCAAATAAGTTCTTTTTCTGCGGAATATATTTAGTAACGTCCATTTTCACAGTTAACACGAGTCAGGTGATTATTTTTGAATAAGTAATTTTTTATTAAATAGAGCAAAATTTATTACTTGACTTAAATATTGACAAGGTTGACTAAAAAATTATCCAATATGATGTAAACGAGCATTTTCGAGGATAACAAATAATATATTTTTAATTTTTTTCAAAATCATACATTAAAATAAGTCCAAGATACTCAAAAATTATTGGTCTCACTTATTCAAAATTGAAAGATAAAGATTCACCATAAAAAATCAGGTGTCGCACACCGAAAAAACTAAATTAATCCATTTAATATTCCCTTAAATGTCAAATTTAAACATTTTCATTATTATCTATTAAAATAAAACATACTACGGTTTTTAAACAACCTTTAAAATTACTTTATTTGTTTTATTAACAGTTTTAATTTCAAAGCAATACTTAACGCTTTAATTAAAATTCTGTGAAAGTTTTGAGTTAAATTTTAAAACAAGTTAACTGAACAAAGCAAGGTTTTTTCAATGTACAAAAAACCGTATTAAAATAACAAGAATGTTCGTTAATTCAAATAATTATTGAACTTTTGACTAACTGCTACCAACTTTTCCTTTAAATCAACGGATTGTTACACAAACATTCTTGGCGATTAACTAAACAGTTTTAAACTGACTGTTGTTTGTAAAACAATCAGCCAGGAGGCGCTTTGATGACACTAATATGTTAATTATTCCAATTATACAATCCCCACTCTCTACAGGATCTGTTGGAGTCAGATCCGCTATTTATTTCTAGGAGCGAAGTATTTGTTTAATGCAAGTGGCTGGCTAGCTTTTTTTATCCTTTTGTGTTAAGTGCAATTTTTTACTACTTATTGTAAGGTTAGATGTTGATCTTTTAAGTACATATTTAGGTTAATTTTTAGCCATGACTATCTAAAAATGCTATAACTTTGTATAAGATGACACTAATATGTTAATTATCACAATTATACAATCCCCACTCTCTACAGGATCTGTTGGAGTCAGATCCGCTATTTATTTCTAGGAGCGAAGTATTTGTTTAATGCAAGTGGCTGCCTAGCTTTTTTTATCCTTTTGTGTTAAGTGCAATTTTTTACTACTTATTGTAAGGTTAGATGTTGATCTTTTAAGTACATATTTAGGTTAATTTTTAGCCATGACTATCTAAAAATGCTATAACTTTGTATAATTAAATGGCTGCCTATGAAACATGATTCGCCATAATTGACCCCTTAGTTTTATTCTTGATATGCGTATGTTTCGTTCTGGTTATGGTATAATACAGGTTACAGTTTTATTTCATTATAGATTTTAGGATCACGGTAGCCAAAATAGTTTCTACTATTAAGGACTTAGATATATTCAATGAAAGCTTCCATAGATAGAGATTTAAACTAAAGAAGTTTCTAGGATTACTGTTTGTTCTGTAAAACAGTGTCGTATTTTGTATTGATGAAAATATTTTAATTTAAAAAAATAAAATTTCATAGTCAAATGTGTTGCTTACTGTTAACACACTAAATGAAATATTAATTAAACTAAGTAATACAATTCGATTTGTAGAAAGTCTAAGAACAATTATTATGCATATTTTAAATTCGTATGATTTTAATTAGAGTGTTATATGTTTTTGGAGCTGTATACTCTTTTTTAAATTTCAAATTTCAAAATTTCAAATTTTTTTTATTTGGTTTCGAGCACTATAAATAATAAGAAGAAACACGTCAAACAGAAATGTAAATAGAACAAATATATCTAAATATAGAACACAAAACATAGTATATAATTTTTTCCTCAAGTTAAAATCTGTTCTTCAATGCGGTGTCCAACAAAACAAGGTAAAAAAAGGTTTTCAGTTTTAAAGGACAGCAAAATGGAGAAATTATTGAGCTATTGGGGCTTTCTGGATTTAGTGAACATTTTCCAAGGTAGGTGGTTCAATATTTAAATATGGATATGTGATTATATGATATCATCAAAGCTGTACACTTACAGTATTTTATGATCGATACTTTGTTTACCTTATGAGCTAGATAAAAAATCTGTCATATATACTTGGGACTTTGTTAGTGTCTATATATGCTAAAATATACTATACTATAAGAACCTAAGTATTTCGTTTCCACGTTGCATGATTGGTAATATGTTTAACTAATACAATTTTTTTTTACTCTCTGAATTTGTTTTGTCAAAAGAGCACATGAGCCTTTATATATTATATATGAATGCACTATTTTCAATTAAACTGATGCTCTTTTGTATCAAAATTTTCAAGTTAAAGTAATTTCTTTTATAAATGATTTGTCTTGTATCTGGCAGTTTTAGAAAATAATGCCTCAAATTCCACCAAGCAAATTACTTCACCAAGGAATCAGGAGACTAAATAAAATCTTGATAAAGTTCAACACAATGAGCAAAACGTTGATCTAAAGTGAGAAATTTTGTTTTCATTTGTTAACCTAACCCAAGAAAATAAGGTTCCCATAAAATATATGGTTAAAGAAAAATTCTAATTTATATATATATATATATATATATATATATATATATATATATATATATATATATATATATATATATATATATATATATATATATATATATATATATATATATATATATATATATATATATATATATATATATATATTATCTTTCAATTTTTTTTCGTTTTATAAAGTTAAACCGATGAACACGGAATTATCTTGTATATGTAATGGTCAAATATTAATTTAGTATTGGCTGAAATGACTACAGATTTAAAAATATTTGTTTGAGTTAACCACTAGTTCCACAATTACTTTTACTTTGCTATTTATTAAATCGTCAAATTTAAACGTAATGTAATCTAAGTGTCCCAGTGTTTTATATTTCAATTTTATTTTTTGAATTCGTCATTTACGTTCGGTGTTATGTTTTATGTGTCCTCTATTGTATAACGCAAGTTATATTTACTCTGTTTTTGTTTCTAAAAAATTTTCAGTTGTCTGATGAAAAAGGCATGAGCCTCTGCCGAAACGTCACATTGACAAGGAGTTTTCTTAAATAAAAAATAACATACCAGTCATTTTTTAAAATTTTTTCATGAACCAAAAACTCAAGAAAAAAGCTATGTCAATATAAAAAATAGGTTCAAGAATATATATATATATATATATATATATATATGGAATATAAGAATGGACCATGTTAGACGCACTCTAGTGAAACATTTAGAGGTACTTTTTAAAAATATTAAAAATTGTTATTTTATTAAAAAACCTCTATTATTATCCTCTATTCATTCATAACATTTACTTTTTAAAGATTATATCTTTCAAATATTGGCCGTGAGTGCGTCTAACATGGTCCATTCTTAAGTTTTCCAGTTTTCGATCACGCGTTGGAGCGTTTCGACTGGTATTTGGTGAAAAACGCGAGTAATATTGGCTTTCAATTGCTCAATTGTGGCCGGCTTATCCATACGTAGCGCCAACGGAAATAATCCAGAGGCGTGATATTACATAACCTAAGTGCTAGGTGGCCAATTTATTGTCCAAAGCGAGAAATTAAATGTTGACCAAATTGTTCTCGAAATACTGCCAATTTGTCACTTACTGATTTTTGTTAATACAGCTGAATATCTAGTAGACTTTTTACGATAGATCAAACTGTCAGACTTGTTTTACATTTCATTATATAAAGACTTAGCCCGGCGTCAGCTGTATTACGAAAATCAGCGTTTTCGAGAAATGTGTAATGGTCTAGATAATCGGCCTACCTAGCGCACTATCGCTGTACCATCCATAAATTTGAAAACCAGTTTTCATTATTGGATAATACCCGACCAAATTCAGCACTTAATGAAGAAACTATTGCGGAGTAGCTGAGAGTGTGCGCGATGACCGTGAGGAATCGATTCGGGGCGTTCTTAGTGATGCCTACGAGACGAGACGAGACTTTGAAAAATATCGTCTGTCTCGCAAGTAAAGTGGAATGTCTTGTATCGAATCCCGTCTCGCCTCATGTCACGCAAAAGTCTTGCGAGAGTTTCGCAAAGACCTCGCAAAAGTCTCGCAAAATTTTAATGTTTCCTGTCTAAATAAATGACACAAACAAAATCAGTTCTAATTTTTATTTTAATGAACAAAAACACAATAATCTAACAAGATAAATAGTAAAATAAAAACGAAAATCGATCATAGATACATTAAATACAAATACCTAATAAAATCGGTTCTAATTTTCATTTCAACGAACAGAAACAAAATAAAATACAGAGAAAAATGCAATCTGATCGAATATGATAATCATTAAATATTATGTAATTCGAAATATTATTATAGACAAAGTTACTATAAAGTATAATTCCTAACATAGTCAAATTTACAGTAAAATGATAATTATTTTAAACTCAAGGGCAAGTACCAAAATCTAAAAAAATATTCCAGCTAAATCAAAATTTAAAACACAGATTTAAATACTGGCATCGGTTCTTTAGAAACGTTTAGTATGTCGTCCTGAGGTAAACCATGTATATGAGGAAATTATGCTATAAAATTAACCACTTGTTTATTGTTATTCATAGAAAATAAATGGGAAAGACTTAAGTCACTTAAAATCCTAAAGATTTTAAATTGACCCCGATCTACGAAGACTTGAAAGTGATCCTAAGTTATATTAAAAACTTTAAAATCATTTAAAAATCGTATTAAAGACTTAAAATTCACCTAGAATCTACTAAAAAAGACATCATAAATCTTTTATAAGTCTCTTAAAAGTGTTATCAGTCATTCACAAGTAACTTATAATTCACAAAGACTATAAGTCCGTATACAATTTTTTTGAAGTTATCCGCTCCTAGAGCTTGCCCCATCATAGAGATATGCAAACAACAATGTTCAAATTAGCTAAGAGACCTAACCGCTTCTTGTTATTTTTTGTATAGTATGTAGGGTGTATTTTGTATTTTTATTTTATCTTTTTATATGTATTTGGACATTTCACTTTATTAATTTTAAGATAACTATAGCCAGAGTTAATTGTATGAAGATCGATATATTAGGTTTTTCATTTATTGTAGATCAAATGATGCTCACAGGGGCAAAACGCGTGTGTCATCTTTTTAATATTTGACTGATACTTAGACTTAGTGATTTTATTTTTATTTTACCAACTTAGACCAACCCCAACCGAAAAAACAAGCTCTAACCGTCTTTATTGACAGATCTATAACTAAAACGGCTTTTTAGAAATAAAACAAAAAACTGGCCTAAAGAAAAAATTGAATGACAACAAAAAGAATAAGAGATTTGATACACTGAGGTTGAAAGGATCTGTCGCATTAGTCTAATACGTCGGTAATTTACGAACCTACTAATCGCAGTACCCGAACTGTTTCGAGGAGCTAATGTGTCGGCGAATTAGGAATATGCAGCCGGGACAAAGGGCGGTGCGACCGACGTCACATCGTCGGTCTTTGAGGTAATAAAATCTATGGCCGTATTTTTAAAGGTGATGGTTCTGTCCTATCTTATTGCGATGACCAAAATTATTATGCCGACTTGCAATTTAGAAATAAATATTAAAAAAAGCACGTAATCACCAACTTTCTTTCGTTTGTCCGAGGCAATGTTATTGTAAACACAGACTGTTCGCTATTATGCGGATTTAAAAAATATGTATCAATAACATTCGCGATACTTAGATTAATTAATTAATATTTGGCATGTTTATCTGCGATTCTTCGAGACTCTCGTGAGCTCGTCTTGTCTCGCAAGGAAAATTTAAAGTATCGCCGCGAGTCTCGTCTCGAAAACGAGACAAGACTCTATATCGTGGGAATTACTAGGCGTTCTCAACAACTTGGTTTGCCGTATGCAACATCTTATCATGTTTTACGTAAGGATTTTGGCTTAAAACCATATACAATTAAACTCGTGCAAGAATTGATGCCGACCGACCTTGCACCTCGTCGAAATTTTAATCTTTCGCCTCTTGAAAAAATTGAAGAAGCTCCACAGTTTTTCTCAAAATGTTGTTTAGTGATGTGGTCTATTTCTGGTTTAATGGGTACGTCAAAAAACAAAATTGTCGTATTTGAGCTGAAGAGCAATCAGAAGAACTTTGGTATGGTTTATTTCTTCAAAAATGAAGTCGCCCGGAATGTAACTGTGAATGGCGCCCATATCACGCCATGTTAACAAATTTATTTGCAGCCTGAAATCGAAGCCCATGACCTTAACAACGTTTGATTTCAACAAGTCGGCACTAATTTCCACAGAATCTGCATGTTAGGTCACCGGGGTGTAGCCTTAACTTACTCAGGTGGTCCTTAATAGCCATGTGTCCTGTAAGGATGCCTGTAATTGCACTTAACTGATTTCTGCTCAGAAGGAACAGATTTCTAGCAAATATAGCACCAGTTTTCTGAATAAAGGTTTTGTTGTGTGTATGTCCCTATCTATTTCGCCAGAAGACCTTGTGACTATCCCTCACTCATTTGTTTACCCAGCCTCGTACTGTACACGTAGATATTCCAAAGACAGACTCTGGTTCGATAGAAGCCTCAAACCAAAATAATGAGGAGGCAAAAAAGCGCAAAACTTTAAAGTTTAAAGCTATGTCCACACAAAAATATATCTCGGCCTGTATGTTGAAAAATGTTCAAGCGTTTTGCAGCTCTAATTAATGTAAAAAAATATTCATAAGAGACCGTACTAAATTAGGGAAAGTATTGCCCTCCAAATTGTTATTACCGCCCTAAAAACATTATATTTTATCCCGCTCATTTCAAAAATACCCAACGAATGGTTTTTAAGGCCCTAAAATTAAATCAAATTTATTTAAATTTCTACTCATTTACCTCGGCTTCAAAGGAAGGGTATTGTTTGGTTTTTAGCTCAGTTTTCAGTTTTATCCGATAGTGTCAATTTTTGGGCAGAACCTGGAGGCATCGATGTAATTTTAGAAAAAAAAACTAGATTTTTTTAAAAGATATAGCTAAATTAAAATAAAACTTAATGTTGGTCAGTCACGGGCAAAATCTCCAAACAAGAAAAAGATCTGCACGTAAATAGTTTTTCTCGTGAAACATTTAGCGTCAAACTTTAAACGCAGTTTTGTACTTTTTTGTCTCCTCATTATTTTGGCTTCATGGTGTATTTGCCAATAAAACTAATTTTCAGCGAACAACAGAAAAAAATCAAATCAAAGAAAATGTATAAACTTTATTTTTATAAAGTCTGCTATAATCGTAATTTGCTTACGCTTTTTAAAGATAAAACGGTATAAGAAAATTTTTTCGTACGTTCTTAAAATCTTTTTTGCTTCTGTCTAAAACTTGAATCATGTGGGCACCAGTGGGTGTTCCGATTGATCTTTATTTTTGTCCTAAAAAAGTTTTAAAAATAAAAAAATTACCTCCCAAAGTTAAAAAGACCACGACGCTCTTAAAAATTAAAATTGTTTTAATAATAGACTGAAAACCGAAAATGATACGAAACTCTGATACCATTCAAGAGCCCCGAGTGTCTCTAAAGATACCAAATTTCAAATTTTTGTTTGAAATCGTTCCCGAGATATAGCGACCGAAAGGTTAAAAGACGACGACGACCACAACGACGAAAATTCCCCCTTACACAAATCCCACGAGGACAAGTGTCGGATGACCGAGGCCTTTTATCATCTACTCGTAGTAAACCACTACTACATACTCGATTCTAGAAAAAGTCCGGATATATCTACTTCAGTCTCTTTTTATTATTGGTTTTCGTGATGGTTTTATTATTTATTATGGCTTTAATGATTGTTTTATTGACAAACCCGGTGTCAACCTAACGGGACCGATCACCTAACGGTATAGATTTTGTTAAAAAAATCCTTGTTTTAATATAGATACATTTGTTTACAGTACCTCAATCAAAATCAAAATTCTCGCAGAAAATCTTACTGAAGCTCTAACAGAAAATTACTATTGCTCTGTGGATATCAGCACAGAAAAATCTAAGGTTTTTCTATGGTATTAGAAGTTTAGATAGAGCATATAATAAGAGAAATCCGCGACAGAAGAATAAAAAGAAATCGCAGATAGGAAGAGTTGGTCTCTCGGTTGTTCTTCCATTCATACAGGCAAAATAGGGAGATTACTTAGGTGATTAAACATACCGGAAATCTTTAGCAGGAAATAATATGGGGTAATTTGTGCAATCGTTGCAATATAAAATGCAAAACGCAAATATAAAATTCTTTTTTCGTCTTTAAGCAATTGAAATATAGAAAATTCGGTGTTCTTTTGGTGAAATATGATAGCATAAACAAAATGTTTTCTATTCACTATACTTATGGCATATGACCGATGTAATAAAATTAAACAAATTGTTTAATCTGCTATAGCTAAACAATTGCATTCCACTGCACGAGATCATCCACTGTTCTGATCTCGTGAAGTATCGAAGCCGATAGGTCGCTTAATTTCTTAATTTAATTAATTTCGCTTTGACACGGTATAATCATAAAAACCCTAAAACCTACAAATTAAGTAAATTAATTTACTTAGGGCATTAAATCCTCGTGTTCATTTATTTGCTCATTTCTCTAAATCGGTTTTTAACTTCTTTTGCATGTTGATTTATAAATTTGTTTGTTAATTATTAAATAGTTCAACAATCAAAAGAAATACTCATTTTAATTTCTGCAAAATGTGTCGCTTACCTCTGTAAGAGACTTTTTTTAGTACAATAATTATCTAAAGCACTTAAAAAACCACTTGAACAAACCTTTTTTTTCTAACTTTCTCACAGTTTACATACTTATTCTGTAAAAGAACCTCATTCATCATTTGCGGTACTATTTGTCTGTTACCTACAACTCAAATCGTTCGAATGAAAGGAATGCAATAAAATTTACTATAAAGTCTGCCGAATTCTATACCTTAGTACTTGACTTAGCTGCATTCAAGCAACGTTTTACAAATTTTGCTTAAGGCCGATTTTATGAATGAACATTAGGGTTTCATTCATAAGCGATCTACCTGTAAGTATAATACTCTTGCAAGTTCTGACAAAAACGTAAAAACTTGGAAAATGTCCACTAATTTATTTTAAATTCTGCTTTCTTCAAGATACTCTAGTAATCTGACCTTTAGAGTTTTTGAATTATTGAATGGACTGAATGTTTGCATAATGGTTGCTATTGTGCACAGGTGTCCGACTTCTTGACTAGAGATTTATTTCATTGATGTATTGGAAGGTGTAGGTGGAAGTTTTAAGAGGCAGATTGTTTGGTTTGGGTAAACATATAAGAAACATAGGTATTAATATTAACAATCAAAAGAAGAATAACATTCTGAAAATAAGCACAAGTTAAAGAAAAATGATGAGCGTAATTTCATTTGTTGTATGTGGCAATGTACGTTTACGTAAACCTAAATAATCTTTAAATACAAAGTAAAAAACCAGTTTAATTTAACTTTTTAACACGTAAATTATATACGATAAACCTTTAGATCCTTGTAATATTCCACGAGATTACTTTCAGGCCACCATGTTTTTATTATAAGGCGATCGTAACGAATCTTGGTACAAGTAATAAGTTAAATAATTTCAGTTTTTTGACGCATCTTCCAAAATTTTAGTAGCGTGTGTTCTTATTTGAGGTGAATTGTAATTATTCTCCTTAGTTTATTTTTCTTTTAGTAATTGTATATAAGCTGTCGCAGCTATCAATAAAACACATTTTTATGGCACTTTTGAGATATCTTATAGTTTTTTTTTATTTGAGTCTGTTATTGTACTTACGACGAAAAAGATGAAATTTTATTAATACCTTATTAATAGGGGTTACAGTAGTATCTTAATCCCTAGGGAGCGAAAAACAAGGATTCCGAAATATTTTTTTAAATACAATAATTTTTTGCGGTGTTCTAAAAAAAATCAACTGAATCAAAGCACATATTCAATATTAATTATGTTAATCTTATAATACCTTTTACGAAGAAACATTTTCGAAATCGAAAATGTTTTGAATAGTATTATACATATTCATATTTCATAAAATTCATCACGTGATTTTTAATGCGTTACAATTTTGATTTACATATGAGCCTATAATTACAAAAATAAAACTTTTTAATCTTGAAAATCAAAAGGGTCGGGACAAAAAACTTTTTAATCTTGAAAATGAAGAGTGTTCTGGTTAAAAAATTTACCACCGCATTTCTGTAAAATTAAATTCGTGTTTTGTCTGCTGTTTAAGATTTTAGCAAATTAAATTAAAAATAAGATAAAAGTAAATCTTATTGTTGGTGGAATTTTTGTTCTTAAATATAAAGTTTTATGTGAGGGCATCTCACCTTAATTATTGTTCAGTTGATAATTGTTGAGTTAGTTCGCGTAATAGTCTTCCGCATCTTCAATTTTTGAAAACTTAAGAGATTACATAATCAAGAAGTATTTTTATTTTTAGCTTTAGATTGATTTATCGCCAAGCTAACAGTCTAAGAGATGGGAACCAACATTTTGGGATCATAAGATCTTCTCTTAAAATATTAAAACCATGTTAAATGGACGAAACCTGATGTAAAAATACGATGCGTAACTCTGAACCGTGGTGCTTTTCCTAAAAAGGGTTAAATATGTGAAAAAAAAGTAAGATTTGATCATACCAGCTCATTCCTCAACATTATTACGAGAATATCGGAATCCGAACAACGTAAATCAATATTACAGCTGTCCTCAAGTTGGCACATGAAATACGATTTTCGTGTCAGTCTTTTCGTACCCTCGTCATCTAAATTTATTATTCACTCTATGCACTTCTGTGGAATTATGGGCTGTATGTTCGTAACGTAAAAAAAAGTTTATGGTAACGGTTTTAGTGGAGATAATAATTTCCATTTCTGGGCGACACCAATCAATGATAAGAAATTGCACGAAAGATCTTTAGAGTTCAAATTTCTTAAATCTTGGTTAAAATATATTAATTGTACTTGTTTGGGGCCTGTAATCTGGAAACATAGCTTGTCTACACTGTTCTAATTGTACACGCATTACTGGATGGCTTTCCTCTATATTAATAATGTTGCTTATGTAATAAAAACCACCGACTATAATTTTGATGATTAAACTAAAAAATAAACAAGACATTCTACATAGGGCATATATACATTTCCATACCTAATGCCTTTATTATAAAACTGATAAACTTGTAACAATTGCAAGTATATGATATAAAACTGTGCAGTGTGCTTATACACATCTGCCAAAGTTCTTTAGGTAAAGCACGGTAATAACGAAGAGTTATTTTGTGTACTAAGTTTAGTTTGCACTCAGGGACGAACCGAAGAGAAAATATTGAGAGGGAAGTAATACAATTTTGCCAACAGGTTTTTCAATTTTGCCAACTGAGGGTGCAGTAATACAGTTTTTACCAACAGATTTTTTAATTTGCCAACACAATATTTATTCAACGACATAAAAACACTAAAAAAACGAATACAAGATCGTCACTCTTGGCTCAAGGCAAGAAAAACAATTTAAATAAAGAGCTGCATATTTTACTAGTAAGACAAGAATTCATCAAAAGGGCAAAATATTGGATAATTAATATTTTTTGTGTTTAACCTTAAATTAAAAACGTTTTTCATACTTATTTTCACATTTCATCTTGGTGTAAAGTTGTTTTTTTTTAAAGTATTATGTAAAATGACATAAGTTCTTGTTTTTTACTTTTCTCGTAAAAGAAAATATCACCTGATGAGATTTTTTCAGATCTTCACATTTTAGGAACCCTAAATACTGACAAACATTTACTGAATTCCGCCGATCTATCAGTATTCCAATTGATTTCAAATTTTGGTAAAAATTAAAGGTCATATGAGGACGACATGATAAGATTTTAAAAAAATCAATATGGCGGGACAAAATGCCTATATAACAAAATGTTAAAAAAATCATTACTAAAAAGCTACTTTTACGAATTATACAACATTTTCCAGAAAAATTAGTTGCAATATGGAGATCAACTGATAAAATGCTGTTACAAATTAAAAATATGTTAAAAAAATCAGTGTAAAAATAACTTTGATTGATAACATCGATTGTTTTCAAATTATGTACAAAAATCAAATGTTTTTTTTAAACATTTTTTTATAGAATAAACTGGTAACAGTTTTCGTAAGAATCCAAGGTTGTGTAACAAAATGGCGGTCTAATTGAATGTTTAAAAAATCGTTTAAATTTTACACAAAAATCAAGTGGAATATAAAATAAACTGGTCAAATTTTGGTGAGTAATCATTATGGTGGAACAAAATGGCGGCTTAATGGAATGCTTAAAATATCAGTATTAAAAAACTATTCATCCAGTTAAGCTGAAATTTTGCACAAATATTAAATGACAAACAGAATGAACTAGTAAAATTTTGTCAATCATATATAACAAAAGTAAAATGGCGTCTTAATTAAATATTTTTCATCCTAATTTTTTCACAAAAATTAAGAGTGGCATAATGGTAAGCTAATAAAATTTGGGAGACGAACTTTTACGGTGAAATAAAATTGCGGCCTAATTAAAAGTCTAAAAAGCCGGTAAAATTCCATTTGATAGAATAAAGACCTCCATTTTATGAATGAAAATAATAAATGTCATATTTTATGCATCTATAGATTATTAAATAAACAAACAAAAAATTATATAAATATTAAAATAAAAGTAAATTAATAACAAATAAAAACAAAATTTATAAAATGGTATTCTTACTGGAGTATTGAATCAGTGGTTCTAATTAAATAGATATGGTAAGTGAAAGAATGTGTATATACTTATGTAGGTAGAACAGCAGTTACAAATATCGATTGTTAATTTCAATAAACAATCGATGTTTACATAAATGATTGTATATTACATAAATAAAAATAGCAACGCAATCAACTATAAATTTGATACCAATCAGCTCAGTAATATTTTCTGTAACACATTAAATTAAAATGATAGACATTGTCTTACACCTTGTATGTACCCATCTTCAAAAAAAAAGAGTAGTTATTATTGATATTCTTAAAATCGTTTTACTTGCATTTAGTTGACCACTATACTGAACAAAGATGATATTAATTTTTAGGGACTAACTCGGGTTTCGTAGGTGTTGTTTTGTTTCTAAGTTTATACAATAGGTTTTTTTCCTTGTGCTATATAATAAAAATCATAATTTCTCATAATATAAATTTTGCTTATTCTCTTTTAATTTTGTAGCGATCACTCCTAAAAACGCTGACACAAAATTGGCGAAATATTAAGAAAAAAAAAAACAGTTTAAATTACTGTTCCATGGATCAATACCTGACAATCTGTTTTTTTGTTTATTTAAATTTCGGTAGAAAAGAGGAGAAAAGAACGCTATTTTATTTAGGGCGTTAAATCTGGCGACTTCAAAGACCAATACGTTGAACCATTAATTCCTATCTATCCTTCCTCATATGTATTATCTAAGTATTCCTTTACGACTCTTGATTTATGTAGGAGAGCGCCATGTTGCTGTTCGTACTTACAATGGAACGTCTTCGTGTAGTCCTGGCAAATCTTCCTGCAAGAATTTAGCATATACTAATAAAAAAAGACTCAAATACATGTTGGCCGATTATACCAAACCAAACATGAATACCAAAGTGATTTTGAATTTTGTTAACGAAATATGGATTTTCTGTTCTTCAATAATGTTAATTTTTACGATTTAGTTCGAACATGTATATCCTAATTCAGCAAATGAAGGTAAAGCTGGCATCTCTGATATTAAGCCACTCTCTTGCAGTTGCTATGCAAACGTATATAGACTTTAAAAAACTACGGAAACTTGCTATCCATTTATGGGCAGTGAGGAACAAATTTGATTTTTAAATAAAGAAGAAAAGAATGTTACTAACACACTTAAATTTATATTTGGATGGAGGTTAACAATATCTTTAATTAGTTTTAGGTTTGACCTGTACTAATGACTTAAAAAAAACTCAAATTCAAAAAAACACGGGCTTTATTACTGGTACAACAGTAAATGGCTAAAGACGCCTTCGATTATTCGCACAAAGTAATCATAAGTTTATAAAATACGAAGTTAGCGGTTTCTGTGGGAGTTTCTCGGCATTATAGGTTCCCAACATAAGGTACTGTACTTGCTGTTTCTATAACTCCTCCGCCCTTAGTGAAGAATTCTGGGATTGTCCTCAGAATTTGAGGATGAATGGCTGGAAATTTCTTCTAATTTGATATCTTCAATCTTGCTTTTCTTGCTTTTTTGTTTCTTGTTGCATTTTTTGCTGTAAAACTTGAATGCAAGAAATAATATTAGTAAAATCGATAGACAAACAAAAATCTTTTTTGGCTTTTTAGCAACTGAATAAAAATATTTAACTTTAAATTAATTGAAGCAGATATACGGAATGTTTTCGATACATAATATAAATAATGTATCGAAACATTCCGTAGACAGACTAGTCTACATGTTGAGGTATGTAATTATATTAAATATCTGCTTCAATTAATTTAAAGTTAAATATTTTTATTCAGTTGCTGAAAAGCCAAAAAAGATTTTTGTTTGTCAATCTAAACGCAACAAATAATCTGAACACATTAAAAAATGGATAGAGTTGATTTCTTGTTTTTCTATTTCTAACGCACTTTTAATAATGCTTATTTCGTTTAGATTAACATGGTCTAATTTTAATTTTTGATTTTTTCTATTTTAACAGGAACCAGGCGGCAATTGGATGTGGTCCTTATCGGATTCGTCTCGTGACAGATAAATATGCGCATTGATTATTAAATATTTAGAATGAGGTATTATATTTTTGAGAGAGTTATTATATAAAAGTGGTAAAGGACGTAAATAAAAATAACTATAGTTGTTATTTTCAACTATTGGAATTTCGATTATAAATATTATTTGATTTTCTTTGCAATATCTTTTAATTTCCATTATTCTCTCAAAAAATGAGATATTTTCTAATTTTGGTTCAAATTGTAATTTATTATTTATTAGGTGTTTGGAAATGGAATTTCAATAAGAAGTTCGTTAGGCTTAATTATAGAATTGTGAAATATATTTAGTTTAGAGAAAGTTATTGCAATTTGTATGTTTTCTAAGATTTCGTAAATTATTTGAATTTTTGTTAATACTTGAGAAATTATCATTTCGGTAAAGAAGTAAGAATGGGTTCCTATATTTCTTAGTTTCATTCTATGTAAAGTTTCTTTGATTCCGTCCATTCGATTTTTAAGTACGATTTGATTTTTTGTTCAGTTTTGGATATCGTTTTGGAAAGTTTGGATCGATTTTTCAAGTAGTGAAATTTGGTCTTTTATAAGTGTTTTAATTTTTATTTGATTACTAGATAAGTTTTCGATAGTTTTATCATATTTTTCGGCACCATTTTGGTCTTGCCAGTTATTGATTTGATTATTCAACCTTGACCGTCTATGAGACCTCTTTTTTGTGTCTTATTAAATAAAGGATTTAACTGGCTTATTTGTAATATGATTTTATTTTCGTAAGATTGAGCCAAGTTGTACAAATTAATAAAATTATTTTTATAACTATTATCAATATTAGTAAGTACTGATACTGAAGTGCGTGAATATCCCTGGGTTATCTCTTATGTTATGGAAAATATTCTGGGTTGCTGAAGGCCTCGGTGAAGAGTCTAAAACAATACGAGAAGGCTTTTTTAATTATATAATAAAAATTGTTTCTTTTTTATCAGGATTACTCTTTTGAGTTATTTCTACGCGATTTTGTTCTAATAGTTCAGTAATTGTATATGGGCCTAAGAATTTATTACTCTTTTTGCTACTTTGTTCTGAGTTTTGTTTAAAGACAGTTTGTTCTATAGTAAATTCTTTACTTTCATTACCATCGGTATTATGTTTAGAAACAATTTTTTGTTTCTGTGTTTCCAAACTATTTTTAACATTTTGATAAATATGTTTTAGTTTGTTTTTATGATTTACGGCATAATCTGAGAAAAATTCTTTTAAATGTTTCATATTTATCCAACAATAATTACGTTTAAGGCATTCTAGGGTTTTTAAAATTCCACGGCGGTTTACTTTCCTTTGTTATGATTTTTAGTTAGTCAAATTTGTTCTTTATCTGTTATTTTATTTACGATTTTAGTACAACGTAATAACTTTGGACCTTTTTCTGAAAAATGTTTAAAATAGATTTCGTTAAACTTAACGTATAGTTCAGCATTATGAAAATACATACAGTAAGTTTTATCGGACATTGTATAATCTCGTAAAAATTGTAAAATTAATTCTTCATTGTTGGTACTTGGGATGTTGACAGTAATTATTTTATGATATTCGTAATTTTCTTGTTTTACGTTGAGTTTCAAGATATATATGTGGAAAATCTAAAGTTTGGTTTACTTTATTATTTAATATTTCATCTAAAATTCTAATTCCTCTATTAGTCGTTTCATTAAAAGTAGAATGTTGCGTTGGAAATCGGAATTATTTTCGTGTTGAATTTTGGGTGGTTTAATTTACAGATCAGAAAAGATTTTAATTTTTGGGCTTTTCTTTGTTCCCTTATGAGTTAAAGGTTGCTTGTTTTGTTTTTAAAACTTTCTGCAATACTGCGAAGTTATTCGAGAGTTTCGAATTGGTCTTTATCAAAATTACCAGGATTATTAAACATTGATTAATTTGAATTCTAGATAGAGCATCGGCATAAGTGTTTAGTTTGCCTTTTTTATAAACTATGTCTTAATCGAATTCTTCTAAATTACAGTATTCTAGTCGTGAATTTTTTAAGTTAGGTTTTAGTAGGTTATCTTGAGTTTGACCTCGATGTCATTATCAACTTCCATTGTTTCAATAAAAATTAATTCATTAAAATTTAAAGGTTCAACATTAAAAGGTTTGCAAATATTGTTGTTTTGTTTTTAAGTTTATACAATAAGTTCTTTTTTCTTGTGATATATAATAAAAATCATAATTTCTCATAATATAAATTTTGCTTATTCTCTTTTAATTTTGTAGCGATTACTCCTAAAGAAGCTGACACAAAATTGGCGAAATATTAAGAACAAAAAAACAGTTTTAATTACTGTTCCACGGACCAATACCTGACAATCTGTTTTTTCGTTTGTTTAAATTATGGTAGAAAAAGAGAAGAAAGGATGCTATTTTATTTAAGGCGGTTAATCTGGTGACTTCAAAGGCCACTGCGTTAAACCATTAATTCCTATCTATCCTTCCTCATATGTTTTATCTAAGTATTCCTTTACCACTCTTGATTTATTTAGGGGAGCGCTATTGATACCATGTTGATGTTCGTACTTGCAATGGAATGTCTTCGTGTAGCCCTGGCAAATCTACCTGCAAGAATCTAGCATATCTTTATAAAAAAAAATTACATGTTGGCCGATTATACCAAACATTTATAACAAAATGCCCCTGATTTTCAATTTCGTTAACGAAATATGGATTTGTTTTGTTCTTCAATAATGTTAAATTTTACGATTTGGTTTGAACATGAATATCCTAATAACTTTGTAAGCAAATGAAGGTAAAGCTGGCATCCCAGATACTTAGCCACTCTCTTGCCGCTGCTATGCAAACGTATATAGACTTTAAAAATCTACAGAAACTTGCTATTCATTTATGGGCAATGAGGCACAAATTCGATTTTTAAATAAAATGGAAACACTATTTCCAAATCTACAAGTTTTAAATAAAGAAGAAATGAATGTTACTAACACTCTTAAATTTATATTTAGATGGAGGTTAACAATATCTTCAATTAGTTTTAGGTTTGACCTGTACGAATGACTTTTTAAAAAAAATTTTGGGTGGTTTAATTTATAGGTCAGATCAATTTTTAATTTTTTGATTGTTCTGAGAACAAGGGTTTGGATCAATGATTTTAAAACTTTTGGCAATACTGCGGAGTTATTCGAGAGTTTCGAACTGTCTGCATTGAAATTACCAGGATTATTAATCATTGATTCACTTTCTATGGCATTAATTTGAATTCTAGGTAGAGCATCGACATTAGTGTTTAGTTAGCCTTTTTTATTAAATATCTCCCAATCGAATTCTTCTAAATTACAGTGTTCTAGTCGTGAATTTTTTATGATAGATTTTAATAGGTTATCTTGAGTTTGATTGACTTCGATGTCATTATTGACTTTAATTTTTTCAATAAAATTTATTGAAATTTAAAAGTTCAACATTAAAAAGTTTGGAAATATTTATTGTGATATTTTCCTTACGTCCATTTGTTATTGTAGTAAAAGCAAAATAATTTTCCATGTTAACTATAGCTTGCGGTGATTTGATTTGATCGCCAAATTTAATATAGTCAACAAGCCATAAACCTTTTTCATATTTTACTGGTAGTTTGACAACCTTTTTGTTCTTGCTAGAATTTCTATAGAGTAATTTTTCAGTATATAATCTTTTTCTTGTTTACTATCATCCTCCCGTTCGTAAATTATGGGTATCTTAACATTAGGTGTTATTATCTGTTTCTTATTAACACCTAGGACGGCTTTTAGTTGATCTAGTAAATCAATACCTATTAGGCCATCGTATTTGTTACTGAAATCAAAAACATAAGATTTGTATTTTTAACTTACGTTAAATAATTTCAAAACTGGAATCAAAACTAGTTGATTATGATTACTTATCATATCAACTGTCTGAATTTGAAAGTCTTCTTTAAAAATATAATTTTTATTAGAGATGGGACATGTAACTCATTTTATTGATGCGCTTCACAGACTCTGGCTCTCTTTACTGAGTCATCTTACTGAGTTGGCTCAATTGAGCTACGAAACGATATTAAACTTTTGGTGCTCCCTGTATCTATTAAAAATATTGCATTTAATTCAGCGACAAATTTTGTCTTGTTAAAAGACATGGCTCGTCCACACAGAGCCTCTGTTCCGTTAAGAGAAATTTTAAAACCAGAGAATTCGCGTCAAGCACAAGTCTGATCCTATTTCTAAACGATACAGTATTAGGCACCTAAAACTGATACAAGCTAACCCCCAGCATTGTGTCTGAAAAAGCAGGTAGCTATATCTATTGTTTTTTCTTCACATTTTTTAAGGTTTTTCCAACCTCATTAAAGAAACTTACTGAAAAAGAAAGACAACAACAATTAAATTTACCTATTATACCTAAACAGAAAAAATTAAAACCAACAAAAACTAGTCTTATAATTTTAAAATGAGATTTTCTGTTAAAAGAAACTAGCTTATGATATCAGACTTATATTAGTTCCGTTTTTATTAAGAAACATGCTAAAAAATACCAAGAAACAAGTTGCGCTATATATAATTTTTCTTTTGTTTTGTTCACCTATTACTCTGCGGCGCGGAGGGGCCCTTCAGTGTGCAATTGCCTTCTTGGGCCAATGGTAAATCCATCCCTGCTTGGGACACCGTTTACACTATAAAAACATGTGTATATATTAATGAGCCCCTTTATCACAAAGTAATTTTTGAAATTTTATGTTGGACAATATGATGCACTACTTCCGCCATTCTAATTTATTCAGGTGGAAACAAACAACGGATACACACATACATACATACATTCATCTATATCTATTACATTAGCGTATTTAGTCCCTTCCGGTCCAGGGGTTTCGGTCTTATGATGATATTCTTTTAAATTTATCATTGTTCCGTAGATCTGAACCCACTCCTCTGCACATCGAAAGGCATAATATTACGAATATGAAACTGAGTCCCTTTTTTTGTCAACCACAAAAACTATGAACTCCTACGCCCCCTCTATTCCATAATAAAATCCTAAAAAAACCACTGGCCTTTTAAACACACTTTGCATGCGCAGTCGTTTAAAAATTTTAATAATTACAAATGTTGAAAATATGTTTTAATTTTTATTGAATAGCAAGTAATAATAAAAAACTGCAGTGGCGTAGCTACACCCCACCAGCCCTCGCAATGCTGAGAGGCCCACTTATGGGTCGGGCGATATTATGCAAACTATGAATGACATTTTTTTAGTTTAGTTATCAGTTATTTTCTGCCGGTAAGTGCATATAAGAAGCTCTTTAATGAAAACTCCGGGGGGAGGGGGGTAAAATTTGTAGTTACTAATACTAATTTTTTTACCTGACTGCGCATGCAAAGGAGGATAATATATGTGTTTAACAGTCATGTAATATATGTTTGTCACCACCTACAGGCCAAACGACTAGACCAGTTTGGATGAATGAGGCATCAAGGGATTCGTCTATATCTCGCGAGTTTTCTTTGTGATGTTTGCTTGAACATAAAAACAAACTAGCAGAAGCAGTGTGCCATTTTCTTTGCCATAAAAATAAATATTTTTTGTCTCATCGATGCAGGTTTAAAATTAAAGATCTCATTAAGACGGTTCTAAAAATACATATAAAGTCTGACGCACAAGTGTGCCTATCTAGATGGGAAAAAAATAATAATTGCAAATATAAAAGTTCCAAGTCGAATAAACCGGCAAATATATCGATTGCAACAACACACAAAGTGATGTGTTTTTTGTTTTTATGCGCGCGGTCGCAGTCCAAGATCCGAAGAATATAGATATATGTAACTGTAATGTACGGGGTGTCCGAAATATAAGCAATTAATTTAAGAACGGGTAAAATCCGGGCACACACACACACACACACACACACACACACACACACACACACACACACACACACACACACACACACACACACACACACACACACACACACACACACACACACACACCCCCCCCCCCCCCCCCCCCCCCCCCCCCCCCCCCCCCCCCCCCCCCCCCACACACACACACACACACACACACACACACACACACACACACACACACACACACACACACACACACACACACACACACACACACACACACACACACACACACACACACACACACACACACACACACACACACACACACACACACACCCCCCCCCCCCCCCCCCCCCCCCCCCCCCCCCCCCCCCCCCCCCCCCCCCCCCCCCCCCCCCCCCCCCCCCCCCCCCCCCCCCCCCCCCCCCCCCCCCCCCCCCCCCCCCCCCCCCCCCCCCCCCCCCCCCCCCCCCCCCCCCCCCCCCCCCCCCCCCCCCCCCCCCCCCCCCCCCCCCCCCCCCCCCCCCCCCCCCCCACACACACACACAATATCTCTATGTATAGATTTAACAAAAACATATTAAGCGAAGCTCAAAGACCTTATATTGCAGTATGAAATTTTTTTCCAACTCCATCATTTTTAAGAGCTAGTTGAAACGATTTTAAATATTCATAATATACATATGTGTACTTTACAGGCTATTCCAAATAAATAAGCAGTTTTTGTTTGTTAAAGGAGCAACTTTGCTTCTTTTTTTGATTTTATGGCTTGATATTAATTTTTAACGCTATGGGTTGACGATATTTTGTTGGAAAAAAATAAATGGGTTTAAAAAATGCGTTCAATTTGATTAATACAGTTTCCACAATTTAATGTAAAATATCGCTATATATGAAGTTAATAAATTATAATTTACTTTTTAACAAAAATAAAATTGAGAAAACTCTTTTTATTATTCCTATAGGTATCGCCCCTTATAAAAAATATATCGAATATTTTCTTTAAATTGTTAAAATAACTAATTAAAGCCTAACTTATAAAGTATCCGACGGAAACAACTGAGTAAATTCCTCATTCTAATAATAAAAGTGTAGTTATAGTTTAATTCAGGTTTACGGTTACCTAGGCTCAAAAGAATAAATAAAAAAATAGAAATTAAACGATACAGTTCAAATTTGGTATAAAAGTATAGAGCAGTGGCGGCTCGCTAGGGGACGCGAGTGAAGTAGTTTTTTAATGTTAACATTTACCATGCGTTAAGAAATTCATATTACGAGAGAAACAAAATCATCAATCCGCAATAAACTATCTAGTCCCGTGTAGGACAGGGGCACAAAATGGAATCACAGGAACAACTACTCCGCTGGCTAATACCACGACCTGCATTTAATTACAATGTTGATTTCTGACTATCGTTCAGAGAACTAATGTTAATGTATTTTTGATTCACGTTACACCAACGCTGCAAGAAGAATACCATGATCCCTGACTGGAACATGTCCTGCAATGCTGCAGACGCAATGATCCATTTCTGTCAAACAATAATTGCAGGTGCAATGATCCGTTTCAGTCAAACGACAATCACGATTTAGCTTTTTTCAGAGCTCCTGAGGCCGCCATGGACTATCGAGACTCGTGTAGGGTAAAGGCACAAAATGGAATCACAGAAACAACTACTCCGCGGACTAATACCACGACCGGCGCCGTTATATTACGTGAATCAAAAATACATTAACATTATTTCTCCCAACGAAAGTCAGGAATCAGCAGTATATAGTTGCTCTTGAAATCATTGCGATGAGAAGAATAATAATAATAATTATAATAAACCTTTTGCCCAACCGGGTACAGTTGAAGCTTCTAAATAGTCCTAATATAGGATTGTAATGCAATATAATAATATCTGCTACCATGCTTAGCCACAATATTCATGTATATTTTAAAAATGAACTGCCGTTTTTGTTCATCGTACCATTTTAGTGTAATTTTCCGTTTAGAAATTTAAATCGAGGTATATTTTTTTAAATTCAAATATTTCATTTTTTATTAAACAACTATCTAGGAAAACGTATTTTGAAACCCAGATCTTTTATTGATTTAAACAGAACCACTTATAAAAGCAACACTTTTTATAATATGAAATTATGAAATACCTTCCTTGCCTTGCACATCAGTATACATATAATAGGTAACCAATGAATAAAATCCTCCACATTTTCACCTTTATTACATTTCCGCTTTAATGTGGCTGAAAGTTAACTAACATTTAACTGCAAGTCACACACATATGGACTCCACTTAAACTTTTAAAAGAGAAAAAAAGTCGAATTAAATGGTATTTCCGGCACTTCAAAATACGCCTGTAATGCTATTGTTGACAAGTTAAAAAGACCGGGCTACAAATTAGTTGACACAAATATTAATTGACTTATTGGTTTGTAGAACTTATATCGCTTTTTTGTGGAACTAAATTTTATTTATTTAATTGAAATTAGGGCCGTGCCAAAACATTCGTTATCCAAAAAAAAACAAAACATGGTTTAAGAAACAGGGTTACTTTTTCATTATGTTGATTGGTGAAGTTTCCAAACCTAACGCGTAATGGTAGGTTCGGGTCGATACTAATGTTTAATATCTAAATATCTGTCGACACGGATAAAATTTATCTAAAATTTACATAATTTTAATTATTTTTTGTTATGGGTCCATTAAGGGTTTACGTTGAATTTGTATGTCTGTTTTATCTTTAACAGAGTCTCGGTTCTTGTAATATAGACCTTAAACTAACTGTCTGATGATTAGGTATTATGCATTTGATATTTTGTTTTTTTTTTTCGAAGTCATACGTTCGAAATGTTTTTTTTTATTTTCAGTGCTTGTCAGTTCGATTCTGTTCTTGTCAATTCTATTTTATTTTTTATAATTTTTTCCTTTTTTACTTTTATTTTGTATTCACTCATGTTTTATCTTTTATGTATTTTTACACCATTTTATATTTAGTTCTATTTATTATTATTATTTTTATCAATAATTTTATACAATTTCTCAACTATATAAAGGCAGCTTAAAATTAAACACTCAAATTATACAATTTTTACTTCCCTCTTAAAAGGAAAGTGTCGTAATCGTGAAAAAATCACCCTCCGAGATTTTTCAGATCGTTACGTTTCAATGTCCCTAGATGCCGAAAAACATGTTTTCTCGATTCCATTGGTCTATCGGTACCCGACTGAGTTCAAATTTTAATCAAAAATTATGGGTCACTTGAGAATGACCTGGTAATGTTTTGGCAAAAATCTAGTGTGGCGAAACAAAATGACGGCCTAATAAAACGTTAAGAAAATTATTTCCAAAAACTATTTACCCAATTTACCTCAAAATTTGCATAAAAATCAAATATACGTAAAAACCAACCAGCAATATTTTGGTACGAATCTAAGATGGCGAAACAAAATGGCGACTTAATAAACTATTTAAAAATTCAGCGTGAAAAAT
The DNA here is from genome assembly GCA_030620095.1 of Kuschelorhynchus macadamiae. Lineage (NCBI taxonomy): Eukaryota > Metazoa > Arthropoda > Insecta > Coleoptera > Curculionidae > Kuschelorhynchus > Kuschelorhynchus macadamiae. The sequence continues at coordinate 310,461 of JAUTXW010001728.1, forward strand.
CTACTTAATAGACTGATTTCAAATTTTGTGCAGGAATTAATTGTGGTATAAAGATAACGTTGTAAAATTGTGATACGAATTCAAAATAACATAGAATAAAACGGAGGTCAAATAAAATTTGTGTATCGTGCAAAAAATCACCCTCGCAAGAAGTGGCGCAATGCGTGGGGAAGGATTAATGGATCTATCGTTTCGTGATTGTCTTTAAAAACGAAGGGTCATATGGGCATGAACTGGTAAAATTTTGGTAAAAATCTAATATTTCGGGACAAAATGGCGGCCTAGTGAATGTTAAAAAAATAATTGTTCAAAAACCAATTATCCAATTTACCTCAAATTTTGCACAAAAATCAGGTGGTATATAGAAATAAACTTTTTCATGCATGCACACCTTTTATCATTTTTCTCTATTCTACTCCAGAGTAAGGGAGGCCCCTGTGATACCACGTCGAGAGGGGATGAGATGTTCTTTTTACAATTTTTTTTCATAATCTGCCGCATTTTGCCTTCTTCGACCAGGATTTTGGCGTCTTTTAATTCGAAATTACGGTACTTAATTTTAAGGTATTTTTTAATTAAGGTAAATAAACTTCCTTTTTGTATCTGCATCTACTTTCTCAAGTTAATATAAACATTTCTGCACGAGAAGTTGTACTGTAGTTCTATATCTTTTCAATACAAAATACGGCATCTGTGTTTTCATAGTATTTACTATATTTCACGCCCGGACTTTGAATTTTACTTGTTTATTGATAAAAAAACATACAAAAATACAAAAGTTCTAACCACACCAAACGACAACTTATTACGTACTGTACGCGCGTTTCGCTAACCAAGTTAGCATCATCAGCAGACGATATAAACTTAAATTGTTCTTTTTTAAAATGGTTAAAAAATGTTAGAGTGGTAAGGCATTGAGTAAAACATTGGTAACATTTTGTTACGAATCTAAGATAGCAAAACAAAATGGCGGCCTAACAAAATGTTTAAAAATCAGCCTGGAAAAATACTTATTAGATGAAATTCAAAATTTGTGCAAGCATCGGTGTGCTATATAGAGACAAAATAGGGATAAACTGTTACGAATTCAACATGACGGAACAAAAAGGCGGTCAGTGTAGAAACTACTTATTTAACTTATTTTAAAGTATGTACAAAAATCAAATGTGGTAAAATAGTGGCTGGAATCCAATTTGGTGAAACAAATTAGCGTCCAGTAAAAATATATGTGTTACTTAATGATTATGTGAGAATTAATTTAGGTCACACATCACTATTCCTAATAAAAAGAAAAATTTATATCGAGGGAAGTTCCGGCTGAAGGAAATTTACCGATTTTTTTATTATTTTTATCACTTTTTAGCTTTTTTACTTTAAATTAATAATTTTTTATATATTTTTCTAAAGGCGGTTATATTTTTTATTATTTTTTAAATTTTTATTAGTGCATGCGCTTTGTAACTTAGCGAGCAGTTTTTTGTACTATATATTATAATTTCAATATTTCAAATTTCAATTTTATACTATATATTCAATTTTATATCACCCACGTATCCGTAGTAAACAGGTTTTTTACACGTACAATTTGGAATGATTTGATTTTTAAGATCATGTAAATCAAGCTAGGCGATTGCGCTTGTCGGCGCTTGATATGGATCATCCCATTGCGCAACCTTTAATTTGTTAATAATAAGGATCCATATTTGTAAAAAAAAGTACATTTTAGAGTTAATTGGGTGGCTGCCAGGAATTCTTCTAGAGGAATGTTAGTATATTTTTAATTTCACTCAAATTTTTGTTTATCATGTCCAAGGCTAGATCTAATGTAAAGTTTGTGTATAAGATTCAAAGTCAAGAGATATGATTATATAATTGTCTGGCATTGTGATATTTTTAAATTTTTCTTTAAAACGCCAAAAATCTTTGATACATTATGAAGTTTAATTTGCAATATTATTTAATATTTCCCCTAGGTATTTAGATAATTTATTTAAGTGTGATTACACACAAGAAACTATCGGTCTTAAGAATATTCCCTCTTTGTGAGGCTTGGGTAACCCATATATTTTAGAAGCTAGCGCGTTGTGTATTTTCAAATGTTTGGCTGAATTGGGAGAAATGCAGTTTGTTGTTTTTTCCCATTTTTTATTAAGGTCGCTATTTGGTTTTTGAAAATGTATGTTTGGTTATCAGCGTTATTATTTTTTTATTTTATCCTTTAGAGTCCATAATTACGGTTTTATTAAATAATTGTCTTATTTTAATTTTTTTTTGGAGTTTTTGTTTTAAGAAAGTACTAAGTTTAGGGCAACTATTTATATATTAATTTGTTTTAAATTTACTCTGATGCGATTCTAATTTGTTTTCGTGTTTTTTGTATATGGATAGGTTATCGATAGAGAATTTCAAATAAAGATAGATTATGCCTGGAGTTGGAAACTCCTTAGAGTTTTCTATAGGTATTGCGAAGTTGTCACCAAAATTAAGAATATCAATGGCCGTTCAGAATTATTCAGAACATGTTATTTGGCAAATAATTCAATATTTAAATTTACCCCGAAAAAGAACTCTACAAGCTGGACATTTGGAGTATACGCATGCAAACTCGTACTACTTGACCTTTAAGGGAGAGCCAATAATTACAACAAGAGTGTCGGGTCGTTTAGCACTTACTATATTTCACGGCGGGACTTAGATTTTTTCTTGTTTATTGGATAATATTTAATTTAAATGTTGCAAAAAAGGCGTTGATTGCCTCTTCCGTTCAGTCTGATTTTAAACAAAGATATAAACATTTGGAAAACATTTATTATCAGTTTGATTAACAGCATATTACTATTATTAACTATTTTGCTATTAACAAAAATTCAGGTAATCTGGAATAGATAGATAGAGCTCGTATAGATTTTGAGAATAATTATTATCAAATTAAATTAATTTATTATGATATTTTTGAAACTAAACTTGCCACAGATAGTGACGAATGTAAGACTGCATCTTCTTGCATTTTAGCCAAGGCTAAAATTCTAGAAATTCATATAAATAAATTTAATGGGGACATAAAACACTTACTTCTTTTATTGATATTAGCAATACACTGATTCATAATAAAAATTATTTATCAAATATTACAAAATGTACACATTTACATTCCTATTTATATCCTTCTAATAATTATCTTGTGCCATACAACGCCGCTTATTAATAGATACACAGCTCACCGGAATGAAAATGAAAATTGTCCAAAACTGCTTTCAGAGAATCCTGTTGCAAAACATGCTTGATACCTTTATTGAAAAGTTAACTGCTCTAAAAATACTTAATTATCCGGTTGATTTTTGGAATTTCATTCTAGTGAATATGTTACCTAAACGTTTAACTTCAGCTAAAGTTATGCGTTGCTGGAGACCTACGATTCCATCCATCTGTATTCGGGTATGGAAATTTTAAATTATATAATAAACATTTTGTAAACCGATTTTCGAGATTTTCTAGTCGATGTATACCACAGTTCAGTTATAATTAGGATACCAAATGATGCTGTTATATTCCAGGATACTTCTCACTAAATAGTTGTACAAAGATTTAATTATAATTACCCCAATAACACATATCTTGAAACAAACACGACGAATGAAACCTAAGATTCCAGATGCTGTGAGTAAAATATTGTCTATGTGCATATTAAAACTTAAACCCTTACTAAATATTACACCCAAATCAGTAATACTATTTACCACCTCCAGTGCACAATTATTGATTGAGTACATATATTCTAAGGGACACTTACATTTCTAAAAATGCATAACTTTACATTTAGAAATATTCAATTGCAAACAATTTACATTGTGCCATTCAACTTAATTATTAATATCTTTTTCGACAGATTTGACACTATAATATAGTTTTTAACTGCTAATAATTATCTTGCACCATACAATCCCGCAAATTCCGACTCTGACCTCTTAAATAGGTTAGCCATTTTTTGTAAAGGTCAAGTTTTCACAGCTGATAAGAATCGGTCATATTAGCAAAATAAGAAAATAAAATATCATAATGAATAGATCAAACGAACTTACCAGTGAAGCTCCATCTTGATTATATGAGGTATCGTTGAAATAAACAAAATAAATCGTAGTATCATCTTTCGTAGCGATATCGACACACCGCGAGCAACGGGAATATAGTCCTAGATTTCAGTCAACTTTAAGGATAAAATATTGTTACAACCTCAACGGGGTTTCCTGGAATGGGTTGTTTATTTCGACGATGCCTCATATAATCCAGATCGAACTTCACATGTAAGTTCGATGCATCTATTGATTATATTCGGCTATCGTCTCATAAACAGAATAAGTCGTAGCTATTTAGAGTAAGTTGAGACAATTATACAACACAACAAACTAGTAATACCATTTATTCGAGTAATTACTAGAACAAATACAAAAACTCATTTTATAATAATAATAATTCAAAACTAATTTTACCTAATTACCTTACACTAACATACATTTAAGGGCTAAGAATTGTCTCAGTAAAAGTTTTATCAGAAATTGGAGGTCTGCCCCCAGACCTGGACCAGACGCCAGACGTCGCGGCATGTCAAATTTATCTACGTTCGTTCTACTTTTAAATAATAGTTATTTATACTATAAGGGATGTGAGTAACATATCGCTCGGGCTGGCAAAAAAGTTCGAGACTGGTTAATGTACTTACATCCCATATAGTATATAACATTTTCCCCCCTCTCTGTATTATATGTTTACAAGAAAATGCTGGATATATTTTTGGATTTTCATTATCATTATATTCGATAGCATTCTCATTAAATTATGAAGGCAGCCAGAGCAACATAAGCAGTTTTTATCTTATCATTATCGTCAAGTTGACGATTGCGAAAAGTTTGAAGAAGTTGAATTGTTTAGTTCTGTGTGGACAAAACGGATGTTCCAGATATAGAAGAATCAGCGAATATTGGTTGTCTATCTCTACTACCGGAAAAATCGACAAAAAGGTATGAAGCAGTATATAAATCCTTTGAGAATCGGTGCCAAAGCAAGACAGCTACTGCAGTCTCAGAAACCTTGTTTTTCGCGTATTTCCACGAAAAGAATGCTATATTAAAGTCCCCATGAAGCTTATGGTGTGAGTATTCGATGTTGAAGTCCACCCTTTTTATAGAGGAAAAACTTCGAGCATTTTTGAAAAGAAAAAATGATGGTTATAGACCCAAAAAATGGAATGTGTTTAACAGGGAAGATGTGAAAAAGTTCATGCTTGAAGCGTCCTATGATATATACTTATTGATGAAGGTCGTAATGGTAATGGGAGTTGCTGGAGCGTGCCGTTCTAATGAACTCTGTGAAAGGAAAATGGACAATGTCAAAATAAGTCAAGAAGTCATAATTGTGACCATTCCTGACTCCAAAAATGGAATGTCACGTACATTTACAATGACAAAAAGTGACGACACTCAGGTGTGTCGTTTCAAAATAATTCAGAAGTAAATTGATACAAGATCCCACACAGACTATTAATCCGCGCTTCTTTATGCGATATCAAAATGGAAAGTGCTTAAACCAGCCTGTCGGGAAAATTACGTTTTCGTCAATTCCAAGTACAATTGCGAAATTTCTAAAGTTTGAGAACTTTAAAATGTATACTAGACACTCTTTTAGAAGAACGTCGGCAACTTTATTAGCAAATACTGGAGTTGATGTATTAGCTATCAAGCGACATGGTGGATGGAAATCCGCTACTATTGCGGAAAGTTACGTGGCTGAAAGCCCCATTAATAAAAAGGAAGTAGCGAATAGAATTTTATACAATAAGACCCAGCCAGAAGTCTCTTGAATTGCTTCAACACTGACAGAAACATTGGTTAGAAATAAATGAAGGATCTGTGGAGTCAGAAAATGTAATACACATACCAAATCTTGATAATAATGTGAATAATTGTAATAATTGAACCATTAATATTCATTTCAATTAATATCATCGGATTTTTGTAATATATTGATGAAATCAAAAATGACAGCTACTCTAGTAGCTCTCAATCAATAATTTTAGATTATTATTTCCCTCGGGATGTAGATTGACTTACATCCTGTCGTTAAGGGCAACCAATACCTTGTTGAGTAACTTTCACTTACGTCTGTCAAAGCAGTGTCAATGAAAACTTTCTTGTAGGATTTTTTAATGGCAAAAACAGAATAATTTTATTTGGCCTTGAAGGCTTAGTTTTTTTTTAATAATAGACAGGAGTCTGAGCAACAAATATTTGGATCAAAATTTACGAATGGTAATTGTAAAAATGGTTGAGGTTTATTTCTTGCAGAAGTTTTTGTACGTTCAGATATTGCGATTTCAATTTTTTATTTGATCTATAGGTTTGTGAAATGTTTGTAATCGTTGACTAGTTGCAAGAGCCAACAAGGTCGCGAGTTTCTGTGTTAAAATTTCCCAATTGATGTGATTATTTTTTAGTTTTCTTACGTAACCTAGAACCAGTGAATGATCCCAAGTATTCTCATATTTCGGCTAACCTGGTCTTAGTATGTATATCCCTTAAAAATCATTTAAATTAAAAAAGGGTCATTGATTTTGAAAATCAGAATTCCACTATAATCTTAACCCACAGCTATACTGTTTTAAGGTGCTTTCGGTCATTGAAACCAGACGGATTTCTAAAGATTCATTAGGAACAGTTCCTATTTGAAGCGCTTTCCGGATAATCGTCCTCCCATCAGGAAAAGGTGTGCTGACAGAGGGTCTTAGTTAGACTTAGTTCTGCCAAAAGAAAGGCTTAGGCTTAAAAATCAAAGATTTGCTAACTAATGAGGAAGTAAAGACTGTATACCTTGGCTGGATAGGCCAAATTGACTCAACCATGATGCCCTCCGCATAGTTATTGATACATTTTTCCAACGTTTTAAGAATAACAGCAAACGGAGTGAGAGCATAAAAGTAGAAATGACTCCAGTCTAAAGTAAACGCGTTAACCACTGTCGCATCAGGATCTCTCAGCCATAAAACATAGTTTTTACATTTTTTATTTATTCGACTTGGAAATAACTCAATTTCTGGAGTTCCCAATTTTTTAACTAAATCTCTAAAAATAAATTATTCAGGGTCCATTTTGTATCAATTTGTAATTCTCGTGACGCGAGGTCTGCCCCTATGTTGTCTGCGGATTTAATATAAGAAGCTATAATATAAATGTTACTTTCAAACCAGTGCCAAATTGCTCGAGCGAGATCATTTAATTTTGGGAATTGGATATTTCTCTTGTGGTTTATATGATAAAGCAGTCGTATTGGCCAACCCTGAATAAAATTAAACAGTTTTTGCTAAACACTTAAAACTGCAAGTAATTCTAAATGTTGCGTTTCTTCTTATGACCAGAAACCTCTTGTACTATTTATTTATTTTATGTATTCATTTAAATACATATAGAGTTATATACTCCAAATTGTTCAATGCATTAAACTAACTAGAACTAAATTCTATTTAGAAATTTACAATTTACGAATCTTTTGTTTGAATGTTTCTAAAGAATGATAAAATAATTCAAGTTGTCATTATAATTTTTTACAAGCCTTTGAGTAAAACAGTGCATACCATAATTAGTACGATGAAACACATATTTCTAGTTCTAGTTGACCTTTGCGGAATACGACAAAAGACTGCAACAGTTAATATATCCTTTCACTAATTTAAAAAAAAAGCAAGCCAAAGCGTTGGTTCTGCTTTGTTGGAGACTCTCGATTCCAGCCATTTGCATTCGAGTATCGTGTGGTAGATCTTTCTAGAGAAATTTTAAATTATATAATAGAAATTTTGCAAACCGATTTTGGAGATTTTCTAGTCGATTTATACCATAGTTATAATTAGGATACTAAATGATGCTGTTATATTCTAGGATACTTCTCACTAAACAGTTCTACAAATATTTAATTGCACCAATATCACATATCTTGAAACAAACACGACGGATAAAACCTAACATTCCAGATGCTCTGAGTAAAATATTGTCTATGTGCATATTAAAACTTAAATCCTTACTAAATATTACACCCAAATCATTAAAACTATTTACAACCTCTAGTGGACAATTGTTAATTGAGTACATAATCACTTACATTTGTAAAAACGCATAATCTTACATTTAGAAATATTCAATTGCGAACAAATTACATTGCACCATTCTACTTAGTTATTAATATCTTTTTGAACAGCCACCCACTCTTTGACAGATTTGACACTACAATATACTTTTAACTCGTCGACATACACAAGGCAGCCACACGTTTTAATGACGGAGGTAACATCGTTAATAAATAACCAAAACAGAACCGGTCCCGAGTGAGAGCCTCGTGGCACTCCCGAAGTCACATTTATTACGAGAGAAACCACAACACCAATGCGATAGCACCGCACTCGGTCCCTTAGATATGAGCTGATGCAGTGCATATAGGCACCGCACAGCCCGAAAGAAGACAGTTTCTCAAGAAGCAAATCATGGAGCACTCGATCAAAAGCCTTCGAAAAATTCGTGTAGGTGACGTCCATTTGTCAGCCCTTTTCCACACTGTCGACCAGATAGTCTTGAGAGACACCCAGGTGAGTTGCTATTGACCTGTCTTTAAAAAAGCCGGGCTGTCTAGATGATATTCGATGCTTGAAACTTTCGAAAAGCTCCTCTGTGACAATGGACTCACAAACTTTGGGCTTGGTGGGAAGTAGGGATACGCCTCGATAGTTAATGTCACTTTTTGCGCCAGACTTGAAAATAAGCATGATCCACAAGTGCTTCCAGAGAGTTGGAAATTTGCCATGACTGAATGAGGCTTGGTAAATAATGCTTAAAGAGCCTGCGGGGGAGACACAACCCTTTTTCAAAAATTTAAGCGGGATCATTAAACTCGATCCGCTGCTTTTGCTCATATCCAAATTACTTCGATCTCTGTAAAGTGGTGCTTGTTAAGAACAAAGCCTTCGCTATTGTGTGCGTCTCTGGAGTCTGTAATAAGTTGACCTGGAGGATTTATGTAACAACTCCCAAAGTGTTGAGCAAAAACGTTCGCTATATTCTGGGGGGTCTCGACTGATTCATGTTTTTGAAAATTCCGTAGCTTCTTTTTAGGGCGTTCACGAACGACCAGAAATATTTGATATTTTGAGGTACCATTAATTCGGTATTGGATATATATAAGAGATAGCTTAATTCTATCAGATGTTTTGAATTTATTCTCTGTAATGGGCGAATCTACCGATGGACCTGTATTTTTGATAGGCCTTGTTCTTGTTCTTCATCTTTAGTGATTGTCGTGTTTCGTGGGTATATCATTTAGGATATTTTTAATTGGGGATTTTCTTTTTCGGCACGAACCTATCGATGGCGTCAAACAAAATCTTATATAAAATTTCAACGACGTAGTCGACGCCCCTACTTGCCTCCAACCATTCCCAGTTGCTCTCCAGAAAGTACTTATTAGTATTGTCATAATTGGCACTTTCAAAAATATATATAAGGTCTTCGTCGTTCTTCAATACAGAAGTCATTAATATGGAGTATTGTATTTCAGTTAGGATGTGATATGGAACTCGTTGAACAAGAGGTAATTCGGCTACGCTTACTGTTATGTTTAAAGCCTCATCGCAAAATATAAGATCTAGGTATCTTCTGAATTTGTTAGCTAGACTATTAACCTGTTGAAATTCATTAAGAAACATACCCGTTACTAGTATGCTCAGCTATAGTGAAGACAGATCGGAAGGAACCAGAACACCGTTTCATTGTACACTTGGAAATTTAAAATTCCCTAAAATAATAAATTTTGCGTTTTTATGTTTTATACTTAGTTCTTCCAAGAACTTTATACACTTTCTGTACATCTCGGGGATTGAGTTTAGAGGCATAAACGCAACATCTTTTCAATCTTTACCAGAATCTACAAGTCGTCAAACTTTGGGTCTTCGGAGCCTGAAAAATTCTTGACATAAATTGGTCTGTGCAAGGTTGTACTTTCGATATGGCTCCGTTTTCTAACAATGTTGTTAGAGAATCTAAAACTATTTGTTTTTCTCTGAAAGTCAAGTTTTGTTCTTTTGGAACTATTTTTTGTCGAAGGATTTTAACAAAAGTTATTTCAAAACCCCTTATACAGGATACAATTTGCGTATCACTGGGAAAGGTTTTTCTAATATTTTAATCTCCCTGGTGTGGATTTCTCTTGACTCAATGGTTTGCAGAACGGTTGAATTAGCTAGGATATTGGCTGCTGGGAGCTTTACGGAAACTCCACCCTGTTTTGCTCCTGGACGGCTCTGGGATGGACTCTTGAAGTTTAAATGATAATTTCTCTTTTTTGTTGGCGGTTTTAAAAATTTGAGTGTTTTGGAGACACCTGTAAATGTTTAGCAGTTTTCTCTCTACCTCTCTCTCTTTTTCTCTCTCTCTCTCTCTCTCTGTCTCTCTCTTCTAGCTTTTCTCCAAAGAGCCTCTCATCTATGGGAGATTAAAATATGGTTTCTTTCCCATCTTTATTAATATAAAGTGTTATACTACAAACACTACTTATGATGAATGTCAGATAAAAGTCTACCCGCATAGCTCAATTGCTCTATCATCTCCTTATTGTGACCACTCTCCTCTTAATTTTTTAGCAACTCAGAAATTACCATTGCAATAAAAGATAGGCTTGCACCAATTTGTGCTTGTAGATTGGCAAGACGATCATCTGTTCTTGCTGCCGAATCAATAATAGCTTGTTTTACAACAAGATATGGCTGAGGGGCACCAAAATTACGCTCATTCTCTGGAGCAGGGTATTTTTTTAATAGCTCATTTTTTCTGTTCTTGTTTTTAATAGCTTTTCTTTAATAGCTCATTTCTATTCTCCTCTAACCCCACTTTAATGATATGCAGCCATCTTTTTGCAACGTCGGGTTGGATAAGTGGTCCCTACTGTTCTGTCGTATGTTTATTGCCCAAAATAGCTAACATATCCTGGTTTAAAGTGGAACCAGAGTCTGTAATAATATTTTCTATTTCAGGGTTAATCGAAGGTAATGTATCGTCAACCAGATTGAGATCTGAAAGTAAAAAAGGGGGCCTCAATTTCTAGCATATTATTGTTACACAAATTAAACATTTAAGTACATTTAAGATTATAAACCGCCTCGCGTCCCATCCCTTTTCCTAAAGGAAAGTCGTTTTTAAAAAGCTTATCATATTCTCTTATTGAGCATAAGTTTAGTGCATACTTATACTAATAAGTATAGCAATTAGCTCTGTAAAGTCATTAATAGAGAGAACAGCACTAACAACTGACATCACAATCAGTATGAAAATACATCGGTTATTAAAACCAGAATATAATTCATTTTTAATGACAAAGAGGAAACCGCTGTCATAAGCAGTCCTCAACTGATATCATAATCAGTATAAAATTATATCTGTTATCAAGAACAGAATATAATTAATTTTTAACGACAGAGATTAAAACTCCTGTCATAAGAAGATCTCAACTGGTATCATAATCAATATAAAATTATATTTGTTATCATCAACAGAATATAATTAATTTTTAATAACATAGAGGAAAACTGCTGTCATAAGCAGTCTTCATCTGATATTACAATCAGAATGAAAATATATCTGTTATCAAAACAGAATATATTAAGGTTTATGCTAGACAAGCAATATAATTACGTATAAACACATATTAAAGGAGCTGTCTGGTGGTATGCTAACCTATACATAAAAAGAGATGCTATAACCAACATACATAAACTTTGCCTTTTAATATAATAACATGCCCAAAATTACCAAATAGAGAAAAAAACAATTACCTTCGATTACTTCAGCATCTGAATTTTCACTAGCGGATTCCGATTCATAATAATGCTTATCTTTCGATCGAAAACGACGAAGTGTGTCTCCTTAAACGTTTTCATTCCATTTTATCATCACGGTTCTCTAGTCGTTTAAGAACTCTAACTATTTCCACATTGTCTATTGCATTAAAACTTTTCGTTTCCTGTTAATAAGATGGTTAGGTATTATTATAGTAACAACAGTTTTATTATCTACTGCACAAATAAACATTTTTGACTCCTTTGGAAATCCACATAAAATTCGAGCAATTTTACATTCTGCGTCGCAGACCAATTTTGTTACTAAAAAAGGTATACAAAAACTAGGTTTAAAATCTTATAAAATGTCTTTAACGATTTTTGGTTTATTGGATATATCTTGTTCAGATCAGCCAAACTTTTTTATCGCAACTCATAGTTGGTCGCATATTCACAATTTAAGTTTAGCCGATAAAGAATTTCATAAACCGTCGACGACGGTACCGTCAAATGGGGTAAAGTGAATCCTATAGGGTAAAGTTAACTCTAAGGCGCTGACAAGTGCGTAGTACGCCGATGCTGCCATGTGGCGACTCGAGAAAAGTTTTCAAATATTCACCAGGCGGTTTTTAGAAGCACGGAACGAACGAAATATAAATAAAAATAAAAATATTTATGCTTATATTTAAAGAAAAAGTATTAATAATAAAATATTACTTCTTATACTACTGATTTTTCGAGAATTTTTTTGAAACGAAATCAAAATAAAAAATAATTATTTCGTATTACGCATATATTTTTAAAATTAAGAAGTAAATTGTAAAATTTAATTTTTTTTTAAATTGTCTGAGGGTAAAAACGCTATCGATGTTTTAAATAAAATTGATTCGTTTGATGGTTGTGGAGATGCGAGCTCTCTTCAATTTTTTATAAAAAATTGCGATGCAATTATGAAAATAGTCAAAACAGCAGAAAAACAAAACTTAGCTGAATTAATTTTTGCAACCAAATTAAAAGGAAAGGCACAGGAAGTTACTCAATATAAGGAATTTGGAAATTGGGATGAAATAAATGACTTTTTATTAGAACAATTTGTAGATAGGAGACCACCATGTCATTTTTTAACATTAATAATGAATATTAGGCAAAATGGCAATGAAAGTGTAAAAGAATATGGGAATAGATTAAGAAAATTATTTAATAAATACAAAGAAACATGCTATTTAAATTACGGGGTCGACGAAGCAAGAATTTTAATAAATAATTAGAGTCAGTTTTAGTTAACAATTTTAGAAAAGGTTTAATAAATGAAAAAATACAAATTCGTGTTATAGCAGAAAGTAGCAATGATTTAGACAGAGCTATTTCAACAGCGGTAGAAATGGAATTAGAACATAACGATAGATTTAAACTAGGGCAAAATTTTAGAAATAATATAGGATTTTTAAGTAATCAGGGGAATAGAAATTTCAATGATAGGCAGTTTAATAATGAAAATTCATGTTTATATTGTAGAAAAAATAACCACTTAACGTCGCAATGTAGACTTATTAGAAGCCATGAACAAAGGCAAATAAATAAGACCACAAATTATCGAAATTTTCCACCTTATTCAAATTTTAATAATAATTTTTCAAATAATCAAAACAATTTTTCAAATTTTCCTGTTAATAATGGTAATTATAGTCAATCCAATTACAATAACAATAATTTTAATCAAAATAATAATCGCTCTCGAAATTTTAATAATCAAAATGTTAATAATACATATCGGCCAAATCACAATACACGCAATAATACATCTTTTAGACTACAAACACAACCACAATATTCACAAAGATTTCCAAATTCCCAAAATACATTTCCGCCTTCGCGACAGATACGAACTATAAATTCACAACATTCACGCAATGATAATAATTTACCACCGGATGTGCAAAAACCAATTTTTACTAATAATTCCCAACATGAAATTTTAGGCCAACATAAAAAAACTGTACCTCAGGATGCACTGCCTAGCACATCTTATGAAAATATTTAGGGAAACGACAATTAAGCCTTAGTAGCATACAGCCCACTAAGTGCTTTTTAGATAATAAAGGCTGTTTAATTCAAGAAAATTCCTTAAAAGCTAACCAAAATTCCGTTAAATCAATTTTACTCTCTGATAATTGTAAACAATTAGATATTTTAACTTTTCAGTCGCCAAATGTAAAAACTGGACAAACAAAACTTTTGTTAGATACTAGAGCGGATGTGAGCTTATTAAAACAATCTATTTTACAAAGTAATGTCGATATAAAACAAAATTGCATAGTAGAATTAAAAGGCATAGGTAAAGAGCCTATTTATACCTTAGGTATTTGTTCAATTTCGATTAATTTAAAAAATAACAAAACTTTACTTCATCCTTTTCATTGTTCCTGATAGTATTCCTATAAAAAATGATAGTATTTTAGGGCGAGACTTTTTACAAAAATATAAGGCAAAAATAAATTACGATGAGGAAACCGTTTACTTTGAAAAAAATTGTTTTAAAATTTTGCCATCTGAAACAGTCACAACAATTCGTCCTAGATGTGAAATCATACTTCCTGCTAATGCTAACATTTCAGATACAGAAGGAATTATAAAGAAAAAACTTTCCGAAAACCTTTTTCTAGGTTCTACCTTAACGAAAGTTTAAAATTACAAATGTTTAATTAGTATTTTAAATATTTCAAATGAAGCAATAACAATTCCAATTCCTAGAGTTAACATTGAACCTATTTGTTTAAATGAATCTAAGCTAGTAGAAATAAATAATATTTCACAAATTAATGGATTCAATAAAATTAAAAACGAAATAAATTTGGAAGGCTTAAATACTGAGGAAATTAGTTCATTATTGGATATTTGTCAAGATTTTAGTGATATATTTTATTTAGAAGGCGATAAGTTCACCTTTACTATTACTCTCAAACATACTATATTAACAGATCCAACTAAAGGGCCCATTAATATAAAACCCTATAGGTTACCTTTCAAACATAGAGAAATAATTAATGAACAAACGGGTCAAATGTTAAAAGACGGAATAATATCTGCTTCAAATAGTCCGTGGAATAGTCCCTTACTCGTAGTTCCAAAGAAAAGCGATGCTTCGTCGCCTAAATTTAGAATTGTAGTAGACTTTAGAAAATTAAACGATATAAGCGTAGGAAATGCCTTTCCACTTCCAAACATAACTGATATTTTAGACCAGTTAGGAAATTCTCATTATTTCACTACTTTAGATTTAGCCAGCGGGTTCCATCAGGTTAAAATGGATGAAAATGACAAACTTAAAACAGCTTTTAGTACACCTACAGGACACTATGTTCATAACAGGATGCCATTTGGATAAAAGAGAGCCCCCGCTACATTTCAAAGATTAATGAACACGGTTTTAAGCGTGGCTTAATGGCATTAAATGTTTTATCTACTTAGATGATGTAGTAATATATGCAATATAATTTAAAAGAACATGATGCGAGATTAATAGAAATATTTCAAAGACTTAGGGAAAATAATTTAAAACTTCAACCTTCAAAATGTCAATTTTTACGTAAGGAATGTTTATATTTAGGGCATATTATTACCGAACACGGTATTAAACCAGACCCAACAAAAATTGAATGCGTATCTAAATTTCCGCAACCAAAAAACGTAAAGGACATAAAATCATTTCTAGGCCTAGTTGGGTACTACAGGAAATTTATTGAAAATTTTGCAAAAATCGCTAAGCCTGTGACAAAATTATTAAAAAAAGACGCAACTTTTAATTGGGATAATGCATGTAAAAACTCATTTCAAACTCTTAAAGAAAATATCATTTCTCCACCCGTTCTTCAATACCCAGATTTTTCCAAAGAACTCATAATAACTACTGACGCCAGTAATTATGCAGTAGAAGCGATTCTTTCACAAGGTAAAGTTAATAGCGATCGACCAATTGCGTACGCCAGTAGAACTTTAAACAGGGGTGAGCAAAATTATTCAACTACTGAAAAGGAACTAACAGCAATAGTATGGGCTGTAAGACATTTTCGACCGTACATTTTTGGCACTAAATTTAAAATTGTAACCGATCATAAACCATTACTCTATGTATTTAATATTAAAGATCCGGGTTCACGATTAACAAGATTTAAGCTTAAATTAGAAGAATATGATTTTGAAATCATTTATAAAGCAGGCAAAACAAACACAAATGCCGATGCCCTTAGTAGAATAATTAGCACCGTTAATGGCAACTTAATTACGAATTATCAAAAATACCTACAAACCCATATTGTTATTAATTCAAAAATTATAGAAAAAAATACAAGTCTCTTTAAAATTTGAAATTCTAACCCCATCGCAATATTTCTACCAAAAAATTTAGACATTAAGCATTTAAGTGTTTTAAAAAATAATTTTAAAAAATAACAAACAACTTAAGTATTTTTTAGAATCTTTTAATAATACTAGTCAACTAAATATAGCCTCAGTTTTTCATTATCATGACATTAATTGCAAACTGTTTTACTCGTAGACAATGTCAATATGTTTGATAATTTTAGTTACGAAAATATTTGGTCCGCATTAATAAGTCTACGAAGTCTGATCTATAAAGATAAATTAAAATTATACCTTATTAAATACCACTATAATCCTTCAATAAAATAGGAAATCATAATGCTAATGATAAGGTATATTTTTAAAGATCTAGATATGAAATAACAGTATATAATAATAGCTTAATAACTCCTTCAGACCCCGACAAAGAAACTTTATTACATGAATTTCACAACTGTCCCTTGGGGGGACATCAAGGGGTATCTCGGACGTATAAAAAAATGTCACAGTTATATACTTGGAAGGGCTTAAAAAAAGATATCAAAAGATTTATTAAAAAATGCGAACTTTGCCAAAAAAATAAATTATCTTCTAAACCTTTTGGAAAATGTTTTTTGGACATAGTTGGTCCATTACCAGAAACCGAAAACGAACACAAATATATTTTAACCTTTCAGGACGACCTTACTAAATATATTATTAATGTTCCTATGAAAAATCAAGAAGCTGCAACGGTTGCTCATCATTTTGTAAAAAACATAATTTGTCTTATTGGAATTCCTGAATCATTAGTAACCGACCAAGGTTCAAATTTTCTTAGCGAACTTTTTAAAGATACGTGTAAACTCTTAAAAATAAAAAAGTTCCAAACGAGTAGTTACCATCCAGAATCGAACGGAGCATTAGAGCGATCTCATAGGGTTTTAGAAGAATATTTGAGAAATTTTATAACAACATCCCAAAAAGACTGGGATACCTGGATACCTTTTGCAACTTTCACATATAACACTACGCCGCATACTGCAACACAATACTCTCCTTTTGAGCTTTTATTCGGTGTTGTTCCCAACTTACCTACATCAATTAATCAGCCTCCAAAAACACAATATATTTATGATGATTTTATTAGTAACTTAAAACAAAAATTGCAATATTCTCATCAACTCGCCAGAGAAAACTTAATTAAAAGCAAAAATAAATCGAAAGAAAATTTTGATAAACATTCATTTTTAAGAAAATTTGAAGTAGGCGATAAGGTACTATTATATGATGAATCCGTTCGAAGAGGTAGAAGTAAAAAGCTTTCTTCATTATTGGTTGGACCATATAAAATAATAAAAAAGAATTCTGATGTAAATTATACAATTCAAAAAGGAAAAATAAACAAACTATTTATGCAAACAGGCGAAAATTCTTTTACGATTAACAAATAAAAAATATATATATTATAGAATGTTCTTACGTAATTTAATAAGTTAATAAAAATTTAAAAAAAATGTGTATATTTGTGTAAATAGGATTATTATTTTAGGTTCAGTATTTTAAAGATAATAGCAACCATAGCTTTGACCTACTCCGAGTATAACGTCACATACTACGATTAAAATCCTGGAATACATTTTGAAAATTTAGGAGAACTTCGGCTGTTTAATATTAAATGGAAATTAGTTACTTATGTAGATTTAGACAATGTTAGCAATAAGTTGTTATCACTAAAAAATCATTACAAAAATACGGAAGAATTGTGTAATCATAATAACGCTCAGTATCACTTTTTCATATGCGAAGTTTTTTTAAAATCATCAAAGAATACTTTTGAAAAAATAGAAAAAGAATTGCAAGTTTTGCATGAACTCGTGGGTCATAATAGTTTAAGTAGAAATAAAAGAGGATGGTTCAATATAATAGGAAAAGCAACAAAAGTTTTATTTGGAACTCTAGACGAAGATGACGCAAATTATTATAATGAGAAAATTTCAGAAATCACTAAAGACGATAGTTCAGTTTTAAATCTCTTAAAACAACAAACAAATATTGTACAATCTACTTTAATAAATTTTAATAATACAATAGGTACCTTAGACTTTAATGAAAATATCTTAAAAAATAACGTTAGACGACTTAATAATGAATTAAGATAAAGATGTCCAGTTTTTATCATTTTAGGCTAAATTACAAGACACATAACCTTACTAAATATGATGCTAAATCAGTTAGAATTAGAAGTTATACGAATTACAAATGCAATTTTAGTGGCAAAGAAAGGTGTATTACATCCTTCAATTTTAATACCTGTTAGGCTCGTTAATGAATTAAAAAAAGTTTTTGAATCCTTACCTCATGGAGTAAAATTTCCAATACCACTAGATCCTAATAATGCAAATCTTCTTCTCAATGTAATAGAATTACAAGTATATTTTGAAGGTAAACGTTTAATATACATAATAAATATTCCCTTAGTAGAATCAAATCTTTTTTATATTTATAAAATATCTCCATTTCCTAAGCTATTAACTGCAAATGATTTCATTTTAATTAAACCATCTTCAGAATACGTGGCAATAGACGAAAGCAAACAACAATTTATGACTTTTTCATAAATCGAATATAATGCTTGTTTAAAAATTTTAAAAAATAAGATAATTTGTAAACAACAAAATATAGTATTTTTGGCACACTTAGAAAACAGTTGTGAAATCAAATTACTTCAGGTTACAAATAAAATACCAGGCAACTGTGATAAACGGATTATACATTCGGATAAGGCAATTTTTATCCAGTTACAAACCAGTAACACGTGATTATTTGCAGTACTTCATCCAGAGAGCCTCACAATATCTTGTAATAATAAAAATAAACCTGAAAACATAATATTAAGAACTTGCGGCAGGATAACACTAGGGAAACAATGTAAGGGTTGTAATGCATCATCCATGCTTGTGCCTCATGATAATACTTTTTCATCAAAAGTGTTCAGTAAATTTATTCCACCATTTAATATTACAGACAATTGTTGCGAAGAAACAAGAAAGTATAATTTAAATTTAAGTGAGGTTTTACTAGACGAACATTATAAAATATTGTCTAAACATATACCAGAATTTAACGTTGCCAGTCATAAGTTGGAAGACATAGGCAAAATGGCTGAGGAACTTGAAAAAAACAAAGTAACACGTAATTATACATTTTCGGCTTCTATTATAGCCTATATTTTAGCCTTGTGTATAATTATTTTCACGATTTATAAATTATATAAAAGGTGTTTCAAAAAAACTGCTTGTTGTGGTATGGTGCCAAATTTTTGTATCAGTTAGTTAATCAGACAATTGAACTATCCCCACAAAACAGAGGTAGACATATCGCTAGATATACTTCAGAGGAAGTGGACAGTGATCACTCTGAAGAAAATGTTAGAGTAGAACTTTCTAGGCGCGGAGCCATTGGTTATGTACCTGCTAGACGATCAGTTAAATCAAATTAAGATGTACTATATTATAATTTTTTTTCTAAGATAAGGCTTATTGTAAAAGTATTAGTATAAGTAGTAGTTAGTAACAAGTAGCTATTTCGAGTTAACATATTTTAAGAGATTTTCTTCGTTAGGACTCTATAAAATCTCTCACCAAGGGGGAGGTGTTGTGATCCTATTAATTTTATTACCTTAATACTTAATTAGCATTGCATATATATTTTTAATTAAACTAAATGTATTATAATTGCTCACACGTTTCCATACAAGACGCCAGTCGATATTTTTAAGTACAATAAAACTAAGGAAGTTTGTTTAGACCTTGTCCATGTTGACAGATTTTATTCTGAGTATCATAAAATTTAGTATACTTTTAGATCTTGTATAAACAGTGAAATAGAATTATTTAAAAATACCATAATTCACACATAATAAAACCTTGGTTTCAAGAAACAAACAAACAAACGACAAAGGGCCCCTCTTAGATTTAATCATTATATCTAAGTTAGTTTATGAATTGCAAAGAAGTGGGCGAACAGAATTCTACGGGTTTCTACAGTACAGACACTTCTTTGCTCTTCCCCTATTTACTTAGTTTTTGTTATATTGTTGTATTTAAGTTTTCAATATAAGTGTTATTCTTTTTTTAAATTAAAGTCGTGTTTTAATAACAAAGAATCCCAGTGTCTTAACAGTACTATTACCCTCAGCCATTACAATTGGCGGCAATCGGCGAGATTAGAAATATTAAACCATTACAGCGGGTATATAAAAAGAAAATTGGGCCTGTCGGCAACAAGAATTATAATGAAGAATTTATGGTAAGGGCAGTGGCGGCGATAAGAAAAAGAAAATTAAAAGTTCGTGATGCTGCTGAACAGTATACAGTGCCATATATAACATTATATCACCGGGTGCATGGAAAGTACTCATTAAAATATGGGAGACAACCGGTCCTGTTCGAAGATGAGGAGAAATTGCTCTCGGATGGGCTAATAATATGTACCAATTGGGGGTTTCCTTTAAAATCAACGGACATTAGGCAGATTATTCAGCAATATCTGAACAATCTCGGCAGTAGAGAAGGAAGATTTAAAGATAACTTGCCAGGTTTAGACTGGCTGAAAATACTAAACGGGTCAGAGCAGCAGTCGGTTATGAGATGATAGAGAAATATTTTTTCGAGCTTCAGGCAATGTTAAAGGATGTATCTCCAGGTAACATCATCAATTATGACGAAAGTAATTTTGTTGATGGCCCTGGTTCAGCGAGGGTAGTCGTAAAACGCGGGGTCAAGCATGCTCACAGTATTTTGGACACATCTGAGTCGAGCACCAGCGGCATGTTTGCAATAACTGGAAGTGGAATATTATTGCCCCCCTATATAGTGTACAAAGCCAAGCATCTTTACCCCGGATGGTCAGAAGGAGGCTACCAAGGAAGCAGATACAACCGAACTCTGACTGGATGGTTCGATAGTACAATGCTTGGAGACTGGTTCAGAAATATAGTCCTACCCCACACAAAAAATTTGGTGGGGCCTAAGGTGTTAATCGGAGATAATTTAAGTAACCACCTGACTCTAAGCATTGTTCAAGAATGTGAAGATAATCAAATTAGATTTGTACTACTACCTTTAAACTCGACACATCTTCTACAACTACTCGATGAGGCCTATTTTCGTCCATTGAAGGCAGTATGGAGCAGTATATTGGAGAAGTGGAAGCAAAAAAATCGAGGGGTCCTTCCAAAGACCGTCTTTCCAAGGCTTCTGAACGAGTCGATCGAGAGAGTGGGAGTAAACTCTGCAGAAATTCTATTTCAGGATTTAAAGCTTGTGGAGTAGCACCCTGGAACCCAAACGTCCTTAAACAAATTCCTAGAAATGTAACCCCGGAGGAAGACTCGGTAGAAAAAGCTTGGTCCGATGCTCTTTTAAGACATTTAGAATCCTACAGAACCCAACCAAAGGACAACAATCCAAAACCACATTAGAAGACAACGACGAAAACCTGGAAAATGAAGATCCCTTTGAAGATCCATTAGAAGAAACGTCGTACTCTATCTGGGAAGAGGATGAAGAGCGAAATAGCAATGAAGAAGAAGCTGAATGTGACCTACCCTCCTTTAATTATTTGGACCAAAATTTGGAAATCGGCGATTACGTGATTGTGAAGTTTATTACCAATAAACGTGATAGAAAATTTATTGGTAAAATAGAGAATATAGGTGAGAAAAATGGGTTTGTCGTAAATGCATTAAGGAAACAAAATGGCAAAAAACACATATTTTTTTGTATACCCGGTTGTTGCTGACGTAACAACTGTTACAAGAGAACAAAATTTAAATTTTTACAAGAAGATTTTTCTTCAGTAGAATAGAATAATTTTATACTAGTGTTGGACTTATTGCTTAGTTTTGTTAAATTTACTGCTTAGTTTTGTTGAGGTTACTTGTGTTTTTTTAAATGTTTTATTTTCTTTCTATTTGGTGTTCTTAACCTAGATTAAGTTTTGTTAAATCGCTGATTTGCTAATAATAAAGAGTTTAAAACACTTTTTTTTCGTTTCTTTGTCATTTTATTTTAAAAACTAATTTTTAAAACGATATTCAATTATCCACTTTATTCCATACATTTCAAAAATGAACTTTAAATGAAAATTAATATGTAGTTCACTTTACCCCCACGTATGGGGTAAAGTGGATCAACAATACAATACAACTGAAATAAATCTAACTTTGGGAATATTAAAAGGAAGGTACTAAGAATCATAAATTTTTGTCTTCGAAAGATTTAAATCAATATTTCACAAGAATACATTTAAAAAAACCTCATTTTTCGATCCACTTTACCCCATTTGACGGTAGTTGATGGTCTTTTAGGAGTACTTATTTTTTTCACAAATTTTAAAGTTTGGTATTATTAAAGAAAATTCTGATGAAACCACCACGGTTAACATTACTTTTTGTTGGGTTTTAATGGGACATGTAAATAACTTAATTAATTCTAATTCAATTACTCTATTCACTTTAATTCAAAATAAGATTTCTGTGGATTTTGATTTAAAATTATGCTGGGAGCTGGAAAAAAATTCTAATTATAAAACTATCTCTTGTGATGATAAATTATGTGTCCGCCGCATTCTTAGCTTTTCGTACTCTTAAACAATTAGCTGATGATGATATATCGAATTATCAACTTTCTTCTGAGGTTTTAGTCAGGGATAGCTACATTGATAATGCAGTTTGTGTCGAAAGTTCCTGAGAAAAGTCTAAAATTCTTAAAAATCAGTTAATGGTTTTTTAGCAAAGGGAAGTTTTGAGTTGGGAAAATGGGATCAAATAATGCAGATTTGTTATCCGATTTACTTCAGATCATTTTTATAATAGTGATATTTCATTTGATTCGGAAAAGGGCAGTAATACAAAAATATTAAGACTTCAATGGAATCCTCTATCCGATATATTTTCAGTGTTGTTGTAATTTTGTTATCTATGGACGCCGGTAATCAGACCTAAATCTTTTAAATTTACTTACTTAAAATATGTGTCCTGTGGTTATTAGAGTAGGAAACTGAGGGATAAAAATGATACCACTGGCTTCAACTCAACAAATGGATTTTTTTTATTTAGAACAACTAAACGATTAAACAGTACACCTATTTATTTTTTTTAACGAAAATCAAAACTAGTTTGAAAAGAAAATCAAATTGAGACAATCATAAATTCGGAAAGTTATGCAAATTATATAAATAGACATAAACACATTAAGGCTCTAGAAAATGCCTTCATGACAAGTTCATTATTTTAAGTAAAAAATCATCAAACAGTTCACAATTTTCTGGCGGCTGACGAAATTATTATTAACTTACGATATCTTCGTGTATTCCAAGTATTGAAATATTTTTTTTTTGTTTAAAACAGGACACTTTAGCGGTTGTAACTGTGTATTATAAGTCTTGAGGATCATCTCTATTTTTTGAAAAACGAAATAAGAAAATTGCTAATCACACTTTGTGCATTGCTTGTTTCAGCAATCGAAAAACTATTTTGTTTTTAGGAATTTTTATATACTTTCAGTAAATAAGAAATATTAAAGAAAATTTTTAGAAAAAATGCATTAAGTTATGTTCTATACTTTTTGAGATATTTGAATTTGAAATTTTAAACGCGGCGCGGCCGGATCTTGCATTAAGCGCGACTGCATCTAGGAGCGGACAACAATACAGCGGCGAGACGACGAATAAGCTTACTACAGGCAGAATATTTTGTCCGAATGGCCGTTATTTTCTTTCTTATTTATATATATATATGTATATATATATATATATATATATATATATATATATATAACTATATATAGAAATATATAATTTCTGCAGGTGTGACATAATCGAAAGCAGTTCTTCTTGTAGGCCGTTTTGCACCTGCAGAAATTATATATTTCTGCTATTATACATATATCTCTTCCGGTCAAGAACTTTTGATAAAGATGTGTGAGAGCGCATTTTTATCGATTTTTAGTATCTACTCTCCGCATGATGGTGCTAGTGCATACTTTTTAAATTACCTATGGGTTTGCAGCCGGAAATCACCGGAGCCCCGATGGGTGGTGCTAGATGTTACATTTAACTTGTAGTACTGTTTCAGTATGATCGACGATTCGTTTTCGATTTTGTCATATCGAGCAATCTGTTATTTCAGATCTCCCCGGTACAAGTACAGTACAGCCTGCCTGATGAGGGTAGAGGCCCACAAATCATGATCGCAGGAGGGTACCATGTGACATAATCGAAAGCAGTTCTTCTTCTAGGCCGTTTTGCACCTACAGAAATTATATATTTTTGCTATT
>JAUTXW010001728.1:337500-358373 GCA_030620095.1 Kuschelorhynchus macadamiae
ACATAAAACTGGAATAATGTTAAAGTACACAAATTAACCTGATAATTAACAAAGTAGCAAAGTAAAGCTTCCTGAGTTTTTGTACTTAATAAAAGTTACTTGAAATATTTAAACATGTCATAGAAAATGATTAATATTTTTCCAGCGACCGAATAAATAAACCTATTTTTAAATGAAAGGTAAATAAAAGCCTAATAATCTTAGATACAAAAATTGGTAGATACGTTGTTGGAACCATAAAATAAAACACTGCATTATTTTAAATGGGTCTACGAGCAGGCTCAAAATGTTCTGGTATTTTTATAGTAAAGGGGTCCTATTCGCCCTTAAAAATCCTCTATTATTTTAATCTCTAGGTAAAATGTTTTAAAACTTAAACATTGACAGCAAAATAAGTTTAATCTGGCAGTCCTATTTACCAAATACGAAATCACTAGACGGAATGTACTAACAAAAATTTGTTAAGTAACCTAAATCCCACTCTGCCTCCTACCCTATATATTATAACAAGGTAAACACAATATGGCCCTTCAGCATTGTAACATTGCCACACACTACAATTGCAACTTAGTGTTTCTAATTGCGAGTATAAATACAAATATGTATGACTAACCATTTATAGCATGAACTTATTGGTAAAATCCTGAATAGACTTTCCCCCAAAAGATTACGTATTTCGGTCCTTTTCATGGGATCATCAAGTATTATGCTCTTTAATAATACATTGGGATAATTTATATCCTTGTAGGCATTTTACGCTACTGCTATTAAAATATAGGCTTTTTATAACATGGTATCTGAACGTTACATGTTTTTGATGTTCGTTAATTAAAATTATTAAAAGAGTATTTAAGTTAAAAATATAAAATAATAATAAGAAAGAGTATTTAAGTAAAAAATATAAAATAATAATAAGAAAGTGTGCCCTCTTAAGTTCCCTAAATTGTTTTAATATTAATTTTCGATGAAAAATCGCTCTTTATAAAAAGTTCTGTTTACAGAGAAAAATAATAAATCATTAAAATTTTATAAAAACGGGATTTTTCCTTGCAATTGTCCACCTAAAATATTGACTTAGATTTAAGAGACAGAATAAAAATGTTGAAAGAAAAAATTTCAGAATGTATTGCGTTGTTTATATAATAGTATTATTTATGTATACCCAATGTCTCTAAAATGTGAAGCAGATCCAACAAACATTTTTCAATGGAAAACCCTGTATATTGTATGTCCATAAAATGGGTCTAATTTATCTGATTTTTTTTAAAAAATTAAACATAGTCTATGCTTATAAGCCTTGGGAAGAAATGACTCTAAATTTTAGGAGGTGGGTGATACCGGTAGCATACTGGACGTCGGGAAATACTAGAGAGAAACGAATTGCGGGTTCGGATTCAGCTGTACTTTTGTATTCGAAAAATTTTTTGACCACGCCTATATACGAAGCCAGCTAGTAATATATTTTTTCGATTTAAAAAAAATATTATTGGTTCTATTTTTTGACGTAAATTACTATAGATAAAAAAAACCGTTTTCAAAATTGGACCTTTTTCAAATTTGCCCTTGTTCTTAATTTTCCTCATTTTCAAAAGGGATTAAGCTTCATAAAAATTCAAAAAGGGGTTTAGAACTCGACTTATTCGAGAACGATTTCTTGTTCGATCTTTTTACTTATACTTAGTGGTATTGTAATCGTGAAAAAATCACCCTCAGAGACTTTTGCAGATCTTTGCGTTTTAGGGTTCCTGGAGTCCGAAAAACCTGTTCTTCCGTCAGCCTGTCTATCTATACGCGGCATAGATCAAAAACTACTTATCAGATTTACTTCAAACTGAGGTCAAAAATCAAGGGTCGGAAGTTTGATAAAAATAATAATATAGCAGCGACACAAAATGTAAAATTATTATTAAGAAACTAATCAGGTGGACTTATATATTTGCACAAAAATAAAGGCTAATATAGGGATAAACTGGTATATTTATATGCCGAAACAAAATGCCGATCTAATAAAATATTTATAAATTCTGTAACAAAAAACTGCTTATCCAATTGATTTAAAATTGTGTACAAAAATCAAGTATGAAACAAGTAAAATTTTAGAGCGAATCCAATATAGCAAAACAAAAAGGCGGCTTAATAAAATATTTAAATATGCGTTAAAATTCCATTTTTAGGAATAAGAACTTTCTTTTTATGAAAGAAAATAATAAAAGATATAATTTGGTTTTTATAGACTTAATAAACAAAGTTATGAAAAATAATTAGGAATAATAGTAACAATAATAAATAAATTAAAAACTAAAAATTACAATATAGGATTTATATAGTTATTACCAAATAATTATATGCATATATAGACTGTGTTATATGTAAGCAGTGAAAGTCTACGCGACGGAAGTTGTGGGTGGGAAGGTTTACCGGTTTACTAAAGTTAATGAACTTGAAATGGCGAAACGTTTTCCTTGAAATTTTTTTTATCTTAAAAAAAAAAGTTTTTTTTCTTAAAAAGCAAAAGCGCAGTTTACACCTTTAATACTTAAGACAAAATATACAAAAGTAAAAAAAAAAACGTATTTTTGCTCTTTTATAAAATGGCATTATCAAAATACATTTTAATTTTTATTTTTTGGGCATTTAATCGTGGATAACTCGATTCGTTGACCTAAAAGAATTGTAAAAACTAAAAAACGTTAAAAATCAAAAAAATTACCGAACAGGTAGAAAGAAACTAAAATTGCTGCTATTGCTATGCTTCTGAAACTACTAGAATTTAATTCTATATACCAAAAAAACCTTCCTAGACGTACGTTCAAAGTTGATTAAAATCTTGATCCGGGACAGTAGAAAAGGGTCTGTTGGACAAAGGAACCTTCTTGTCGTGTATCGCGGTCCCTAATTTTCCTACAGAAAAACTTCCTAATAGTTTTCTATAAATCTGAAGTCAAGCTAAAAAAACGCACCACTGGGACGTCAATCCGTATATGCTCACGTAAGCATAGCGCCCTTCTACATTTTTTGTGCCGAGTTTTTCCCAAACTTGCCAAGTTTTACCCATAATTTTTTGATTTTTTTAAAAGTTTTATTAAGGTTAAAAATTTAATTTTTTCTGGATATTTTTGGAGGTTTAAAGGAATGTGTAAAGAAATTTGTTCAAATATATCTCCGTCTTCTTTATACAGTGTGTCACAGGATAGGCGAACAAAGAAGTGTAAGTGATCAAAAATTTTGTAGGAACAATTTTTTATTTTCTTTGTAGGTAAAGTACATTTTCTGTAAAAGATATCGAAAAACCTATTTAGAATTGAATATCATGCGTACATCTCGGAATTTTAAGAAATCGAGAGACTTTTTATCTACCTAATCTAAATGCGACTCTTTGGGATTCATATTTATTTGAACAGAAGTATCTTTTGTAGTATTTCGTATTTAAAACTATCAAAATTAAATTTTGCGCGTTCAAGGTCGATTAAGAATTGTGTGTGAAACCACTAAAAATCTTTTTCAAATGCAATCACTTTTTAGTTTTTCATTCTTTTTTTTTTCAAATGTTTTTTAAACGCCACGTTCGCATTTTATGTTCATCAATTTTCTAAGGAGAAATTTTCGAAAATTAGAAATATCTTTTTTTATAAAATATAAAACAATTGAAATAAGTAAGAAAGTTGTTAGTTTCTAAGGCAAAAAAGCCAAAACTCAACATAGACTTTTTGTAAAATATGAAAAAAAATCGAAAAAAGTTAGGAAGTGGTTGGCCGAGGTTGCCGAGCTAGGGAGAAACCCATCGCGGATTCAGCTGAGGGTCATTACATCTATAGTGCGGACTTCTTTTTTTAATAAAAATTGGACTACACTCACAATCGAAGCCAGCGAATAATATTTTTTTTTGATTTGAAAAACGTGTCGAACGTATTTTTGGACGCTAATAACGAGAAAAATTGACTTTGACCATTTTTGTTTTTAAAAAGAAATTCTAATCCGTAATTCCCCTCTGAAAGTTATTAATTTTCTTAATTTAAGATCATAACTTTTTTCTTCATTCCGCTAGGTGTATTCTCGTAGACTTTTTAGAAAATTTTTAGAATTTGATTTCTGTGAAAATGATTTGTCGGAGGTACTTTTTTTGTAATAATTAAAGTTTTTGACCTTAAAAAGGAGAAACTTTCTTATTTGTAACTTTTTCGTATCTGATCATTTTCTATACCTCGAGATCTGATATTGCCATGCATCTGAAACTATCAAAACACATATGATTTAAAATTTGATCTGAAACCACTTGAAAAACAACACTGGACAGAAAAAAAATATCTCGGCTCCTAATTTTTTACAGAAAAATTTCTTAATATTTTTATAAATCTTGAGTCAAACTTTCCAGAAAGAATTCAGATCCAATCTACATTATTTTGTTTCGAAGATATAGACCAAAAACTAAAATTCAAGTTTTGGCCTATTCCTCACGTAGGCATCACTGGATCTCCAATCCGTAAATATTTCCATATGCAGCTCGTCCCCTATTTATTTGTTTGGGCTATGCATTTTTTTCTAACTTGCACGGTTCTGGAGTTATCGATGCTTTTTTTCATATTTACTACGTGTTGTGTAGGTGAAAAACTCGGTGAAACTATCAAAATTGAATTCAGCGCATTCAAGGGCGATCAAAAATTGGGTCTTGAACCACTGAAAAAGGGGTCATCTATGTATCGATACAGGGTGTTAAAATTTAGCATTGGCATTTCAAAAACCGTAAGAGATACAAGGTTAGTGAAATTATGCAAAGTTGCGCAATTTAATGTCGAATAATATTATGTCGTTGTGGGAAAATTCCGATTACTTCCGGAGACCGTGAAAAATCGTCATTTTCGTTTTTATTTCACATTTGAAAGCGTATATATATAGCAATACATTTTACATCTTTATTACCATTTTTCCTTCTGTGTAAGATGGTGTAGTCAGATTTAAAATCAAAGGTTCCCTCTTCAAGGTCTCAACATCAACTTTATTTTTTCAAGTACCGACCTGAATATGAACATTGAACCAATAATGTGCACTCATACATTTAGGTTGTCTAAAATTTTTTTTGCGAATTTGGCAAGATTCTGGTTTTCCATCTCTGTTTCTTATAGAAAAATTTTAAATCTTCTTTTCAAATATCGTTGGTTTTGGGAGGTCTAATGCTTCATAAAAGTGAAATAATAAAACCAAGGTTCATACTTAAAGAAATCAAGTTAATGATGAGATCTGGAAGACGAAACGTTGGATTTTAAATCTTAATGTATTATCTTGTAGAGAAGGAAAGGTGGTTGTAAATATGTAAAATTTATTTTGTAATATCTCTTGAAATCCAGCCTAAAAAGAATAAAAAGGAGAATCACGTTTTTCAGTTTTTTGCAAATATCTTCGGAAGTAAATTTTCCAACTTTATCAACGGGGTTTTATTCGACAATAAATTACGCAATTTTGCCCTAATTTAACCAACCTCGAATCTCTTACGGTTCTGAGATGTCAATGCTATCCCATCCAATTTGTGACACCGTGTAATGTAAAAAAGGAGTTTTCTCTCAGAAAGGTGTCTGATATTAAAAAATGTATCAAAAATTGTTTGAACTGCATTTTGTGCAGTTAGCCCAGATTAAGGCTTTTGGTTTGATGTAAAAAGTAGTTCTGTCACAGAAAGATGTCTGATATTAAAAAGTGGATCAACTTTTTTTAGAGCTAACTTTGATTAGCCCAAGTTAGGTTTTTTTTACTACAAAATATAGATCAACCTTGTGTTAACTTTTAACTTAATTACATTTAAAGAAAATCTTTTTCTCATTTTTTATTTTTTCAGTTTTTCTACACCAATCACTTTCTAACATATTTCATTTTCTTTCATATCTTATAACAAATCTATTTTTAGTTTAGGAAATTGTTTCGCCCTAGAAACTAACTATTTCTTAACTTATTTCAATGTTTTCATATCTTTTAAAAAAATCTTCGAACATTTTTTGCCTTAGAAAATAAGTGAAGACAAATGCAAAGGGTGGCGTTCTAGAAATGTTTAAAAAAAAATTTAAAAATAAAAAGTGAATGAATTTGAAAAAGACTGTCTTTAAATGTTAATAACTTAAAAGGGAGGAACTGTACCGAACAGGGTAAGCTACATCTTGTAATTCTCGTGTGTGAAGTTACCAAGCAGATCTGCTTGTTGTAATCTGCGCAAAGTATTCCAAGTTACATAGTGGTTCTACGTTTTGTAGTTCTCGTGCGCCAATTATTTCAAATTACAAAGTAGTTCTACATTTTGTAGTTCTTGTGCCAGTGACGTATTGCTTCTGGGGGGTTTTGAGACGATGACAATTTTCAAGAACCAAATAAAAAAGTCTTCTATAAAACTGGCTGGCTCTGGGAGAGGGGGGATTACCCGCCAATTCCGAAAAAAGAGTCCTTACTTTATACTATTTCTATTATTTTAGCTTAAATAAAACTGGTTTTAACCCCGAAACTCCTTTTATATAGACCACTGTCCCGGACACGAAGTATTTCAAGTTAAAAACTAAATACACATTTTGTAGTTCTCGTGCGCGAAGAATTTCTAGTTAGTAGTTACAAAAGAGATCTACACGCGGTAGACTTCAGTCGACGCGCAGGCGGCCGCGCCCCTCCCAATATACTTCGAATTAGCAAACAAATTCTATTTTATGGATGTATTATAGACAGGATATTATATGTAAAAAATGTACGTTGGGTGTTACTACATATATTTGACGTATTATGTATATATAAATAACCCTACAAATTTTATGTTTGATAACTTTTTTTACCTCTTAAAATTAGACCACGGAGTTGGCGAATTATGAGGAAAATCCTGGTAATGGGTGCAATAAATTTGAGCTTCATCATTAGCATTTCAGAAACCGTAAACGATCTTGGAATGTACACATCACACAGAGGCCGTCTCTATTCAGATGCGAAACATAAAGCTTCGAAAATAGGAAGTAGGGAACGAATTTGCACTCTGAATAAAAATACATCTTATTTTTCTATTTTTGAAAGCCCAAAAATCAACTTTGAGTAGAAATACCTGCCAAAATGGTCAGACAAAAAAGGGCCAATGTTAAACAGGGGAACGCCAGTTGGAATGACTAAACATTGGACCTAATGTCGAATGTGCGGAGGTACAAATTTCGGCCGCGAAATCATATAAATGTCGGCGAATTTCTCAGTTTACCGACCAAAGCTAAACAGTAAGGTAAGCATTGTAAATGTCAAATGAGATTTTGGCGGAGTTTTAACTTCCAACATTTACGATAAACTCAGAGAGAAGAAATGAAGACTTTTGTGTGATATTTTGTTTCTAATAAAATGTCTCGATCACAATCTGCGATCAACATTTACAAGATGATCTTACCACACAAATACCAGAAGAACACTGGCCATATTAAACAGCACCGCCTTGCTGAAAATCAGTTGCTAGATAAGTAGTATAGCAGGGGCGATGGCATCTTGACCACCGATCGGTCCCAGGAGCTCTTCGACTCACCTGCCTGCAAGAAGTGTTTACCTGTCACTTTTGTGCACCTGTCTTAAGCGTGACACCTGGTTTGCACAGGTAGGTGTTATTTTTGAAAAAAACTTCCAAGAAGCGAGCTTCGCGTCATCACAAGAGCCGAGCCTCGCCTCGCCGAATTCCGAGAATTGTTTTTCTGTTGATGTTCGACGTAAGACTAGAGGTCAGGTTCGCAGATAAGAAAAGGTCGAG
Source organism: Kuschelorhynchus macadamiae (assembly GCA_030620095.1). Taxonomy (NCBI): domain Eukaryota; kingdom Metazoa; phylum Arthropoda; class Insecta; order Coleoptera; family Curculionidae; genus Kuschelorhynchus; species Kuschelorhynchus macadamiae. The sequence goes on from JAUTXW010001728.1 coordinate 345,239, forward strand.
GATGTAGATAAGGAGATCTTTGTGTAGTATTGAGATGAGCAATAATAATGTTTTAATAAATAATATTTGTTTCGAATAATAGCTTATACCAGGTGATTAAAAATATGTATAGCACACATAATTAATATATACGTAAGCCTTCTATAAATGAATACAATTTTTATGCCAAAGATGTAATTGTTCAGTTGAAAAAAATATTAATAAACACTTAAAACATAGAGTAAAGTTATTAAAATTTTGTGATCCTTGTTTAGCGAATTATGTATTTGGTGTAAATAGTATTAGGTCTATGATTTTAATGTCAAAATAGAACAGTGCAAAAATATGCAAATTAAAATGTAAAAAAAAACTACTACGGTTTATTTTATGTGTTGTTGGTTTTACTTAGTGGGTCTCGTAATTCGAACTATGGCAGGAGAAAATTCAATTTTGTGTCTTGATATCCAGAGATTTAATTGTGCCTCTGGATTTATTCCAAAAGAACTAGCTGTGTATGATGGAACACGTTGTTCAAATTTTCTTTTCAAACCACCATATGACAAAAGCATGTTAAAAGGCCAGGATTTAAAAACGATATCTTATCTCGAAAACTCATATCATGGTCTAATATGGGAGTTTGGTTTAGTAGACTTGAACGAAATAGCAAATATCTTAGAACATGCGATGAAAAGATATGATGCCCCCAAAATATACGTCAAAGGAGATGAAAAGGTGAATTTTCAAAGAAAATTTATAAGTGCGGAAAAAATTTGGAGAGTGAACCGAAGCTAAACAAGTTTAAGAAAGTTCCCGAATGTCACTTTCACAAGGATCCATATGGCACTACTTGGCATTGTGCATTATCAAACACCAAGTTGTTATATGGTTATAAATACTGTTTTTTTTTTGTTTAAAGATCAATAAATTATTTGTAGAAAACATGGAAATAAAACGTATATGAAAAAAATATTTATTTTATTAAGTCACTCTACATTATTTTTATCTATCCAACTATTATACTTATCACTGAAACCTAACCATTTTACGAATACTCTATTGTTTTTACGTTTTAACACCTTTTCAACTAAATAAATGTCTGGATATTTAACTTTTTGCAATTGAAGTTCATAGAATCCTTCTTTAATGTCTTGTTTTTCTGCATCTTGAAGTAGGTATGTCACTGGATTTGTAAGTTAAACTTTTTTTAATATAAATTCGGTTTGGATTTATAAAAATTTGCACTTATAGTGTGTTATTAGTATAGGTTTTTAATATAAAAAAACATAACATATTTTAATATTTTATTTAATATTATCAGATGATCTGAAACCTTTATTTCCCCCTAATGTCCCAAAAAGAATACTGTTAGTCGATACAAAAGTGCAATTAATAGATTTTTTTGATGATGATTTGTGCAATTTTTTCTGATTTACAAATTTTAGATGCGATGCAATTAATAGATTTTTTTTGATGATGATTTGTGCAATTTTGTCTGATTTACAAATTTTAGATGTGATATTTGAATGATTAAATAAAACTATAAATACATTCTTGATCAATGATGCCCGCTCCGACGTCGATTCCATATTTGGCCCGATCTTGAATGGATTTCAGCGTAGAATCCTTGTGGTATTTCAATTTGTATGCCTGTGTCAATTTTTGATGATGGTTCAATGGTGTGGTCTTCTACGCTGAAAAGATCGAATCCAGCCGCTTCAGAGGTAAATTGTCTAGGAGCTAGAGCCTCTGGGTGTGTTTTTTCTTAATTTAATCTGAAAAAAAAAGTAAATTTAGTTATTATATGAAGTAAATATTGGTATTCAACAAATTTATTAATTTAATGCCTGCCTGGATAGTTGGTTTTGTTGTTGTTGTTGATGATGAGACTGATGTTTTATTCGTTCTAATCTACGAAATTTCCTTTTTACACTTTTTGAAGCACCTATCGGACTTTGTCGCAGTACCAAATGGTTGGATACGTAACGGATAGGATCATAAGTTTCGAATGTTCTATCTTCATCCCAGCTATAATCAACCAATTGTGATGATGATGGCACTGCTGTTGTTGTTGTTGTTGTTGGTTGTTGTTGTTGTTGATGGACGTCGACGACGACGACGACGACGACGATGATGATGGTGCATCAAAAAGTTTGGTTCTTGGTGTAGTCATTCTTTTTTGATTTATTCTAAAAAAAAATAAAAAAAATAGTAATTTTTTTGTATATCCTGTTTATTATGATATTTTTTGATATATTTAATTTTTTAGAATATAACCTTTTAATATTGTGGTTTACTTTTTGTTCTAGGTGCTTTATTCGAAACAGATAATAGATAAATTAGAAAAATTAAAAACATGAATATTGTTTTTTTATTAGGTAAATTTTAGTTTTAAGGAAATCACCATGGTAAAGTATCTGTATATTTGTAATTGACGATTCTTTTATCGTCGTAAGGATTTAGAGCAACTTTTGTCTGATTAAATGTATAAACTTTATGTAATTTTGATACAATCATTTTTTGATTAACATTATTACAAGTATTATTAAAAATACGTTGATAATAGTCATCAAAAGTTATAGTTTTAAGTGCAGTTTTATTAATTCCCTTTGCTTTTTTATAATGTTATAATTTTGAATAAAATTATCAGTTTCTTTTAAATCTATTCCTTGATTTTTCATTTTTTTATATCTTTTCTAATTCCATTTGTGTTTTATATACTTTTATGGAATACGTTTTAGATTTAAGACCTATAAATTCGAGCATAATTGTTCCATTTAGTTCATCTTTCATTAATCCTAAATTTTTTTACTTTTTGAGGGCATATTGTATATACGTTGTTATAAGGATAGTCTAAAGTATCAAATAAATGAATATCTTCTTTAATATGTTGATAGATATCGTCAACGAGAAAAAAAAGATATATTAAAGAATCGGTATCTGTATACAAAAGTTTTGCGTTAGACCCAAATTTAGTTTTTATATAGTTATAATGAAAGTCATAAAGAAACGTTTTTTTGACACATCCAAAAAAAAAAAAATGCTGAAACCTACTAAATATTGGTTTTATTTATTTTTACTTCTAATCGTGACATTTCGATAAGAACAATGTCATTAGAAATACAAGTACAACTATGAAAATTTGGTTGTGAAATATAAAAATTTGCTCCAAATCTACCAATCCATCTTGTTACTAACTTAATATCTTTATGTTTGCGTACGTTTTCTATTGTTTTTCCAAAGAATGCATTATTTAATAACTTAAAAAAAAATCAAAATCATTTTTGCTTTCTTTTCGTAAATTTGTATTTAAATCAATATGTTTTTTTTAACCAACATGATTGATCAAATTTTAATACTTTATCTATTTCTATAATTTTTAATCCTAATTGTAAAGCTTGTTTTAAATTTCGATAATGAATTACATTTTTTTTTTAATAAAAAATGTAGTTAGCAATTTTGGAAGTTTTGATTTTGGTGGACATAAATGTTCCGGACAAAGTGGTAAATCTTTATGTAATTGAAAAAGTTCTCTAGGATATTCTATATCAACTTCAAATATATATCCAATGGCGCTATCGTCAGCAATATTTAAAATAACATTAGGTGTAAAATTATTTAGATTACTCCATTTAAATTTTTTTTTGAGGTAATGGTAAACTCATTGCTGCACCATATGAATTATTAACATCAAAATACATTAAATAAGATTGAGTTAATTTTGAATCGTAAGATGTTTCCATATATTTATTATTAGCTTTACCATATCTATTCGAACATTGAGATATACTTCCTCGAATACCTCTTTCGATAAATAAAAGCATGTCAATGTCAGTTAGAAGTAGTTCTAATTCGATACCTTGTGACAAAACAATTTGATAAGTTAAACCTGGAACTGTATAGGTCCACAATGCATCTAGTTCGTACGTTGTTAGACACATATCTCTAAAGTTTTCAAAAATAATAGCCAAAAGTAGAAAACGTCAGTTTTAAGGTATAATTCTGCATATTCTTGTAAATTGTTGATATTAAAAGTATTCCAAAAACGGTTTGAGACAAAACAATATTCATCTTGTGAAATATTTTTACCACTAATGGAACTATAAAAAGATTCTATTTTCGGAAATGTTGTGTCTTTTAATTGTTCCCAACAATCTAAATATCCATATGGAAAAAACTCCTTTACGTGATAGTAATTCAAACTCGGTATTTGATGTATAAAAACTTTTAAGAATATTTTTTTATCATTAGGTAAATAAGAGGATAAATTGTTAATACTGGAAGACATAAATCTATAAGAATCCAGAAATCTAAAATTAATATTTGTATTTTCTATATATTTCGTAAAAGAAATAAATCTTTCTTTATTAATTATAATTGTAAAGGGAAAAATTATTTTTTTCCCTTTACATTAAGACTGAGTGCTTTAATTAAGAAATAACTATCGTAGCCGGAGGGAGATTGTAGAATAATACAAGTGTCATGGGGTCAGTTTCGCAGATAACAAAAGGTCAAGATGATTACAAGATGAATGAGTAGCACCACGAAACTGACAATGATCTTTAACTTTTTTTTCATCGAATGCAAATAGTTTTTTACAAATAAAACAATGAGATACAGAATAAAACGTATGTAATTCTTCTTTGTTTAAAGGTTTTATTGGAATTATATTTTTAAAAATTTTGTCAACTTGGTATGCAATATTCTCTTTTAGTTCTTTTAGGAACCATTCAATGCAGTCTTTTCCTGTAAATATTTTAAAATATGATAAAGAATTATTATATTTAAAATAATATGTAATGCTGAAAGCTTTATGTTCTTGATATATTGTAGTCGTAGTAGTAGTAGACTTTGAATTAATTGTGTTTGGATTTATTTTTTCTAAAATACTTTCTAAATCGGCATAAATTGCAAAAAGAACTCTTTGTTTAAATTTAAAATTTGTAAATTTTAAAATATTTTTATCATCAGATGGTAAAGTTATTTTGGTTTTATTCATAGTTTTACAACAAATTAAATGTTTTTGAAGGTTTTCTTCAGTTTTAAAGTGATTTAAACATCTTTCACAAAACCATTTTTTGTGACTTATATTTCCCATTTGTTGGTTTAATACACGTGATAGATCTTTAATTAAAGCAAAATGATATATATTTGGATAGTTATTTTCATCATTAAAATAATCCATTTTATTGTTACAAGGAATCATTAGTAAATTTATTTTTGGAGAATAATTTTGTTGACTTGAACACAGTGGAACAATTTGAGATTTTTTTTTATAGTGAAAATGTTAATTGATAATTTATTTAATATTTCAAATTTTAATATATTTTTAATGCATATGGGAAATTCAATGTTATCATACTTTAATACCTCACTAAAATGAGGATAAGAAGATTTTCTGTTTATATTTCTGTTTTTTTATCACTTACTGGATATAAAGCACATACAATTGACCATAAAAACAATATTGATCATTATTTTTAATGTTAATAATTCCTTTGTATTTTTAAGAAATTGAGGTATTTCTGTGTAAGTTGAAAGGTCAACATTTATAGGGTAAAATTATTTATATTCACTTTCAAATGTAAAATTTCATATAACGCAAAACCAGAATCTCTTTCTTGAAATTCTTCCAATTTTTTAAAAATTTTATTTTTCGCATTTTCAGTATACCAATTTCTTTTAGAGCAGTATTATTGTGAATAATTTCGTTTTCTGTAGAAAAATGTTTTTATATCAGTTTCCAGTTTTTATCTGAATTGCAAAACTTTTATATGCTTTATTTAAAAAAATTGTTGGATCTTTAATATTTAAGTTTATAATAGCACCTGTTCGTATTCGTTCCTGAAAACACGATTCAATATCTTCCAGTAATAAAATTTTTTTTAATTATTTTTAAATAGGGCAGAACGACAAAATTTTATTCTTTTTTGATTTTTAAAAGTTTCCTTATAATTTGTTAAATAAGTTAAACTTGATTCAATTTTTGAAAAATTTGCAATACATTTTGATTTACTTTTTTTGACAGTTATTAATTAATTTTATTATTTTATTTAAATATTTTATCCAAAATAAATATTCATCTTTTTTTAATTAATCTGCTTACCTGCTCGATTTTATGTAGCACTTTACTGACCAACTGATCAAGAGTCTGTAAGCTAATTTCAGAATTAACATCCATTTTTATAATAGACTGAAGTCTATTAGAATAGTTAAATAGGGATCTAGGTATATACATATTTTTTTAAGTTGTTGCAGTGAATTAGATTTTATTATAATACATAAGATAATTTCAGTGAATCCAAAATAATAAAGTTAACAAATTAACCCACAATTAAAGAAATAAGTTATTACACCTTATATAAAAAATATATTCTATTTACAAATTAAGTAATCATTTCTACTGCGTAGTTGCATATGTAAATGTAAGTAATGGTTTTGTTATTATACAATAGGAGAGGTTGAGTTTTTTGTATTTTCCATTTAAACATTTCATAAGAAATACATTTATCTTAAAATTTATATTTTTTCAAATATAATATGTTTGAAACTAAATTTCCTAGTTTACCCTCCCATTAAAACAAGAATCCACATCTTCCCAAACTGATTTTCTTTTCAACAGACCCTTGTTATTTTTTAAGTGCAATTTAAAACGTAATAAAAACTGTTTTTAAAATTGACAAATTACTTTCCACTCTATTACAACGACGAACACATGAACTATTTTTTAAACATTTTTTAATAATAGCAATTGTTTTTTTTTTTAGATAACGTACATGCGTTTGGTAATCTTCTTTTGTTTTAAGTAATCTACTTACAATTTCAGTTTTTCGGACCGCCTCACTTGGAAATGATATAATGACAAGAGCGATGTACTCGACAGGTTCGGTGTGTGCATGATAATTTATATACAAAACTCTTATCAATCATTCGCGTCATTTCTATTGACAACACACACACACGCAAAGTAGCATGGTATAATCATGTATATGTAAAATTTTCCAGAAGATAAGTCACGTTGCACCAAAAACATGTTTTATCAAATATAGGTCACGTTGCATGACCTTCGCATTTTTATTTTCAGTTATCAAATACAAGTCACGTTGCACGACGTACATTGCATTTTTATTTTTTTCGTTATCGAATATAAGTCACGTTGCAAAATATTAGGAAAATTTCTGTTTTTTCTAGTAATTATAATAAAAGATAAAGAAGCATTAACTCTGGATTTGGTGTTCCAATATGTAACAGCAAATTTTGTTGAAAATTTCCTTTGAAATTAATGAATACTTTGATCGTCGTCTACGTCAAAATCTCAAATTTTTTTTCAGTGATAAATTTGTATTTATACTCGTCCAGAGTTTGCGTTTGGTATCAGTCTCTCTCTATTCGTTTGTTGATATTAGTATAGAATTTGAAACAAGTTCTTCAGTTCCAGAAAATACTAGTGCATATTGTTTAATCCATTAACAAGTACAGTAAAAGTGATTTGACAAAAAAAATGTTTAAAACTAATTTTGTTGTTGAGCAAAGACCTGTCAATAAGTTTGAAACTAAATTTCCTAATTTACTTAAAACGAATTTCGTTCCCAATCAGGGATCATCAATATTATCAAATTTTCATATTCACAAACTTTATAAAAAAAAAGTGAATAAAATTTCAAAAGTAACTTTATTCGAGGAAGATGAAATGGAAATAGTTCAAAACAAAATTGTAATAAAACAACCAAATCTTAGAATAAATTATTTGGATTAGTTAGATAATAGTGATACGTGTAATTTCAGTAAATATTTTTATTTTTTTTTGGGTAAGTAAATAATATTTGTATATTTTTTTTCACTGTGTTCCCCAAATAAAATACCCACGATGTTACATAAATTCTAACTGAACGACTGGATGCGGAGTTAGTTTTTTTTACATTTTAATAGTTCTATATATAAATATATTTTTTTCTAATTAAAAAGTTTTAAAATCAAAAAAACAAATGTCTACGACACCATCTACAATCGTGGTATTTGTAAAAGATAAAATTAATTTTTCGTTAAAGATGGCTTTAGTTGTCCTGAATCAACTTATATTTATTTAACAGGAACTTACTTATTTTTTAAACTTATTTTATTTATTTAATATATTTATCCTTTCATTGTATATTTTATATCTATGTTCTGTATTTAGAATTTTTTCAAGTACACTTTCACATTCTTTAATTTTTTTTTCAAAACGAAGTCTAACTAGATAATATTTTTGACAGTCACTTTTTCGAGCTTGTCTATATACAAAATTCCATTTAATTAAATAATAGTATTTATTTTGATTTTCTTTGAAAGTTACTGATTTTTTTATGGTATATGCAAAAACTTCAATAGAAAGTAATTTGTCAATTTTAAAAACAGTTTTTATTACGTTTTAAATTGCACTTAAAAAATAACAAGGGTCTGTTGAAAAGAAAATCAGTTTGGGAAGATGTGGATTCTTGTTTTAATGGGAGGGTAAACTAGGAAATTTAGTTTCAAACATATTATATTTGAAAAAATATAAATTTTAAGATAAATGTATTTCTTATGAAATGTTTAAATGGAAAATACAAAAAACTCAACCTCTCTATTGTATAATAACAAAACCATTACTTACATTTACATATGCAACTACGCAGTAGAAATGATTACTTAATTTGTAAATAGAATATATTTTTTATATAAGGTGTAATAACTTATTTCTTTAATTGTGGGTTAATTTGTTAACTTTATTATTTTGGATTCACTGAAATTATCTTATGTATTATAATAAAATCTAATTCACTGCAACAACTTAAAAAAATATGTATATACCTAGATCCCTATTTAACTATTCTAATAGACTTCAGTCTATTATAAAAATGGATGTTAATTCTGAAATTAGCTTACAGACTCTTGATCAGTTGGTCAGTAAAGTGCTACATAAAATCGAGCAGGTAAGCAGATTAATTAAAAAAAGATGAATATTTATTTTGGATAAAATATTTAAATAAAATAATAAAATTAATTAATAACTGTCAAAAAAAGTAAATCAAAATGTATTGCAAATTTTTCAAAAATTGAATCAAGTTTAACTTATTTAACAAATTATAAGGAAACTTTTAAAAATCAAAAAAGAATAAAATTTTGTCGTTCTGCCCTATTTAAAAATAATTAAAAAAAATTTTATTACTGGAAGATATTGAATCGTGTTTTCAGGAACGAATACGAACAGGTGCTATTATAAACTTAAATATTAAAGATCCAACAATTTTTTTAAATAAAGCATATAAAAGTTTTGCAATTCAGATAAAAACTGGAAACTGATATAAAAACATTTTTCTACAGAAAACGAAATTATTCACAATAATACTGCTCTAAAAGAAATTGGTATACTGAAAATGCGAAAAATAAAATTTTTAAAAAATTGGAAGAATTTCAAGAAAGAGATTCTGGTTTTGCGTTATATGAAATTTTACATTTGAAAGTGAATATAAATAATTTTACCCTATAAATGTTGACCTTTCAACTTACACAGAAATACCTCAATTTCTTAAAAATACAAAGGAATTATTAACATTAAAAATAATGATCAATATTGTTTTTATGGTCAATTGTATGTGCTTTATATACAGTAAGTGATAAAAAAAAAAAAAAAATATAAACAGACATCATCTTATATCCTCATTTTAGTGAGGTATTAAAGTATGATAACATTGAATTTCCCATATGCATTAAAAATATATTAAAATTTGAAATATTAAATAAATTATCAATTAACATTTTCACTATAAAAAAAAATCTCAAATTGTTCCACTGTGTTCAAGTCAACAAAATTATTCTCCAAAAATAAATTTACTAATGATTCCTTGTAACAATAAAATGGATTATTTTAATGATGAAAATAACTATCCAAATATATATCATTTTGCTTTAATTAAAGATCTATCACGTGTATTAAACCAACAAATGGGAAATATAAGTCACAAAAAATGGTTTTGTGAAAGATGTTTAAATCACTTTAAAACTGAAGAAAACCTTCAAAAACATTTAATTTGTTGTAAAACTATGAATAAAACCAAAATAACTTTACCATCTGATGATAAAAATATTTTAAAATTTACAAATTTTAAATTTAAACAAAGAGTTCTTTTTGCAATTTATGCCGATTTAGAAAGTATTTTAGAAAAAATAAATCCAAACACAATTAATTCAAAGTCTACTACTACTACGACTACAATATATCAAGAACATAAAGCTTTCAGCATTACATATTATTTTAAATATAATAATTCTTTATCATATTTTAAAATATTTACAGGAAAAGACTGCATTGAATGGTTCCTAAAAGAACTAAAAGAGAATATTGCATACCAAGTTGACAAAATTTTTAAAAATATAATTCCAATAAAACCTTTAAACAAAGAAGAATTACATACGTTTTATTCTGTATCTCATTGTTTTATTTGTAAAAAACTATTTGCATTCGATGAAAAAAAAGTTAAAGATCATTGTCAGTTTCGTGGTGCTACTCATTCATCTTGTAATCATCTTGACCTTTTGTTATCTGCGAAACTGACCCCATGACACTTGTATTATTCTACAATCTCCCTCCGGCTACGATAGTTATTTCTTAATTAAAGCACTCAGTCTTAATGTAAAGGGAAAAAAATAATTTTTCCCTTTACAATTATAATTAATAAAGAAAGATTTATTTCTTTTACGAAATATATAGAAAATACAAATATTAATTTTAGATTTCTGGATTCTTATGGATTTATGTCTTCCAGTATTAACAATTTATCCTCTTATTTACCTAATGATAAAAAAATATTCTTAAAAGATTTTATACATCAAATACCGAGTTTGAATTACTATCACGTAAAGGAGTTTTTTCCATATGGATATTTAGATTGTTGGGAACAATTAAAAGACACAACATTTCGAAAAATAGAATCTTTTTATAGTTCCATTAGTGGTAAAAATATTTCACAAGATGAATATTGTTTTGTCTCAAACCGTTTTTGGAATACTTTAATATCAACAATTTACAAGAATATGCAGAATTATACCTTAAAACTGACGTTTTCTACTTTTGGCTATTATTTTGGAAAACTTTAGAGATATGTGTCTAACAACGTACGAACTAGATGCATTGTGGACCTATACAGTTCCAGGTTTAACTTATCAAATTGTTTTGTCACAAGGTATCGAATTAGAACTACTTCTAACCGACATTGACATGCTTTTATTTATCGAAAGAGGTATTCGAGGAAGTATATCTCAATGTTCGAATAGATATGGTAAAGCTAATAATAAATATATGGAAACATCTTATGATTCAAAATTAACTCAATCTTATTTAATGTATTTTGATGTTAATAATTCATATGGTGCAGCAATGAGTTTACCATTACCTCAAAAAAATTTAAAATGGAGTAATCTAAATAACTTACACCTAATGTTATTTTAAATATTGCTGACGATAGCGCCATTGGATATATATTTGAAGTTGATATAGAATATCTAGAGAACTTTTTCAATTACATAAAGATTTACCACTTTGTCCGGAACATTTATGTCCACCAAAATCAAAACTTCCAAAATTGCAACTACATTTTTATATTAAAAAAAAATGTAATTCATTATCGAAATTTAAACAAGCTTTACAATTAGGATTAAAAATTATAGAAATAGATAAAGTATTAAAATTTGATCAATCATGTTGGTTAATAAAAAACATATTGATTTAAATACAAATTTACGAAAAGAAAGCAAAAATGATTTTGATTTTTTTTTTGGGTTATTAAATAATGCATTCTTTGGAAAAACAATAGAAAACGTACGCAAACATAAAGATATTAAGTTAGTAACAAGATGGATTAGTAGATTTGGAGCAAATTTTTATATTTCACAACCAAATTTTCATAGTTGTACTTGTATTTTAATGACATTGTTCTTATCGAAATGTCACGATTAGAAGTAAAAATAAATAAAACCAATATTTAGTAGGTTTCAGCATTTTTTTTTTTTTTGGATCTGTCAAAAAACGTTTCTTTATGACTTTCATTATAACTATATAAAAACTAAATTTGGATCTAACGCAAAATTTTTGTATACAGATACGGTCTTTAATATATCTTTTTTTTTCTCGTTGACGATATCTATCAACATATTAAGAGAAGATATTCATTTTATTTGATACTTTAGACTATCCTTATAACAACGTATACAATATGCCCTCAAAAAGTAAAAAAATTTAGGATTAATGAAAGATGAACTAAATGGAACAATTATGTTCGAATTTATAGGTCTTAAATCTAAAACGTATTCCATAAAAGTATATAAAACACAAATGGAATTAGAAAAGATATAAAAATGAAAAAATCAAAAGGAATAGATTTAAAAGAAACTGATAATTTTATTCAAAATTATAACGTATAAAAAGCAAAAGGGAATTAATAAAACTGCACTTAAAACTATAACTTTTGATGACTATTATCAACGTATTTTTAATATTACTTGTAATAATGTTAATAAAAAAATGATTATATCAAAATTACATAAAGTTGCCATTTAATCAGACAAAAGTTGCTCTAAATCCTTACGACGATAAAAGAATCGTCAATTACAAGTATACGAATACTTTACCATGGTGATTTCCTTAAAACTAAAATTTACCTAATAAAAAAACAATATTCATCTTTTAATTTTCTAATTTATCTATTATCTGTTTCGAATAAAGCACCTAAACAAAAAGTAAACCACAATATTAAAAAGGTTATATTCTAAAAAAATTAAATATATCAAAAAATATCATAATAAACAGGATATACAAAAAAATTACTATTTTTTTTATTTTTTCAGAATAAATCAAAGAATGACTACACCAAGAACCAAACTTTTGATGCACCATCATCATCGTCGTCGTCGTCGTCGTCGTCGTCGTCGTCGTCGTCCCGTCATCGTTGACAACAGCACCAACAACAGCAACAGCAACAGCAACAGCAGCAGTGCCATCATCACAATTGATTTGATTATAGCTGGGATGAAAATGGAACATTCGAAACATGATCCTATCGATAGTATCCAACCATTTGGTACTGCGTAAAGTCAAATGGAACTTCAAAAAAGTGTAAAGGAATTTCGTAGATTAGAACAGACA